>CM037785.1:20772438-20811097 GCA_021229015.1 Solen grandis | reverse complement strand
ATATAGAGGAATCTAGACAAGCCTTGTCAGACTGCTGCAGGAATGAAACATTAATGCATTCGGTGTTATTTGTGACTGTGCTTTATATGGTCATATAAGGTGGACTGGATGGATCTGGTTTTGTAGCTGTGTTACGGCTGGAATAAACACAAACTCCATTCAAGGTCCTGCGTTTTTCTTACTTTCTGATATGTCTGGGATAATGATTTTATGTAATGTCTTCGGTTAGAACTTTCAAATCAGTCATTTTGAAATAGAGTCGGTGAAATAATGCATTTTCTTACATTTATATCTAAAGTTAATCAAAACAGACATACCAAATGGATAGTATATAAGTTAAAGATAGATGCCAAAGGGTAACATGTAGAGCCCGCAGTCTGAGATTCACTTTTTACCTCTAATTGTGACCTTGGCCATGGAGCTAGGAACCTTATTCTTAAGGGCAACATCGTTTCATTTAAACAAATCTCTATCCAAATCATTTAACGTCTCACTGATAATATTTCAGATATTTGGAGACTATGACTTCTTGAGACAGATATGATGCTGCCACACTATATAGACATGTGGCATGATACTTACCACACCACCGGCCAAACAGTCCTGGAACTACCCTTATGTGCTGAGCGCCAAGCAAGAGAGCTATGCAAGAACCATTTTTACGACTTTGGTGTGCTGCAATCGGAGATCGCAGCCTCGACCTCCCGCTAAGATTAAGATTTATTTGTCAGAAAATAAAATACATCATTCTGATAATATATTTATATTGAGGGAAATCATAAATTGGCAGAGCTCTATCTTTCATACAATTGTCGATAAATGAGAAATGCAGGACAATTACTTGTGGTGGCATAGAGAACAATATAAAATGTGTCCACTTGATATGAAGTCCCGACTTGTGTCATATTCACTAGGTCAGAGGCCAAACTCTGCTATGTTTCAATTCATTCAATTCAAAACAATTGATACAAACAACTCAGCATCTATTAATTCAACTTGAGATTCATTGTGGCGGACTTTGTCACAGACCGACGGATTGACGGACGGAACTCGTGCCTTATGGTACTTATTTTGTATACCCATTGTTTAGAAACAATAGAATGACAAGGACGGATGCAACAATTTGATTCTCATTTCCTGATTAAATATGCGCGGCACAATATGCCATATCGCAGTATCATTATCCTACAGATATATACATCATGTGACATATATACTATTGTCTCACTGCTGTATTAAAACCGTACAACCAAAATTCATGATACCAGTTCCAGTCCTGACTAACCGGTCATGGGATTGCTTAGTTTGCTTAGCTTTAAACAAGGGTGATATACAAATATTATTGTAGCACATATATTATTAGAATGTCACATCTCGGTCTACAATTTGTTTTGTGTCGCCCTCTTCAATTTAAGAAATACATGTATGAGTTATCTAAGCATTTTGCATATGTTACTTTCATTTTGATAAGACATATCTTTGATTTGAGCAGTTTTAAAATGACTATTTTTTCCATATTAAACACATTACAATACAATTAACAGTGCCCGTATAAGTATTTTCTGTTCAGATAAACGTTTTTTTTTTTTTATGTAAAAAGCCTGTTTCTGGTAATTGTTTGATTATTGACTGGAATTTTTATATCATATAAAAGTGATTTTAAGACGGTTTGTAATAAGATAATCCATTAATTATTTTTTCCATAGACTTTCCTCATTGATCAGATGCTGCCATAAAGTTGATACATGATAG
This sequence comes from Solen grandis, assembly GCA_021229015.1. Lineage (NCBI taxonomy): Eukaryota > Metazoa > Mollusca > Bivalvia > Adapedonta > Solenidae > Solen > Solen grandis. The sequence goes on along the minus strand of CM037785.1, from coordinate 20,809,345 downwards.
TTGTTTGTTTTTTTCTTATGTTAAGGTATTGTACAGTTAACTAACATTAAAAAGTAGAGTTTCATGAATTCTTACAGATTCTGTTTAAAGAGCGTTAGTTATATCTCATTGTTTTTTTACAATTTCGTGTTAAGTCATCACGTTATTTTGTGTGAATTTTAAACATATACCGGTACATGTAATCAAACAATTTTCGACAGTTATTTATTTGTAAAGATCTTAATCAAGTGGACAGTTTAAAATGCTTCACTTATTTTGGAAAACTAATTTCCGGTTGTAAACTTAAAGAGTAAAAGCTATTCATAACGGAAGCCATCAAGTTTTATCTTTAAATCATGTATGCTACTGATTCAATGATCATTATCTTATATCAGATATTTCAGAGAATTGTACATTGTTTGTTTAGAGTTTTGAGTAAGAATCAGAGATTCAGAGTTTCCAATTATCTTGTAATAGCCTGTATATGTCGATGTCACAAAATGATGTATAACTATCTAAAAATATTGTATTTTATTGATCATTTAAAGTTATAGCCGACACACAACACATCGCAATATGCCCGTTAATCATAACATGTCAAAGTTCGTTTTATTTGTAAATGTTAATCTTCGTCCAACATGGAGTCTTCACATTTTCATAAGTTCAGCCTATGAAGTTTAGTGCAATCAACCAAGTGAAAATAGAATATCTCAATATAGGTTTTATAATTCTAAATAAGTTTCAATACCACCTGTGACGGTATTACCTGTGATGGGGAAACCGCCCATTTTTTACGATCACTGATTGTTGCATTGGGTGACCATGTGTCTGTAGATGGGTATTGATATACGTTTATAGTAAAATTCAAATTCTTAGTCAATGACTAATCTCTGAGAGAGCTACTTAAATCTTGACGAGCTGCATGACTGCATGTCTGCTTTCCAGCATATAGGCTGTTCCCCTGTAGATTCACATATTTGTAAGCGAAGCTGTGTAACCTCACTTTACTTTAGAATGATGACAACGCCGAATGAATGTCTTAACAATTTGCATTGATAGATAAATACGCCCACCGGTTGAGGTGGAGTGGACGCCTAAACAAAGAATGTTTATTTTGACTTCCAGAATGAAATTCTTCATAGATAATAATTTGCACATTATATAACCATCCTACATTCTCCATTACTTTGATCACCATCAACACTATATATCTTTTTAGCTCACCTGAGCACTTGTGCTCAACCTTTTGTCCGTCGTGTGGCGTGCGTCGTCCGTTGTGAACAATTGCTTGTGAACACTCTAGAGGCCACAGTTTTGGCCCAATCTTCATAAAACTTGGTCAGGATGTTTGTCTATATGATATCTCGTTTGAGTTCGAAATGGATTATGTGGGATCAAGAACTAGGTCACCAGGTCAAATTATTTGAAAAAACCTTGTGAACACTCTAGAGGCCACAGTTTTGGCCCAATCTTCATAAACCTTGGTCAGAATGTTTGTCTACATGATATCTCGATGAGTTCGAAATTGGGTCATGTTGGGTCAAAAACTAGGTCTCTAGAGACCACAGTTATAGCTCAATCTTCAATAGAATTAATCAGGAGGTTTGTCTAAATGATATATTGGATGAGTTCGAAAATGAGTCACGTGAGATCAAAAACTGGTCACCAGGTCAAATCTTAGAAAAACTTGTGCAGGCCAGTTTTAGCCAATCTTCAAAGTTAAGATGTTTGTCTAAATGATATATTGGATGAGTTAAAAGGTCACCAGGTCAAATCTTAGAAAAATCTTGTGCTTGAGGCCACATTTTTGGCTCAATCTTTATGAAACTTTGCCAGGATGTTTGTCTTTATGCTATGTCGGATGAGTTTGAAATTGGGTCATGTTGGGTCAAAATCTAGGTCACTAGGTCAAATCTTAGAAAAACTTAGAAAAACCTTGTGAACACTCTAGAGGCAACAGTTTTGGACCAGTCTTCGTGAAATTTGGTCAGGATGTTCGTCTACATGACATCTTGGATGAGTTTGAAATTGGGTCACTTAGGGTCAAAAACTAGATCACCAGGTTAAATCTTAGAAAAATCTGTGAACACTTTAGAGACCTCAGTTTTAGATTAACCTTATTGCAACTTTGTCAGAATGTTTGTTTACATCAAATTTCGTTTGATTTCAAAATTGGAAGGGAAAAAGGACCAGGCCACATTTTATAAAAATCGTGTGAACACTCTAGAAGCCTACATTTTTGTCCCAGTCTTCATTAAACTTGATATGAATGATGACTGCATGAATTCCCAGTTGAGTGCAAATTCAGGTAGGATCAAAATGTAGGTCACTTAGTCAAATGTTAGAAAACACTTTAGATGCCAGACTTTTTAGCTCACCTGAGCACGTGTGCTCAGGATGAGCTTTTAGGATCGATGAATGTCCGTCGTCCGTCCGTCCGTCCGTCGTCCGTCGTCCACAATTTGTTTGTTTGCACTCTAGCATCTTCATTTTATTAGCAATTATCTTCAAACTTTAAAACAATGTTTATAACCATAAAATCTCGGCCAAGTTCGATTATGGCTGATATCGGAACATTAGGTCAGGAGTTATGCCCCTTTTAAAATTCAAAAAAGCCAGATTTCACATTGTTTGCACTCTAGCATCTTCATTTCATGAGCAATTATCTTCAAACTTTATATCAATGTTTATTACCATAAAATCACGGCCAAGTTCGATTATGGCTAATATGGTACCATTAGGTCAGGAGTTATGCCCCTTTTAATATTCAAAAAATGCCATATTTCAAGTTGTTTACACTCTAGCATCTTCATCTTTTGAGCAATCATCTTAAAACTTTATGGCAATGCTTATGACTATAATGTCTCGATTGAGTTCGATTATGGCTGAGATCCTTCAATTAGGTCAGGAGTTATGCCCCTTTTAATATAAAAAAAGCCATATTTCACGTTGTTTACACTCTAGCATCTTCCTTTTTTTAGCAATCATCTTCAAACTTTATGACATTGTTAACGACCATAATGTCTTGATTGAGTTCAATTGTGGCTGAGATGGGTCATTTAGGTCAGGAGTTATGCCCCTTTTAATACAAAAAATGCAAGATTTCACTTTGTTTATTCTCTACCAACTTCATTTTTTTAACAATCATTTTTAAACTTTTAGACAATGTTTATGCCCATAATCTTACAATCGGGTTCAATTATAACTGATATTGACTTGTAAATTTAGGAGTTATGCCCATTTCACCATAAAAAAAAGCCAGATTTCACTTTTACACTCAAGCATCTTTATTTCTTAAGCAATCATCTTTCTCAGGTGAGCGACCAAGGGCCATCTTGGCCCTCTTGTTGTCATTATGCCTAACACAGCCATCTTACTCAGGTGAGCGACACAAGGCCATCTTTGCCCTCTTGTTAATAGATAGTCTTTCTTTCGTTTTCATCAAGCTTAAATTGTAATAGAATTAATCATTGAAATATGGTTTTAAATTTTAATGAATCTAGAAGTCGCATGTGAACACATCACATGGGACAATGCCATAGTTATTCAATCCGATAATAACGTCACCATTGTGGTAATCGACGGATTGATAAACCTTTGACGACGGCACTCTGTGTGGCGTAGAATGGGTTCACGTGCAGGGTTTCCTTTTGCCTGTAAATGAAATAAAAGCTTATCTGTCACTGTCATGATGCAATTACTATTTTAGTTGGCCAGAAATGTCTGGTCTTCCAAAGTAAAATTTAATTTTTATTTTCAAAGAACTGCTGTTGTTAATTACTCAATATTTTGTAACTTTCGAGTTTCCCCAGTTAATTGAAATATTTACCAACCTTATTTAGATTCCATAAAATCAGAAGTTTGTTTTAGTTAAATCTCAAACTTTCCCAAATGGAAAGACTAGGAAGACTTCTTTGATATGCCTAATTTTCTATCTTATTATAAAATGTCACTCGGAATCATTTTAATATATTAATATTTTTAATGTTGTTTTGTTTCTTTTGTTAAAATATAGACCAGATATTTTCTTAGTAAACCTCTTACTGCAACTTAAAATTAACTGAACCTTCAGGCCAGCGATAAAAAATAAAATATCCATCCTATCATTTAAACAATACCATTTAATCATATTGAACATCACTCGAGTGAGTGTTGGTATTCATTTTCAAATATAGCACTTTTGTTAAATGTTCGATACTCAAGTAACAGGGGTTATTTCTTAACTAAACTTAGATCTACTCTAGCATTATCAAGTTATATCTCTAGATAACCTACCTTCTTCTTCTTACTTTTCGTATCACCATTTCACACAACGCAGTGGTTACTATTAAAATAACGAGCAGGGTAGCAACAACAGATATGATGAACCAGCCTTTCTACAGCTGCCATTGTTCTGCCTTCCCTGAATAAATAATTACATGAAATTGTGCACTTTCCTTGATACCAGTTTCATGATTGCTATTGTTTGCAATGAGTGATGATAATTATATTCAAATAATCCTAAACAGCAGTTCTGTAATTTCAAGAGAGGCTCGAAAGACAACAGAAAAAAAATGAATACAAGTATTATTTAACAAAACACTGATTACGTGCTTAAAGTGTACCTCTTTTCAGATATAGGAAATATTTAGAGGTGACTTAAATGAAAATCAAATTTGCAGCCATGGAAATCTAATAGTTGATGACCTTGTGTATTTTCTATACATATTTATGAATAAAGCTGAGAATCACCACTTATTTGATAAATGAGTTCCTAAGGTATATTAACCGCAGAAGAGTGTAAAATGATTGTCGAAAAGCTAATTAAAAACCTTTCTTTAGGCATCCCAGAACACGATTTTATGGTCGCTGAGTATCAGGTATATATTTTGCAATGTGTGTCGATCCCGTTTTGGTGTCTCGGATTTTTCACGTGTAGAAGCCTTCCAAATAATTTGCATTAGGTCGGTCATTTTTGTGCTGTTGGTGTGATCATGTGATACATGACTTCAATAAACAATCAAAATGGAAAGTTCTCAACATTAATACATTATTTATTTCTACCATTTTGTACCGATGCAGATATATTGTCTATATAGGGGCTTCGAATCCACAACCTCTGCATTCGAAGGCATTGACCAATGTCACTTGTCAGATAATAGTATTCGCTGCTACTTACCGTATTTCGCAATCAGGTATCTGTGTTTAGTTTTACAATTCTCAGAATGTATCGTCAGCCTATGCTTTTCGGTTTTGCTTATACTGGTGCAATATGGTGCTTTATTGTACCCTGTAGTAATAAGTTTTACAAATATAATCAATAATTGATAATCAATAATTGAATAACTCGGAAGATTCACATTTTATTTATTTTGGAATCTAGCAATGTAGGTCACCACAGAGTTCAAAAGACTGATAATTTCACTATGAACGATTTGAAGAATTAAAAAGATATTTGATTACTGTGCGTAGCTAATAATATTTATTAATGCTTTTTGATGGATTATATGGATATGAATAATAATATTCACTGTTTCAAAGAGTAAATATTACCATTCTTACGATTTTCACTGTTGTGTAAAATATTGAATGTCAAAGATACGGTCGTTATATTTTTACGACATTTCAATTGATTTCTTTCATGGTTTTGTAAAGAAATATTTCAAATAATGTTGAATACAAAATTTTATTTGGCTATATTTTAAAACTAATCACATAATACAAGTGCGACTTCAGGAATTTGAGGGTGATGCACTTATGATGAACTCAGTAACTTTATGTTAAGTGAGATAAAAAAGCATTGAACAAAAGGAAAAAATAGTTTCAGTGGAATATTATTTTTCGTTCATTGATCAATATTTTCACTAGTGGTGCAGAATTAAAAATGATATTCCAATGAAACTAAATTGTATTCTCTATGTATTTTACAGAGAGTGGTTGTTAAAACATAGAATTTATTCTCTCTGTTAAGGCATTGTAATGGTACAGAAGAATTTTAAAAAAAATGCCATTTTTATTGAAAGGTGGACAACTAATAACTTCTTCTTCATCTAATTAAATTAGAGAATGAATATATAAATGCATCAATGATGAGCAGAATTAAATTAGTCATACCTTGTCCCCACAGAATGTGAGTGCTCCGTCTGATCATTGTCCAAGCCACCGAATTTTCCATTTGTACATCGTAGATTACTCTATTGTCATTTTGGCAGATTTTGAATGCTTCTTGCCATGAAATTAATCTGTTGCCGTTTACTGGTGAGACACTTGTATTTACTGAAGAAAAATATGAAAGATGGACGAACTTCTTTAACATTTATTTAGTTTTCATTCAATGTTGACACTTTCTGTTTTACTGAAGTTAAATTGTGTAATACTACCGTACAAAATGATTTTAATGTAATTTCAAACTTGAATGTAATTGATTAAATGTTACATTAAGGTTATCTTAACATTTTTGATTGTTAATAATAGGACAACCGACGACTTTGGATATTTAAGTTAAAATACGAACCTGTGCAAACGTATCTTTTAATATACAGTTCTTCACATCGTTGCGTTAATAGTTGTCTTCCAAACGTTGAGTTAATGGATCTATCGGAACTTTCGCTTTTCATCACTACGCAATCGTTGTCGTCGACGCTTGCGTTCCTCGTAAGATCAAGACCAAAAAGACCTTCATAAAAGGCAATCGTTAAGCATACATTTCTGTAAAGTTATACACAGTTTCATTGTGAGATATAAATGACAAAGACCAAATGGTAAGAGGGTCTTCTTAATTGGCTGCGACCGATCAATATCATTCTTGATTTCTTCTCATATATACTGCAGGACCCTATTGTCGTGGGGTACCTATTAACGTGGTAATCCATACGGTCTAGAATAACTCAAACTTGCACCACAACTATAATCACCACAAAATAAATTTGGTATGTAAACTTTGACATGACTTACCGGAATTATTTTGCAATATTTTGTAAATACATTATGAATTTACCAGTTTGCTACCCCTACCTCGAAAAAGACTCTAGAAAATCTAAATACAGAATCAAAAACTTTAAAAGCATCTATAATTTGGCTGATAACAGGTAATGTTGAATTTTTCAGAAAAATGTTTTGCTATTACCTTCAAGAAAAAAATATTAAAAAAAAAGGGTTTTAAAGGGTTTAATATAATACAATAATTATTTTCTGCAGGAATTCATATATTCAAATGTAGTTCAGTTCTTAATTTAGCTGTTGAAATGCTTAGACCCACGATAATAGGTCCCCACAGGATATAATCTCTCTTTTGATCTATATTTCAATACGTATAGCATACCTTAACGTTCCTGTGTTATAATAGTATCCAGATATACACTGCATATCTTTCTTTATCTTTATCTACATTAAACATATATTTATTATTAAATTTATCTACAAATATATCACCTATATTGTTTTTATCTACATAAACCACACATTTGCATATTGATCTTTATCTATAAATACGTATATAACTGGCTTGAACTTTATCTACATAATTACATATTGCTGTCTTTATCTACATAAATTACAGTTTGCATTTCTTGTTCTTTATCTGTTCGTGGTTACATTTACTGTGATACAATAGACCCAAATGCATATATAGCATATTTTCATCTTTATTTACCTATACATTTCCTTTCTGAACGGTATCTACATATACAGTTTCTGTAAAAAAAAATAGATTAAATTGCAAAATACAAACGTTATGCCATATCACAGTTATTTAGGTTTCAGTTCTTTTTACAGGAAATACTATATTTATACCTTTGAAGTAGGCCGACATAATGTTACCCTGTCCTCCACACCTGTCTCCTGGGTTATGGGAACACGGTGTAGTACACGTATCTTGTGTGCGCTTAAAACACTCGCTGTCATTGACACAGAGACATAACAAGTCCTGTCAAAACACAACAGGTTTGGAATGTATTCTATCTTTCTCTCTCTTTCTCTCAACCAATTACAAAAGAATAGTACACAAGACACTAAACCATATACAATTTTAGTGTTTAATATCACAAAAATAACTTTTTTAAGCTAGAAGGTCGAATGATATAAGCGTGTGCATGGGCATTATGATAAATATAGTTCTCCACTTCAAATAAAATTGTTTCATCTTGGAGAGGTATACTCTGCTTGGAAAGGAAGTAATGCATGTGTAAGGGAGAGGAAGGATATTGGTAAATATACATAGAAAATTTGCTGAATAGTATCCCATAAATAGAAAATCTTTGTCTAAAGATAATAATAATTCAACAAATGAATGAAATCATTCAATTGATCTATCTGAAATCTTTTTTTAAAATCCTTGCTGGTCAGTATTATTGTCTTTTTACTGAAAAGTTTCAATGGCGTATGTATATCAGATTTATTTCCGTATGGCGCAGTTTAGAAGGGCTGAAATCTTTACATCACAGCTCAGAAGCGAAGGAAAAAATTATATTGCTAAAACTTTCTTTGAAAGGCGATGATTCATTTCTTAAAACTTTTATAAATCGGGATTTCCTCTAATGGTTCCCATCCTTTAAAAAGGAGGGTCATATTTAGATGCGGGGTTTACACAACACGAATGGTTGGATATTTCGGTTTGTAAATTTCTTGGTCGTATAGCTCAATACGATGTGTTAGGTTCATACCTGTATTCAAATAATACGCCAAAATATAATGCAATGCAAAGGTAGTAACGTCATGGCACCAAAGCGTCCGTGAATATAACGCGGGGTCAGTATTATTCCTTATTCCCGACATTCTGTGTGTGGCCAAATGTGTTCTATCGTCGAAGACCCCCGGCTGACTTATTCCGTTCTACTACATGACATCATGCCGTGGGGAAATAGGCAAGCAAACCATCGTAATACAGTAGTTATTGATTAAATTATCGACCAATGAAAATGAGACTTTTAAATGCAACTTTCTTCGGCGTAGAGGCTTGAAAGTCATGTAAACAATAAATAAAGGACTGAGTCCAGCAACTGTATACAACTGCCTTTATGATTGGTCTTAAAAACGTGACGCGACCAATGAAATGGTGCAATTTGACACACCCTAAAACGACAAAATTTAGCCGTTGTATCCCACGGCCTAAAGATGAGCTATCGATAGGCCGTGAGTATTCGACGATGAATGTGTCCATGATATTAGTTTAAATTTTATGTCAATTACAATAACGCAGCGTCAGCGTTATTCCCGACAAAAGTCAATCCTGTCGCATGGGGACGAGCCGGTTTCCATAGGATGGATGCCTCCTTCATGAAAACCACCAACAATAGCAATAACAGTTTGAGTCTCGGAAATTTGGAAAATCATATGGACGGAAACCATCTAGCCGATAAAAAATGGCCCAGATGTGTGTTGTGTATACATAATGATATGATAGGTCACATAGGCGGTATTTTCAGAAAATGTTAAATGGTACTGTTCAATGAACGTCAATGCATATGGTCCGTGTGTTCTGTACCCCAAACAGTTATTATATCTCGGTATGTTTTAGACTCTGTGCTGTTTATTCATTTTTCCTAAATAAACATAAATATTCATCGGTAGAATTTTACTTGGATGCTCTTGGTCGTAATTATTCAGCTATGTATATTTTCAACAAAAGAAATAACACATTTTGATGTATTAATTGTTTATACATTCATTCTCATTTAATTAAACATCAATATTAAATTCAACTATTTATGTGTTTATTTTTTTTTTTCATTATGGATTAACAATTTTAATTCAATTCAAATTCTAAATCGGAATCTTAGACAACTGGCTGAAACACTGTCGATGCGATGTCAAAATATTCCTGTCAATAGTTTCGATTCCATCTAAATAACTGTATACACTACAGCGTTTCGCAAAAAAATGCTTTGCACTTAAAGAATCAACAAAATTGCTATCAGATCAAGTGATGTAAATGCTAGTAGACCTCTAAACTGTGTTAGGTAATTGCTTAACCTCATGAATATTCATAGACAAATATAGGATTTGATTATCAATAATTTACTGAACTTTGAATGTTATGTGAAACAACGTTTTCCTTTGCCGTGTAGACTCTTTGGAGCTGAACTGTTTTACTGTACAAACAAACAGATGAGACCCTGATCAGACAGAACATTGAAGGAGCTATCTGATCTGAGTATTTTCTGCTTATAAAAGCTTCAAAACACGACTAAATGGTGCAACGGATTAGAATAAACTTTTACCACCGTAAAAGCGCCCACAAACCGATTTGTTTCTACGGTTTTAATGTTCAAACACTCACTTGTAGTAAGAAGAAGTTGGTTTCCTTCGGGCAATGCTGAATACAAACTGCTAGGGACCCCCCATCAATCTTTTTGCCACAAGCAACATCATTCCCCGTCAACTCGACACACCCTGAGAATAAAGAAATAAAGAATGTATGTATATATTATAAAATACATGTACATGTATATAGTATTTCAAGTTCAAATAACTGAACTAACATTGACATTGTCATTTAGCGCCAAATTTTAACTACAAGTGATTCACGAATTTTGAAAAACTTTGTAACAGCGTATAATTTTAAACTGATATGCATTTTACTGTAACAAATGCTCAATATGTGATCCATGCATGTTGTAAATGAGTCTACATCGCTTTGGCCATGGCTGCAAGGTTTTATTTATAACTGTTGGTTCTATTTTTTTCCATTCATCCTTTCATGCTCGTTTAAGATCTGCCAAAGTGTATATTTTACATTTTTGTAAACGTCGTTTTAAGATACCCCAAATAGCAAAATCCATTGGTGTTGCATCAGGACTTTTGGGCATCCATTCTTCAGGCGTTACAAAGTTGATTTTTTGTTGATGCAAGTATGCAAGTGTGTGTTTTGAGGTATGACTGGATGCACTATCCTGGGGGAAAACCATGTCTTTAATTTGGTCTCCTTGAAACATTCTGGGAAGATCTTTATTGACAAAAGGCTTCAGAACTTTATTGATATAGAAGTCTGAATTGACTTTTACACCTTTATCAATAATACGGATATCCGTTTTACCATGGAAGCTTACGCCTGCCCAAGCCATGAATCCTGGAGCAAACGAGTCACGTTTTACAAACTTAAGTTTTGAAACATCATGTACTCCTTTACGGTAATAACAACCCCGACGACGACCATAACTGCCACCGAGATAAAACATTGCCTCGTCGGTGGTGACAAAATTTTTCTAATGGTTGTTATTTAAACGTAAATACAGACGCCATGAACGCTGATGTCTTTTCTCAATTTGATTTGCATTGAGCTTATAAACTTTCACCATTTCTTGCGAAGTTTACATTGCAGTACACGTTTAATAATTCGGTTAATAGTAGCCTGAGATACACATACACGTTGTGCCATCTCTCTCTGGGTTGGAGGATTTACCCTTTGAATAAAAATGGCGACTTTACGAACGACGTCATCAGTTGACTTAGTAGGTCGCCTACGAAATTCACTTGGTTTCGGATTTTTAGTACATGTATTAGGATTTCGAGATTTGCCGATGGAATGTTTTACTCTATGTATTGTGGACAAAGATGCATCATGTCCCTGCCCCTTTAGCCCCTTCTTTATGCTCCTATAGGAATTTCCTTTCTTCAACAGGTATTCTATAACACTCTCTAAACTTGAGTCAATTTTACGTGTACCCATGTTGAAATCACAACTACTGTGTAGTTTGCTATTGAAAGGATAAGATACAGTTAAAATCATGAAACCTGTGCTGCAGGTGTTCGCGAGAAACAAAGCTACAGGGTGTTTCAAAATTCGTGAATCACCCCCCCCCCCCCCCCGTATAAAATATTTTTGTTGAAACATTTTTTGCTCACTATGGCCTGAAGTATTGACTTTCATTTATTTCTGATATTCCTATGTCACTTAAACATCAGCATACGCCTACTGAAAATAGCCGTTGTGTGGATTAAAAAGAAAGGTAAATATACATGTATGTATTTGGTACATACATGTTATTTTGTGTCATTTCATGTTGGGTGTTGAAAGGGCGAAAAGTCAAAAGAAAATATCTATTTTGCTTCAAGTTGGCAATTTGCTTAACATTTAAGTGACGGCTTTAAAACTAAAACTCTCGCCAGGCGATTACCCCGTGTAATAAAACTAACCTTTAAAGTAACGCCTAAAAATTTATAATATTTGCCCTACCCTTCCATTCGACAAAGGGTGTTTTGTTTGCACGTGCCTCTATCCAGAATCTCTCGTCGGTCGGAAGATATGGTAGGAAGATATCCCAGCCATATTCAGAGATAAACTCCCAGGAAAGCAGCGGGTACCCGGATGCAACAGCATTTTTCCAGGAAACGTTCTGAGTAGATATCGAGATGTCAGGAGTTTCCGCCGATATTCTTGATGGACCTTGTGCATGTATTTAATTTTGATAAATATAGTATTATCATTTTAAGACATTAATAACACTAATCGTAGAAATAAAGTATTGATTTTGCTAAATGTTCTGCTATTAAATTGACTGGTAGATATCTGAAAATGTGACGGTATGTGTCTTAAATATTTGGTGTAGAATAGTTCATCAGTGTTTTCCAAAATTATTGGATGAATGAACTCAACACATGACGGCACACTAAAAATGTTCCAAGATTATTAAAAATAGTAATTTATCAAGTTGGGTACTTCATACAATCTGTATTAAACGTAAATAAACTCCCTACACTGATACCAACATACAATAGTCATTTAACAATTAATTGTATACACGTTAGCGCCCTGAGGATATATAACTATTGCTATTATAGATTGGTTTTAAGACAAATGAGTTTTTAGAACAAGAATGGCCAACTTTCCTCTCAAGATACGCTACTGATGATAAAAGTGTCATTATAGTTGGCGACTTAAATTTTCACTTAGACGTCCCAAATAATCGTGACACCTTGCAGTTTAGTAGTACCCTCTAGTCTTGTGGTATGAGGCAGCACGTAAACCAACCTACACATGTAGGAGGACATACGCTTGATGTAGTAATCACCAGGGATTCAGAAGACATCGTTTCTCAAATTGATGTTTCCGATCCCGGACTATCAGACTCAACCGGGAAGGTTTCTCGTGATCATTACACTGTGACATTTACAGCAAAGATATTTAAGCCAGCACCTATAAGAAAAACCGTTTCTTTTAGGAAAGTTAGTACTATTAATATACAATCTTTTAAGGAAGACATTGTATCATCTGGTCTACAAAATTCTCAGTCATGGTCTTCAGATGCTGATGAGTTAGTAAATACATACATAAATGAATTATCTTCTCTCCTAGAAAAACATGCTCCATTACGTACTAAGACTATAGTTTTGAGGCCCGGACGTGACTGGTACACAGACGAACTTCACGATGCCAAACACCATCGCCGAAAGCTAGAGCGTAAATGACGACAGTCAAAACTTATAATAGATCATCAGATATACCGTGAACAATGTGCTCCTGTAAATAAATTGCTAAAACAAGCCAGAATTGCTTATTATACGGACAAAATAAAATCTTCAGAACGAGATCAGAAATGTCTTTTCAAAATAACAAATCATCTTCTTGGCTCGACAACTGAAGCGGTTTAACCTTCTACGACATCATCGAAAGAATTAGCGCAGGACTTTAGTGATTATTTCATTGACAAAATAAAGGTTATTAGAAATGATATAAGGGCAGACATCTCAACAACGAGCGTTCCCGAAGCTGTAGAATCATCTCGGCCATGTTTAATTTCTAATCTGACTGCTTTCTCTTCATTGTCTGAACAGGATATCAAGCAAATAATCGTGAAATCACCTAACAAATCATGTGAACTTGATCCAATACCCACATGGCTGTTGAAATCTTGCATCGATGAACTTTCACCGATATTGACTAAAATCATTAACACATCATTAGAATCAGCGAATGTTCCAAAATTGTTTAAATGTTCACGAATACGACAACTACTCAAAAAACCCGGCCTTGGCCAAAATGAACTAAAAAAACTATAGACCAGTTTCAAATTTACCATTTGTTTCAAAAGTTTTAGAAAAAGCAGTAGACTCACAACTAGAGCGTCATTTATCACTGAACAATCTACATGAACAACATCAATCTGCCTATTGGAAGTTCCATTCTACAGAAACAGCATTAATTAAAGTCCAAAATGACATCATGCAATCCTTAGATCAAAATAAAGTCGCCATTCTTGTCCTACTTGACCTCTCAGCTGCGTTTGATACCATCGACCATAGTTTACTCTTGAATCGTTTGAAACATGACTTTGGAATTGAGGGAAAACCACTTCAGTGGATGACGTCTTACTTAGGTGACCGGTACCAAACAGTTTGTATTGACGGCCAGTTGTCAGAAGCAGTTTTGATGAATTACAGTGTTCCGCAGGGCTCAGTTTTAGGTCCGAAAAATTACATTATGTATACAAAACCAGTTGGAGCCATCTGCAGAAACCACGGTCTACTTCATCATTTTTACGCAGACGATTCTCAACTTTACATAGCTTTCAAACCTACTGATCAAGTTAATGTTGCAGAAGCTGTTCAGCGTGTCGAGGCCTGCCTGGCAGACATAGTTTCATGGATGCATCAAAACATGCTTAAACTCAACACCAATAAGACTGAAGTAATTCTTTTCTCTTCTAAACACAATGAAAAGCTTGTTGGTGATATTTCAATAACCATTGGAGCATCTAAAATACAACCGGCTACTGTTGTTAGAAATCTGGGAGCTTTTTTAGACTCTAGATTAGACTTAGAAGATCACGTAAACTCAGTGTGTCGATCTTGTTATGCTCAACTTCGCCGAATTAGCCACATCAGACAGTAACTTAACACTGACGCAACAAAATCGCTTGTTAACAGTCTTGTTACATCTCGATTGGACTACTGTAATTCTCTGTTATATGGATTACCAAAAACCACTCTCCAAAAGCTACAGACTGTCCAAAATACAGCGGCTGGGATTATTACAAAAAACCCACGTTTCAGTCATATAACTCCCATCCTCAAAGAGCTGCATTGGTTGCCTGTAGAAGCAAGAATACAGTTTAAGATATTAACTCTTACGTTCAAGGCACTACATGGTCAATCACCGGAGTATATTCAATTAATGGTAGAAATTTACAGACCCAGCAGTGTACTTAGATCCTAAGACGTTTCAGTGACACTAGTCCAACCTAGAACCAAAACAGCGAAATATGGGGACAGATGCTTTACTCTTAGTGCTCCAAAACTCGTTGCCGGTATTAATACGCCAGTCCAGCAGTTTCGTTTCATTTAAGAAACTCTTAAAAACATACTTCTTTGTTCGATTCTTAAAGATCATTAAAATGGAAAATTACTCGATTACTGTACTTTTAATAACTGTGGATTTTAAACATTTTAATGTTGGTTTTCTACACGTTTATTTAATGATATTTTCCCAGTTTGCTTCTTAAATTTTATCAAGGAGCCTTTACTTTACTTTAATACTATTTGATATTATGACACTGTTGTTACTTATATTTTAAAACACTCTACGCATGATATTCATACCTTATTTTAGGTGTATTTAGTTTCAGTGGATGGTTTCATTGCATGTATTTTACATCTCCTATTTTCTTTTTTGTGTTTAAACAGATTGTAAAGCACTTTTGAACGTATAACATATATGAAAAAAGTGCTATATAAATGTGGTGTAATAATAATAATAATTGGTAAGAACGTCCGCCATGTATCCTGAATATCGTGGGATTGATCCCCGGTCGTGTCATACCAAAGTTGTTTAAAATGATACTGGAATGTCGCCATTGTGCTTGGCGCACACACCACTAAGGTTGTTTCAGAACTGGTTGACCCAAATGTTAGAGTAAATATGATTTAGGTTGGTATCATGCCAATGGTCTACAGCAGTTAGGCAACACTATATCTGTCTCAAGGATAGGAGACAAGTCTTAAAATTTCTGAACTAACGTCGTTATGACGTTATCCCAAGCAATCAAACAAATATGAGTACTGTTTTAACGAAGCTCTCTCTCTCTCTCTCTCTCTCTCTCTCTCTCTCTCTCTCTGTTTTGCCTGGATACCATTAAGCTTATAACACGGACATTTATTGTTCCCTTATCTTAAAACCGCCCATAAGTGTTCTGTCCAAGTAAGATATTTCCTGTATGAACTAAATGGGACATTTAATTTTCCTTTCCAACGTGGAAATTGAACGCCAACTGAATCACGGAATAGAAAGTAAGTCAGATGCATATGTATATCATTGTAAAAATATAGAACTTATCACGTTGATTTATATTTTTGTTGGAAAGAAAAAGATTTTTAAGCGTGTCACTACATCATTACATACTGATAAAGGAAGTCAGTTAGCAATTAAACAATACAATTACAAAATTAAGTTTGAAAATGCAAGTTTAGAATTTACATTGCTGTGTTTTATGTTAAATGTCCAGTTACTCATTTAAATTAAGTTGTACAACGCTGATAAGAATAAGCTAATTAATGGACAAATGTTTGAGTGGCCTTGATTCACCCAAAGTCACCACGTTTCACGCTGATTCCTCAGGGCGGGGAGCAGATGACGCAGTTTTCATCACCCGCTACCATAGAAAAACAAGTCATATTCCGAAAAGTTATCAACTTAGATTATTTATTGTAACGTAGCGGAGATGTTGATGGTGTAATGTATAAGTCCAATACCACGTTATGATGATAACTTTATTTACATGCTTAGTCTATGTTTAAAAGGAGATACAACAATCGGCAGGCTATATTGTAACTCAGCCTTGGAAATTGTCGACTTCTCTTGATTCGAGCTCCAGTCGGGATCTCTCCTCCTTAAGTCCCTGTGGACTCTCCTGATGAGCCCACGTGGGCTCTCTACCGATTTCAGTATTTCTACATCTTATATAGTTTGGGTGATCATCTACAATTCATAAATCATGTCTTAGTTTCCCGCTTAGTGACATGAGTATGCCAGGTTGATGCTTTCACCGGTGCACATGGACAAGCCTAATGCTGACAGGTGATTAATTTCTCATTATTTACATTACAAACATTGGGAAAAAATATCAAAGCTTGATTAATAAACATCTGAAGATTAATATACAACCCTTTTTACGAAAATACTGTTGAAATATTCAAAGCAAATAATTTCTTACCAAATATTACGAGTGCTGTAAGAAGTAATTCCACAATGTGTGATTGTATCGATGATGTCCTTACATTCGCCATTTTTATTGAAATTGTTATTTGCAGAATTATCGCATTGTATTATGGCGTTTTTACATTGTTAATATATTGATAGACAATGATTACATGGCATTGTTTTTTAACTTCCTTCATCTAAAACCGATGAAAAATGATAGATATACATGGCTGTCTCATCTACTGTCATAAACATTTTTAACAACTTTTACAACTTAAAATGTTAGCCACAAAATCGCATGTGAAACACATGATATGATGTAAATGAATGTTATATGATGACCTTAAATAAATCTAACTTTCGGTATTACACATGTAATAGGGTCAAAAATTATGCATGGTAAGGATATATGTCCTTACTGTATTCTGTAAGTATGTTCAATGTAGATTTACTAATATACCCATTATATCTACAAACAAATCCATATAAAATATGTCTTAACATTGGTTCAAACACCAAAAAAAAAAGAAAAAAAAAAGAAAGAAACATGATAAAGTATAATGAAAATTTGTAAACAGTGTGAACACTTTATACCCAAAGTGGAAAATCCACGTTGCAATAATGGCCACTTCGCTTATGCCTTGTGTCGCATTTATTTCAGCATTGTTGTTTTCTAACCCCGGTTATTGTGACTGCCCTCTCATCCTTGTATCGAAATATTTGTCATGTTGTTTTTAATGATAATTTGTGATATCAAAGAATTATATGTAAGTGCATGTTTGCTTGTATTGACTTGACTTGACTATCTGAGTTTACCGTCGCTTCGACAGTATTTCAGTCATATAGCGACGTCCAGCTAATTACAGGTGGAGGAAGACCCCGAATGCACGGAGGCATCCGGGTAGAACCACCGACCTACCGAAAGCCAGCTGGAAGGCTTCCCCACATGAAAATCCGAATGACCCTGCCGGGTTTCGAACCTACGCGGTGAGGGGCTGAGTGAGTTTTAAAGTCAGCGACTTTACCCTCTCGGCCACGGAGGCCCCTTACTTGTATTGATGGTCAGATAAATTCAAGATGATATTGAGCATAAGGCGGACAAAAGAAAATCGATGATGTTGAGGATGGAAAAACAAAAGACACAAAGAAGATTAAAGTGTCGATGTGACAGAACAGGTGAAGGAGAGTGGCTGCAATTGACGATTATGCTAAACAGTTGAAGGAAAATAAAAAGGACGAACATGACGGTGATGTTGAACAGGTGAAGGAGAGTTTGGAAGATGGAAGTGACGATAATGTTGTAAAGGAAGAGGAGAACGACGAAAGTTACGATGTGTTTAAAACAGGTGAGGATAAATAGAGGGGGTCACATTGACAATGCTGTTGAGCAGAACAGGACCAAAAATATATTCTTGCAATAAAGTCCTCTTTGAAATTATATTAAAGAAAGATATAAATTTACACATGTGTACATTCGTATACGTATATAACTGCTTAATATCCAGTGAATTTGGCGTTATTCAAGAACCAAAACAATTTTCTCGACATACTGATTCTATGGAATATCCAGGATATGGACTTGAAATGATGGGGCTATTATACATGTACATGATGTTTGTAGTGATTGAACCCAGATCATTTACCTGAGAAGTAAGGTTCCTAACTACACTTTGATGATATGGAGAAACCCCATCTTTGGGGAACAGCGCCCCATGCATTTCAAATGTCCATTGTATATTATATAATATTTAACAGAAAGTTATTTTTTTTGTATTTTTCCCTCGTCACCAAAATTTAACTCTTTGCCAAAAATTGACACATTGGCAAACAGATTTTGACCAGACAGCCCTTTGGGAGCTGTCTGTTTAGGGTCACTGTTTGCTCAGATTGTCAGGAAAATCATCTGTATATAGACTGTATATAGTTAGTGATTAGATCTGAATTACTTCCCTTTATTTTCATTTTTGTATTTTTTTTTCTTCATTAGCAATCATTTTAGTATGTGAGATGGTTTTAGAAACCTAGTGTATATTTAAAATTAATGTGTAAGATGGTTAGTCATAGGCTGAAAATTAATCAATGCTTAGGTCCATGCTGAATGCCTAAAACTTAGCAGGTAAAAGAACCTCGGCCTGCGCGCGCGATATATAAACGATCAATGTTTGCACCCATATGATCAGGGCATCAAAATATATTCGGGCTTCTCTGTGTGTAGAAGTTATTTCGTGCCTGTGCATATAACCAGAGACGAAATATTATAGGCTGTCTGGAAGACATACTGCATAGTTACTAGTCATTTGAGAGCATTGCGTTTTCTGTGGCTGGGGAAATAGTGTCTCAGAAGCTTGCTTCTGTGGTCATGAAAATTGTGCGTGTAGACTTACCTACAAGCTATCAGTTAGGGCTCTGAGCATTCTGTCAAAAGAGGTCTGGACTCGCTCAGACATTGGTAGGAGTGTAGCTCCGGGGGATGTGACATAGCCCAAGCTTGAGAGCGATAGTCAGTGAGGTTTCATGATAGGGTCTGTGAAACAGCCAAGCTCAGGGGTTTGAAAACGTGTCTGTGTATGAGACACAGTCTTTTAAGGCTCGGGACAAAGTCCAGCATTCGGTTTATCATAGGGTTTTCATTAGGGAATCATTGGTTAAGGATCGCTCAGCATAGTGATAAGCTGGGAAGGCGACTAGCCATCTTGCTGGCGTGGGAATTGTTTATACTTTAGTTTAGTCATATATACTGTGTCCCATAGCTGAGGTGATGTTTAGTTAGGTTATTGTTCACCAGGCTTGGTATGACTGTATATTATTGTATAAACTTTGTGTGTGTGTTGTTTTCTAGCTTGTGCTATAGATTGAAGCCTTTGTATTAGCTAAAACACTGTCACCTCACAGAACTTCCGAAAAATTCAGAATTCCGTTCTGTGCAAAAATTTGTTTAACTTATTGACAAATATATGGATACAATCCATTTTGTGTTTTCATTTTTGCAATATACGTCTTAATTTGAGTTGTGTAAAACTTCTTTATGTGACGACAGCATCTCTTAAGAAAATCATAATTGTATTTGTGAAACAAAGATTCAGAAAATGTATATAGTTTGTTCAGATGATGACCATTAGAGTGGTTCTATCTTAAGGATGCATTCATTATTCAGGATTTTGAGTAAAGGAAAGGCACAGTATATTCGGCTTCAGTCGGGAATCAAATAAATAAACAGTTTTATGTTTGAAGATGTGAATTTAGTGAAATTAAAAATTGTTTCTAACTGTCTATACCTTATGATCACTATCATATTATATGCATATGTTAAGCATGGTCAAATTTATATTCACTTGCTTGCGAGTATCACACTTTCACACTATAGTCATTACTTAGGTCAGGACATCCCCACTTGGTTTGACCTAGATTTATGTCGTAGTGATTAGGTAAGGGTAAGGATAGGGATTAGGTAAGGGTTAGTGTTTTGGGGTTAGGTTTGGGCTAGGGTATTGTTATACATACAAAAAATATTGTCTTCAGTTGAAAGTGTTGTGTGTGTGTGTGTGTGTGTGGGCAAGCAACTTCAATATAAATCTTAATGCATACGGAAATATATATATATATATATATATATATATATATATATATATAATATATATTCAAATCATATTCTAATTGGTTCATTTATGTAATGCACATCAGCATACAATATCCTTGGTTGAAGTCAATGCCTCAAATAGAGTAACCGAGCCATATTATGGATTTCATTTTATTAAGAAAAATATATAATGGTCCGATATTACGTCACGTGATTTATGGAGGGAAGACGTAGTTTTATGGGCTCCTGATTTTTGGTGATTTTTATGGACTTTAATAGACTATAATGAACTTGAATGTGTCTTAAAGTGCTTTATTATATATTTGGACTTATTTTCGCGAGATTATTGGATTATAGTGAATCTTCGTAGTGATGTGATGGGCAAAAAAGATCGCGAACGTGAGAAGAGAAAAAAAGGTCAGCAGCAGTGGGGACGAACAATACTACACACCGAAGCAACGTAAACACGGAGGTCCGGCGGAGGGGTCAAACTTTGGAGAAGAAGTGAGTGATATTTTGAAAAAAACAAGATCAGTACTGTTTGATGATTCTATACCAGTCTTTCATGATTTTTCTACTCACATAAACTCTGAGCAATGTCAGTCTCCAAGTGATATCAGAACGCCCCCCACCACTCAACCAAATATGACCGATAGCAGTAGCCAAAAATCACAGCAACCTGCATCAAATGATGAAATAATCTCTTTTCCGAAAAAATAGACAATAAGCTTGATAATGTTAATCAAAAGTTGATGAAGCTTGAGACCCTAGAGAAGAACGTTGACTCCTTTGAAAAAGATTTAAAAAAACCTATGGTCACAGTAGAGTAAGAACAGTATAACGACGGAGGACAAGATATTGAAATTTGATGAACGTTCAGATAATGTTGAGTTTTCGTTAAGTGATGAGGAGGGTAAACTCCATGTATTAGTAAGGGAAAACGATAAGTTAAAGGATTCTATATCGTATCTTCAGTCTCAGAGTATAAGAAATAATCTTTTTTTTTTTGTAATTTGGATGAACTCCCTAATGAATAACCTGAAGATACTGAAGCTATTGTACGTGGGTTCATGATAGACAAGCTGAATATGGCACAGGAATACGTAAAATCAATTGGCATAGAACGGGCGCACAGAATGGGTACATTACGCAATGGCTCCCAGCAACATCAAGGAAGGAAAATTGTGTACAAGTTTACCTTGTTCAAAGATAGAGAGAACGTGAGGAAGAAACGCATGGAACTCCGAAATACTGGTTTCTATATCCATGAACAGTTCCCACCGGATGTGGTATCAAAGCGTCAGTGACTTGTACCAAAGCTGAAGCAGGCAAAACAGGAGGGGGAAAACGCCTGGATTGCGTATGACACCCTTTATGTAGAAGGGAAACCAGTGAAAATGGACTAGGAATTACATGAGCATGGTGTAAGGTTATTAGTGTGGAACTGTAACGGTTTGACTCGAAGTAAGCTTTCTGATAGGGAATTTACTGATTTGCTTACATGTAATGACATTGTGGTTTTGTCGGTATCATGGACGGATAAAAACTTTGAAAACTCATTTGTGATTTTACTTGTTTCAACTTTTATCGGAAACCTCGGCATAAAAATGCTAAGAGAAATAGTGGGGGAATAGTTATATTTGTTAGAGACATGCTATTACCAGGAATTAAAGTTATAAAAATTGGTATGATACTGTGATTTGGCTAAAATTAGATAAATATTTTTTCAGCTTAAAGGATGATATATATTTATGCTGTGTTTACATGTGGACTGATGATTCGCCCGTAGCTAGACTTACAAATGCTCATACTACAGATGGTCAACGAATGTGACATTAATTCATTAGATAATCTAATAAGTAATTTTTCTAACGCCTTTTGTGAAGTCGCTGAACCATTATTCAAGCATAATAAAAAAAATCGATTCATGTAACAACATCAGTTGTAATAACAAAGAGTGATTCGATCGGGAGTGTATCGAAGCTAAATCACATTATAAAGAGGCATTATCAAATTATAACAATGCAAAGTCGTACGAATTTAGAATGGAATTGTGTGAAAGAAAAAAGGTTTACAAGAAAATTATTTGGAAAAAAGGGACTTTTATTCTTAAACAGTTTAAAGAGTTAGAAAATATGAAATCAAGGCCTTTTTAATAATATACCAAGTGATGAATTTAAGGAATATGTTTCATCTCTGTTTAATGATACCCATTCAACAGTATTAGACGATGTGGAAACATTTAATATTCAAAGCGATTTTAATGTTGATAATCCAAGTTTTCGGGAACTAAATATACCCATAACCCTTATGGAAGTATATGATGCAGTTAAACGCTTAAAAAGAAATAAGGATTGTTGCCCCTGCCATAGTATTTTAAATGAGTATTTTATAGAATCATTTGATATCTTAGGTGGACATATCACAGATATTTTTGATAAACTGTTAAATGCAGGATATTTTCCACGAGAGTGGTCACTGGGTTACATAATTCCTATACACAAGAAAGGAGATAAAAATGACCCCAATAACTATAGGGGAATTACACTATTAAGCTGTTTCGGTAAATTATTTACTAGTGTTTTAACAAACCGCATAGAAAAATGGATTGAAGAAAATAAAATTATTTCAGACGCACAATTCGGTTTCAGAAAAGGATGCAATACGGTAGATGCTATTTTTGTATTGCAAAATCTGATACAACATTTTGTTAGTAACAAGTTGAGATTACCGTGCGCGTTTATAGATTTGAAAAAAAGCTTTTGATTCTGTAGATAGAAATGCAATGTGGTTTAAGATATTTAACTTGGGGCTAGACGGGAAAATTATCGTATTTTTTAGATCAATGTATGATATTGTTAAATCTTGTATTAAACAGTGTTATTCCTTTTCGGATTCTTTTGATATTACAATTGGTTTAAGACAAGGTCAAAATAACTCTCCAGCTTTTTTTTCTCTGTTTATTCAATACTTGGAAATGTATTTGCAGAATGGGGCGGAACCTGGAATTTTGATTTATGCCTCATAATTCTACTTTTTGCAGATGATATGGTGATTATAGGAAAATCAACAGCGGATTTACAACGTAATTTAAATAAACTTCATGAATATTGTGCTTTATGGGGTTAGAAGTAAACACTTCAAAAACAAAAATAGTTGTATATCGAAAAAGAGGCCCCATCAGACCTGAAGAGCGATGGTTTTATAACGATGAAATTTTAGAAATTGTGAACGACTTTAACTATCTGGGTGTTGTTTTTAATTAAACAGGTTCATTTGTATTACATAATCATCATATAATAGGTAAAGCTTCAAAGGCGATGTATGTTCTTCATAAACATATCAAAGACTTAGAAATAATGCCTAAATTTTCATTACAATTATTTGACTCATTCGTTGGTTCAATTTTAAATTATGCATGTCCAGTTTGGGGATTTTCAAAATCTAAAGAGATTGAAAGATTACACATGAAGTTTTGTAAAAGTATACTTGGGGTAGGTCAAAACGCTTGTAATGCAGCTGTGTATGGTGAGTTGGGTAGATACCCACTCTTTGTTAACAGATATGTTCAAATCATAAAATATTGGTTTAACTTGATACACACAGATAATATTTTACTAAAAACACTATATTATAACAGTCTTTATAACATCAATAGAAGAGACAGTTGGCCACAGAAAGTTAAAGGTCTTTTAGACGAATATGGATTTTCAGAAGTATGGATATATCCTGAAAGTGTACATGTACCTACCTTTGTAAAAGTATTTAAACAACGTGTAATTGACGTTTTTCAACAACAGTGGTTTACTGATATTAATAACAATAGGATGCTTTGTTATATTTATAGTCAATTTAAGTGTACATTTAATCCTGAAGAATATTTGTCATTAATTGTATCTAAGCGGTTACGCAAAGAACTAACTAAATTGCGCATTTCTTCGAATTTGTTAAGAATTAATTCAGCAAGATTCAGAGAAAAGATGCCGAGGATTAAAGATATTGCCAGTTTTGCTAGCAGGAAACTCATATTGACATAAAAGATGAATTCCACTTAATTAAGTGCAACCGTTTTTTAGACTTACGTAAGAATTATATAAAGAAATATTATTACAATAATACAAACATGATTAAATTCTTTCCACTCTTGAATGCAAATAACAAACTTACTCTGTTAAATCTATATAAATATCTCAAACTCTAGCTCACGAAAAAAGAGATAATATTCTAAGAAATATTGAAATGCCTGTATCTCAGAATGATTAAGTTTATATATAATTTCCACTTACTTTACGTGAAATCGTGTAGTATATTCATCTTTATTTACTTATTTGTATTAGCATACTATCCATTCCCCGTGATGTTCAAACTGATATGTATCACTGTCTGTTAACATATTTTAGATGGCACATATAAGATACTATTGTCAATTATAATGCATAGAGTTATTTCTAATTCCAGCCTTAATTAACTTTATCTTATCTATTTTATTTTCAGGTAATTGTGACATTATAATTTATTTCTTCGAAATTCTGTATATGATGATGTACTCTATTGTACAAATCTGAATAAAAGTTTGTCTGTCTGTCTGTCTGTCTGTCTGTCTGTATCACATCATAAATGCATCATACCATTACCGGTCACAATATTTGACACCATTCACGGGACTTTAGACACGAGAGGTATGAAAATATCATTTTAGCACATCCCATGTGATTGATAACTTCGTTTTATCGCACTCGTCAATTTAACCATTTACTATAGGCTTATTTTGACGCATTGGCAAACAGAGCAGACCCAGATCAAACACTTTCTATAGGAGCTGTCTGGTCAAGGTCTCCTCTGTTTGCTCAGATAATATTGTAGCTTAGTTTCTGCACAGATTGTGTGCCAAAGAAAAAATAATTATTTCATAAAAAAAAATAAGTTAAGTTTATTTATATTCATCAAATAATATATTTGCTCATGAATATGTATGAGGTAAAGAAAGGGTTAAAGACAAGGGGGTTTTCTAAACCTCCATGCTTAAAAGGGACCACAGTTCAAATTCAATTAATAGTTAAATACTATACAAATTGTCTGTAATATTTTTAGATCAACATATTTCAGTAGAAACCCTGGAAATAGTTTGATCGTTGACCGGACATTCTTAAACCATTTTCATTTTTAAATTTAAGACATTTCATTAAGGCGTTTCAGCGGTTTTTTCTGACAGAATTGTTTTGGTAAAAGAGTGCACATGAGTACTTAAGTCATTCAATATAAGATATTTGAATTACAATTAGGGGTCACCATGCTTATTTCAAAGATTTCGCTTATAGTAAAACATCACTGTCAGCTAAAATTTTGAAAGAATCAAAGCATTAAAAATAGAAAGATTCCATTCTAAAAGCCTTAATAACATTTCAAAATATTTTTTTCAGAATATATTATCACAAGTAACTTATTTGTATTATAAGTAACAGGTGAAAAATACTGTCAAACATGCATGCAAAAAAAGAAACTAGAAAAAATCGCCATTGTGTTAGGACTAAAATGTATACAAAACTACACAAAACCCACGAATTTTCATATATGTTTTTCTTCATAAAAAGTTTCAATGGGCAGATTTCTTTTTTTTTTTTTTTTATTCAAATTTTTTGGAACCTCATCATTTGGCAAATATCGTTTTATATTGTTTTAATACGTAAATCTTAAAATTTCCTTTATCATTCTACCGAAAATAAATGAGAATTTCAAAAAAGAAAAAAACTACCAAAATTAAAATTAATGCTAACCCGCTGAAACGTCCTTAGAGAATGTTTTATTTCCACAAACTTTCCTCATTGATCGGATTCCGCCTAAACATAAAATACCTTTTTTAACTTATTATCTTTCCTTCAGGTATTGTACAGGTAATAAACATAGATTGAGACTTTTTTAGGTCCCTTTATTACAGAATTTGTTTAAAAATCAGATTATCTCATTTTTTTTTATCTAAAATACATATTGTTTATCCATATCGATTAGAAATATTTTTGAAATAACTTCAATGATTTCTGCAAAGTCCATCTTAAATTATAAAGAATCGATTTCTGTAAAATAAAGCATATAGATCTATTAACAAAGCACATTCTATAAAGAACAGCAGCTCGTTTGAATACTGAAGTGGGATAATGTTACATTAACCTATGTAGTCAGATTTAAGATTTTCTCATAATTTTTCAAACACATATGTACAGTCCCATCTGTAAGGCTTACCGGATCACCTTTTTTAAAGATTTTCTTGTTCCTTTATATACCTTAATCAAAGCAATGTAAATAACAATATTACCTACACAAAAGTGTCCCATGTGTTTGTATATATATGATTTGAGGGTAATCAGGAATTGCGACTGATTTATCATTAGTATTCAAGATTGATCTGCAATAACGATTTTAAAATATGTTTAAAATTTGCATGCATGCCATTGAGATAATCATTCTGATAAGATCAGTGTGTCAATTGTATATTATGTATTTGAAATGAAATCTTGTCTCAGCTTTCCTTGGTATCTGTTCTTTTTCAATACGGTAAATGTTAACTTTTAATGCCTAAATAAATAATATGTAAAGAGCTAGTAGCTTTTAAGGTCTCATTATTCACATGTTTGTATAATTATTACCATTGTTGCAATTTTCAGTATGGTATTATTTCGGAAACCAGCATTACAGTAACAGTTACATTTTTTAGGTGTATGGTAGAACGGTAGGGTGTGTATTTCTACTTTTCCGCTAACAGTTTGGTGTGATTTCCTGTTTATAGTGAATTGTAAGTAGTATTCCTCCTTTATCAAAAATATTTCTGCCCTATGTCGTCTTCATCATTTTATCTATATTTTGAAAGTTAATGATGTACCTTTCATATATTAATTCTGCCTCCTTGGATATGAAATTCTCGCTTAAGTAAAGACTTGGTGTAAAAAGAGTTTTCACATATGTTTAAAATCCAAAATAAACCATAGTTTTCTATCATCCTAAATTCTCCCTCAACAATATGATAATGGTCTGTATAACATAATTATAACACATCATCAATATTTTAAATATTTTATCAGGGTGATAGTATATTAAATATGCACCTTACTCACTCTACACACATAACACATTTGATCAAACTGCGAATAAATTGTTTTGTTTGTCCAAATTCTATCAATCATTTATTTGCACTTGTTACTGTTGAATTCGAGATTTGTGTCTGCATACTCCTGATATTTTTACAGGGTTAAAATATATTGCAAAACCTTGTTATTCACTTAAACATATATAAACATGGTATCATTTAACAATTTGTCACGTTTATGAAAAGCTGTACAGTTAATAAGGGCATTACATCTTCCCTTTTTATTTACTCAATACTGTAACAAACTCGACACGACACAGGATCAGGATCGAACCTGGTCCGCCGGCATGCAAATCCAATGCTCTAACCACTGAGCCAAAGAGTCGACTCCCTGACGCAGTTGTCTGAGATTGTATTTATATTGTGACGACGTATCTTCACATTCTTTCCCCTCCGAGAAGTCTCGATCAGAGACTTGGCCCGGGAAACATATAGGTAAGGCAACTCCGGTCTGGCAGTTGACATTATACCACCGCTGCCACCAATGTAACAAACTCGACCTGGCCCAGGATTGAACCTGGTCCGCCGGCGTGCAACTTCAATTCTCTAACCATTGGACCAAAGAGTCGACTCCCTGACGCAGTTGTCAGAGATGGTATCAATGCCTGTGAAGACGCGTCGTCACAATACTGTTAAATCGAACCATCCTAAGGTATTAATCTCGAAAACAGACGAACGTTGACATCCGTAGTTGGTCTACTGTATCATTAAGTGCAGTGATAAACAAGTGAAAACAATTAATAAATTTTGTGAATTGCTTTCAAAATCTTCATAGACAGGGATTATTCAATGTGGAAAAACAAGAAGGTCCTCTGAGAAATCAACAATTAAACTAACCCCAGAGGGATGTGCATTTAAATGGACAAAAAAAATCGGAGACAGCGGAGACAGAACATAACATAAAATAGAGAAATACTCACTAAAATGCTTCTGGGTATAAAACCCATAGTTGCTACTGACTGATTCATTGCAAATGAAAAGTCTCCATATACTCGTATGAATGGGATTATCAGATGCATTGGATGTAATTTACTACCTTCCATAGATACCTGGACCCCAGACCTCCTGAAAACCAAATGATTTTATAGCCACGGTTGTAATTGCTTTCTTAAAAATAAGATTCTTTGAATTAAAACTCACATGTATGTTATGTATTTAAGTTTCATGTGAGACGCATCACAAACATGCCAAGAAACGGTTTATTCTTATTTTAAAATGACTGATTTTACCGGGACACTGCATGAACCCATGCTTTTCTTTGATGGTATAATTGAGGGAACCAAATGAGTGACAAACTCTTCATGTATCTTAATAGTATATATGGTGTGATATCACAGTAAGGAATATAATCTTGAAACTCTCAAATATAATAAAAAAAATACCGTTATTTACTTAGTGCCAAGCAATGGATACATACTTGTACCATTATAACGACTATTGTATGTAAAGGATAAAGATCGAATCAACAACCTGTCGGTCGTCAGAAAAAATGTTTAAGCGGTCAGTCATATATATATACATGATTTTCACATGAAAAACAGACAAGATTTCAGTTTATCTATTAAAACTCGGCGAGTTCATAGCAATCTTCCCGTCTTGCATGTGCGGTGCTCCCTTTTGAAGCAGAAGGCACTGTATTCACGTAACTGGTTTTCTTTTTCATCGGGCTATCATTAGAATGGAAGTGATTTGGTTTTGGATCTTCATGAAAATGGAATTCGTCTGTGAACTCATCACTGGAGAAACTGACACCGAAATCAGTTCCGGAAATAACGTCATCACTTTGAGCAGTGACCAACTGATACCCTCTGTTGATGGCAATAGTAGTGTTTCCAGTGGTTTCATTGCTTGCAGGTGCTATGACGTTAACTGTGTTCTTTTGCAGGGTCTCCGTTTGCCTGTACGTGTACATGAAATAAAGGTTTATCTTCGAATCTATAAACGGTGCTCAGAACATTTCAATTACATCTGAAATATGATTTGTCATTATCTTCACTTAGGTATTTTAAGTGAACATTTAATGTCATATTGTGTCATGGTCAAATTATGCATTTATGAATAGAAACAAACACATAACAGATACCCGAAGCCACTTATTTCTGTGCATCGAAATTTTCCGAGCAGTTGAGCATTTTCAAATTAATTGAAATATTTTCCTTAATCATGAAGTAGAATCTCAAGTCAGAAGTATATTTAGATTAAGCTCTTCAACTTGACAAATGGAAAGACTATGACTTCCATAATTTGCCTGAAAAAAAACTCAACATATCACCAAAAAGTAATTTAGAATATGAATGTTTTTGTTGCAGTTGATGCTGTCTTTTTCTGCTCTTTTGTTAAAACCTAAACCACTTCTATTTCTAAGCGATACTGCGTGCCAGAAAGTGACCACCCTAATCATTTAAATAAATTAATTCTGTCATTTCGACGAGAGGAAAATCTCACGAGTGGGTGTTAATATGTAACGCTTTTCTTAACATTTCCCACTAATCTATTCCACTTTAAAGTTATCTTTATATGGAGTGCCTAAGAAAATATGTGTTCCGAAACAAAATATCCTGCAGGACACAATAAACAAAGGGTTGTCTTGTAAGTTTTGTCAGTCAAACTTAAACTCTAATTATATGTGGTTATTTCTTATCTCAAATTAGACTCACTCTGGCACTATCAATTTATATCTCTACATAACTTACCTTCTTCTTCTTCTTACTTTCATTTTGACCATAAACAACCACGCAGCTGTTAATATTAAAACAACGAGCACGCCAGCACCAACGGACACGATGGTCCAGACTTTCCATTGCGGCCATTGTTCTGTTTGCCCTGAATGAACAGTTAAATGGAATTGTGAAACCTCTCCATAAAATCTCTCCTTGGAATGAGTTTAATGTTTGCTTTTGTTTGATATAAATAATCTTTTTTTTGAAATTGTAAATCATCAGCAGTCCTGTGCAAACACGGTCCTCAAAACATAAAGGTCAAAACTCAAACACCACGTTAGTTATGCAATTTCAAGAGAGTCAACAAAAAGAAATAAAAACGATTTACAATAGAACGTAAGTCATTAGTTTAAAAACATTCAATCTGAGTTAAAATTCAACCACTTTTCAAGGAAATGAAAATATTAGGAGGTGAATTAATAAAAAACCAAATTTGCAGTTATTAAAAATATTAGAATTAGCATATATTGGACATCCGAGTACAGACATTTATGTCAAAGCTCGTAAATAATATGGACCGCGAATAGTGTATATGGTTGCCGAAAATCTAATTTAAATCTTTCTTTAGGGCATCCGATACCGAGTAATATGGTCGCTGACTATCACGTAGACACTTCACACAGTGGTTCGATCCCGTTTTAGTGACTCGAGTTATCATGTGTGGAAGACTTCCTTGTGATTTGCAGAAGGTCGATGATTGTAACTGTGTACCCCGTGTGCAATCAGCATGATCAGATGATATATTACTTGAATAATCAAACTGTCTTTACGTAGAGACTTGGAAAGTTCTCAGAATTGATACAGAATTTATCTCGTTTCAATCTGTACATGCACGTGCAGTAATATGGTCCGTATAGGGCTTCGAATCTACAGCTTTTGCATTCAATGTCATTAACCAATGCCATTTGAAAAGTACCAGTATACGCTGCTACTTACCGTATTTCACAATCAGGTATCTGTGTGTAGTGTTACAATATTCTGAATGTATTGTCAATTTATTCCTTTTGGTTTTGGTTATACTGGTGCAATATGGTGCCTCACTGTGTCCTGTAGTAATAATCAATCAATCATTGATTAGATCGAATATCGGAAGATGTGTAGTTACATTTATGGGATATTTACGATGTCTGATGGTTAGAATCCGTGACTAAAGACTATTGTTATTTTTTTCTCAGAAATGCAGTTTCTTGAAATCGTTCTGATAAAACCTCTTCCATTTTAATGTCATATTAAAGTAGTATATACCATCCATTCTCCTTGTCGCAAAATAGAGAGAAAATAAGAGAAATTGTGAAAGGATCATGTTGATGTTATCTTACCTACGAGTATTTAGGTGTAATTATTGTTTTTCATTTAATTAAGCGATAACGCCAGCTGAGCTGGAATATTAGCAAATGAGCCAAACCTTGTCCCCACAGAATGTGAGTGCTCCGTTTGATCGTTGTCCACGCCGCGGAATTTTCCCATTTCTCACTAGAGGTTATTCCACGGTTGTTTTGGCACTTTTCGAACGCTTCTTGCCATGACAAAGCAACGCTGTTGTTTACTGGTGTAACATCTCGTTTAACTGATAAGGAAATATTAAAGATGGACATATTTCTTAAAGGTTGTTTAGTTTCAACTGAATCATGGATATTTAAGATTTACTGTAGTTACGTTTTGTAGTATTTCTTAATGAACTACAAAATGATTTGTTTCCAATGCATATTTTAACATAAGCTTACTTTATGAAAATTCCCTTGATTAAATGGTATCGTATCAAGATAAATTTAATATTTAGTATTAAACTTAGGGCGACTTTAATGCTAATATCAATATTTATCAGGTTAAATATTTACAAACCTGTGCAAATATATCGTTTTATATGTATTCTTCCACATTGTCCAGTAACTAGTTGTCTTTCTTCAATTTCATTAATTGTATGACTTGTTGATACATGTTTCATTAGTACGCAATCTTTGTTGTCGGCGCTTTCGTTCTGCATAATATGGAGATCGAAAGGACCTACATGAAATATGAAATGGTTTATTTTCAAACAAATGAGTGGGATTGAAAAAGCTATATATATGACAAAAACCCCATCGATTACCGAATAGTTAGAGTGTTCCCCTTGAATGATAGCTTATCTGGTCGCCGCACGCGTCATTTTAAATTCGTTTAATATTACACGAATAGCTTACGGCTTGGCGATCAGCATAACCTGTACATCGTTGTTCGCCTTTTACAACATATATAATGATTAAAGAACATCTTTCTGATCTCAAGTTACACATATATTGCTGTTCTTTACAAATGTATGATATCTACATATAAACTTAATACATTTTTTTAATCTCTTTATCTTCATCTTAAAATATTTTGCTTATATTGTTCTTTATCTACATATATGTTACATATTTTTCGTAATTTTACTACATATATATTGTACATCTTTGTGGATATATATATATATATATATGTGTGTGTGTGTGTGTGTATTTTATATTATTCTTCATATTTTGACTGCATATAGTTTATGTGTATCTGATATATATAGAGAATAATATGCTACTGTGTTTTGATATACAGTTTATCAGACGAGGTTGGGAGAATTATAAATGACGAGGCTCTGCCGAGTCATTTATAATTCTCCCAGCCGAGTCTGATAAACTTTATATCAAAACACATGTAGCATATTATTCTGTTTATCTTACATCTTCAATCAAATATGTTTAAAAAGATAATATGATGTGTAAAAAGATAATATCCATCATTATATTAACAATACAAACGAATTAGGGACGCGTAGGAATATAAAGGGAAAAAAACAGCAAGGGCTGGAGAAAAATTAGTTCTTTATTATTTATTTATTTATTTATTTATTTGCACAAATATTTAAGAAAAAAAATATGTCAGATGTTCTGACAACGAATTCAAAGCGATATATTTCTTTCATGTATACCCCGTCTAGCTATAAACAAATTATGGATCTAGTATAAATACGTCATTTTAAATTACGTCATTTTAAAACGTCATTTTATCAAATTTAATACGTCATTTTATGTGTTTACACAGTGCGAGATTACATAGATCTATATAGATCTAGAAACTTTCTATATGAAATATTGGCATTTATTGGCTTATATTTATGATTTGTTTGCATTCTTTATTGACATAAAATATATATTGATCTAGATCTATTAAATAAAACACCTTAAAAATATATTTTTTCAATCATTATACTAATCATCACGTAATGCAATACACATTTACATATTTCTTTGTTTACACGAGATTGTGCGCGTG
This sequence comes from Solen grandis, assembly GCA_021229015.1. Lineage (NCBI taxonomy): Eukaryota > Metazoa > Mollusca > Bivalvia > Adapedonta > Solenidae > Solen > Solen grandis. The sequence goes on along the minus strand of CM037785.1, from coordinate 20,775,536 downwards.
AAGTTGTAAAAATAGTCCCGTTGTTCTAAAAATATCTGCCTGATAAAGGCTAAGTTTATCATGCAATGATACAATTTTTTGGAAATTATCTTTTCTTCATAAATAGTTCCTGTATATAACTCATCAACATATAGATTGCATTTTCTCTGAAAATGGAGTTAAAGCTTATCAGTATGTCATGTTAGTTCTTTTTACAGAAAATACTGAATACCTTTAAAGTAGGCCGACATGGTGTCATTCGGTCCTCCACACCTGTCTCCTGGATTATGTGCACACGATGTACTGCACGTGCCTTTTGTGCCCCGAAAACAATTGTCGTTATTGCCACAGTAACAGAGCAAACCCTGTCAAAAAAGAACAGGTGGTTGACATGTATTCTACTCTTTAACAGTTAAGTAATATGGTACACAAGACTCTAAATCATATCCAGAAATTAATGTAAACATTACAATGATAGCATTTTAACAGCCAGAATACGCCTCGAATGACATCAGCTTGGGTAAGGGGCTAGCTGGGATTCTGGGCTACAATTCATATAGATCCAGGAAGGTGCTTTCTGATCTGGGCGTCCTCCGCTTCGCAAAGCGTCAAAAAACGTTTATTTGAGGTAAAGTGTTAGAATAATCTTAAAACTTAAACAAACTAGGAGTTGTCTTAAAGTTGAGCCTCTGATAGAAAAAATCTGATTATGTGCCCCATGTCGTTTGTGAACTTAGCTATGTTCAGATAAACTACACATGACTTAAGGAATTCGTTCTGAATGAGTGGACGCAAATAAACGGTAAAACTAAACAAAACGGAAAAAAATCAAGCAGATAATTATCAAATCTGCGATTGCAAAATTGGAACCGGTGCAATGATAAAGTGCTTACACGTTGCTAAGACAATTATTGTGCCATTACCGCCTAAAAATGCGCCAGAGCTACCGTTAAACCGCAAATGATGGAAACTATTTTCCTTTTTCTTACGATTTTGACCTTAAAACACTCACTTGTAGTAGGTAGTAGTTGGTTTCATTCGGGCAGTGCTGAATACACTCTGCTAGGGACCCACCGTCGGCCTTGGTGCTACAAGTATTATCATTCTTCTTCCACTCGACACACCCTAAATGAAAGAACAAACTTGGCTGAAACTGTGCCAATACTACAATAAACGATTCATATTTTGTAATTAATATGAGAGATCCCATCATATTTCTATATTGCTATTTCATATCAAATTTTACTAAACGAGTTCATGAAAATGTTATTAAGCGAGCCTCTGGCGATTTGATATGAAATGACTATTCATGTCAGATTCTTTTTATCATATGACCTGTACTGGCACTTAATCGCGATTATAACAAGAAACAAACAAAAAACATGAATGAACGGACTGTAAACGATTAACTATTTGTAATCTAACAACAGAAAATATTTTCAAATAATAACTTAAATAACGAATAAACGTGTATCTTCTTAATGATGCATCTTATATATATGCATATATATATATATATATATATATATATTGTTATATGTAACATGTTAAATTAAAAAAAATATGTGATGGTTATACGAAACCGGAAATAGCTGTTTGAGCATAATGTCATATGATGAAAGGATGCGAAACGTTACGAATCACGAAGTTTCTACTCTTAGAACCTATAAGTAACGTCTAAAATATCAGAAGGAAAAATAACCTACCCTTCCATTCGACATACGGCGTTTTGTTTGCACCTGCCTCTATCCAGAATCTTTCGTCAGTCGGGAGATAGGGTAAAACGATGTCCCATCCATATTCAGAGATGAAGTCCCAGGAAAGTAGCGGGTACCCGGATGCGACAGCATTCCGCCAGGAAACGTTCTGAGTAGATATCGAGATGTTAGGAGTTTCCGCCGATATTCTTGTTGGGCCTAGTACATATATTTAGATAAATACAAAATTATTTTTTGAGACATTAACAGTACTAATCGTAGAAATACGTTTGTCTAATGTTCTGTCATTATTGACTGGTTGATGGCTGAAAATGTGACGTAATGAATATTTGATGTAGAGTCGTATAGTCGGACCAAAGGTTAGTTAGGTTATTAGGTCTTTCTTTTGACCACCTAATAATCATAGTCGTGAACCCCCAAACAGGAAGACTCTTCTGTTTATTACGATACGTAAATCAGTCTATGACGATACTGCATTATTCGACTTTTATAATGGTCCAAGATTATTAAAAATAAGTTTTTAATCAAGATGAGTACTTCGTGCAATTTCAAAACTTGAATTGGGGGCTTTTTCGGTCAATTAAGTCATGTAAAAATGGGGTTCTTTATACTCAAAATATTGAATTGAGGGAAGTCTTAATCTTAGATGTCACATGAAATGCAAGGCTGACTCACTGGTTAAGAGTAAATAACGTAAATAACGTATTCAGTAACCGTTACGATGCAAGTACCGCCACGGGAAGCCTGTTATTTAAACATAAAAAATAGGTTTAAACAAACGTTACGGATTGCAGTATTTTTTCTGATTCCTGTCTTTGAATTAGAATTGTATATTTTTGATCATACATCGATAACAGAAAATCACATTTTTCAGTCTTAAAATTGCTTTTTCCCCCAATATTAGTTGTCCATATTTAACAAATAAACTCAAATAAACAGAGTAGTGTCATTGTTGTGTCGCGAGTAAAGTTAAAACTATTTCCAACTGTTATCCAAATATAGTCATTTAAGACTCAAGATTCTGGGACTATTATGTATCACCAACTAACGAGCATTCATGATTTGGCTAAAATTACTGTCAACAGCTTTGAATCTGAGGATTGAGGGTCCAAACCCAGAAGGTTCATTTTTATTTCTTTCATTTTTTTTTCTCTTTGAACACTCAGACAAGATTTCGAAGAAAAGGTGTTCTTTTTACAAGTTAGGTATTTCAGTATTTGAGGGTCCTGTACTTATGTAAAATGACTTATGCCTTAAGGTACTTGCTTTACTTACTTATTTTTATGTTCATATCGCCATGAAAAAGATATTCTTTACACATTTAATTCAATGAAAAAATGCTACAACCTTTGAAGCAAATTCCATGATTGTACTTACAATTTCTGACAGTCAATATGCTAT
>CM037785.1:20722338-20772338 GCA_021229015.1 Solen grandis | reverse complement strand
TACATACAGAGTAATCTATGTTTTATAATATTCAAGAAATTGCAAATAATATCCACAGAGTGAAACATATAACCAAGACCCAAATTATCTACAATATTTCTAATGGTAATGCAACAATGATTGGAAGTAACTGACTCGTTATTTTGAATATTATTTGTATGTTATTCATCAAAGATAAAAAAGGTAAGGAATCTTGTGTTACTTAATATACTAAGCCAGTATTTTGAAGACCGTTCTTTACTTAATAATAACAGAGGAAATCTCCCTAATTCCCCATAAACACCGACAATTGTTTACAGAACTTCATTTGTAACTCAGTTTGTCCCACTAAATCGCCCAGTGAAATGTTTGTATTTCGTTTAAAATTTGAAAAATATATTGCAAAAATGAACCGTGATATCTTGATACGGACACAAATAAGTGAATGGTGCCTACGTGACCAAAGCGAATTATGAACGGGGGTAGTTGCAGCGGCCACTGCTTTACGTCATGTTTTGTTAGCTCAACATATATAATGTCTCGATCTGAACCGTTCTTAACACATCACATGAAGCTGACAATCAAACCGGAAGCGGTTCCATAATGCCAGGTCAAGGGCAAAGCTTTATGGCGTACGTGACAAATTGTAAATATGTTATCGTTTACATATTACATGGATTTATCGCAGCGCTCCGCTTCACGTCGCTTGCCCTAAATTCCATAAATTTGAAATATAAACGATAGCTAATTCTTATCAATTTCTTTAAAATCATATCGAGAGGTGAGGGCAAAACTAGGCTAAGTGCACATATCTATATATATCAAAATCAACCATATCTTTAATGTCATTAATGAAAATAATGAATAACAGAGAAGATAGGGGCTCTCCTGGTTTTGCACCGATTGACACATAAAAAAAATCTTAAAAAGACATAGTAACTTGATCTTTATGATTTGACATAATGATAAACATCTTTGGTCATTTTAATCCAAAATGCATCGTGAAAAACAGTATCAAAAGCCTTCATAGTCTATAGAAGCACAAAACAATTTACATTTTTTGCAAGAACATTTTGTATAAAAGAATGAATTATAAATATACAATCAGTTGTGCTGTGATTTTCCCTAAATCTAAATTGAGTATTTGTAAAAGCATAACTATTTTCACACCAATTGTTTATTCTATTTTGTAGCGTTGAAGAAAGAATATTTTAGCCGTAGAGTTAACAAGAGTAAAGCCTCTGCAAGGAGATAGATCAGATCGGTCACCTATTTATGAAATATATATGTAGCAACCTTGCTCCAAAATTCAGGATACACTCCATTTTTATTGTCAAACATGTGATTAATAATATAAGCAAATGTGACGCTATGAAATCTTTTGAATCAATAAATAAGCCAACAACATTATTAGAAAAGTCACCGGTTTTATTGCATTTTATGCATTATAATGTTTTAATAACCTCTTCTACAGTAAAACAACAATCTGGTTCATCTATATGTAATGGAGATTACATTTCCTCAGAAATATCTTTGTTTAAATGACTAATATGTGGAGGATGACATGTATGATTAAAATGAAAAATCATTGATAAACGTCTATACCAAAAAAAAAATCTTATCTTATGTTAGGGATTTTACTCGATTGAAGACATGGTCTCTGTGGAAACCGAAAGCAGATATAGGATTTTGAGGGAAAAGAAGAGGGGCTTGGATATGAAGGTATGTAAAAAGTTTATTAACGTAACTGACCAGGACTTTTATATTAATATTATCAAATATTATTTTTTAAAAACATCCTGATATGACTTTTTTCATTATAGCCCCCTCCCATAAAAGTATTCAGTGCCTTTATTGCGACTGTTGCGACCAGTTTTATTAAGTCTGAAGAATATATCTTATTCTAACACGACCCGCAACATTTCCTGTATAAACAAAAAGAAAACTCACCCATACATTATTATGCGATAAAATATACTGGCTGTCACATTTCCCACCCCCGGATCGTAAACCGAGCGTCTACCACCCTTTCCGTTACGTGTCATTTTATCAAGATTTTTTCTTATGATTTTCGATGTGATACCGAACTATATCAGTGATATATAATTCATATCTGACTGTTGAAACTGTTAGTGATATAGAATCTTGGTTTCCGATCTATACACTGAATCATGCAGCAAAGTAGAACGCGAAACGGATGTGGATTTCCATGACGTCACGGTTGAACATCAAATAATTCGACGTGATTTGGCGTCATTTTTTGGTAATGTCGGATTAAAACTATAGAAATAACAAAAGATAAAAAAGAAAATTTGTTTAAAATATCCTCTTTGTATCAGTATTAAACGGCAGCAATACATCATAAAAATCTGTAACTATAACTTTCTGTGTCTAACCTTTTTGTTCTTTTTCTTTAACCTTTTGCGAATTAAAAACCTTGGGAGAATTCTACATAGTGACGCCGCATTTTCATTTGTGGGGATAAGTACAATAGTAGTAACAGTCTAGTCGGCACGCCCCTGGTAACCTAATGACACACGAATGACGCAAATTAGTCCGGCAAATGCAAAGCTGTAAAGTAAGAAATATTTGCGTGTTTAGAATCGAAATAATAAATATTTGCCTACATTTTAACGGCGAATAAAATATCCGCCGTCGTTTGGATGCGAATAAATAATTTTTTGATTTAATTACTACGCATCCAAACTCCCGCCCATATCTTATTCGCCGATAAAATATAGGCAAATATTTATTATTTCTTAAATATTTTTACATGAAAGTAAAGGTTCAAATACTGAAAAGTAATCACCTTAGGACACTTGAATATAGAGTTTTGCGAAAATACCAAAGTTTCATTTATACCTATATGAAGATTAAACTACAAACCTTTTTAAGATTAGGAAAATCTAAGAAAAAAATAAATACTTACCAATTATTACAAATGCTGTGAAAAATAATGCCACAATATGTGCTAGTATCCATGTTGCCATTGCTGTCATCTTTATTGAAATGAATAATAAAGTTGATTGTCATATGACACCTAGTGATTCATATAAAAACAGACGTATTTAAATTACGTTTCCTGTTGAAAGACAATGCGTACAAAGGCATTGTACTTAAACGTCCTTCGTCTCAAAACAGTGGATAATGACCGGAAGTAAAAATACGGGTTTCATTGTTGAAATAGTTTCCTTTTCGCTCGCTCTAGTGAAAACTATATTAGGAGTTAGAGAGTGTTAAGAAAAATGAAATTGCATTGTTCTAAAAGAAGACAATAGTTTATTATATGTTTGTATTATTCTATATAAACTACCGATACAAATGGTGAGGGGAGTTATATCAATGATATCAATGCATCCTCCATTATATGTATGGTATGCATATTCTCTCCTCAAGAGGTTGTGTTGTCTTTTTTTTTCGTTTAATTATGAAGTGTGTCTGATGGCTTTTAAATGTTTTAATGGGGATAATAACATTTTAAGCTGAATTACCAAAGTTATAATTCCCGATTTTGACTTTAAAACTTAAGTTTTTAGTTGTATGTGACGTCAGTCACACCAACTTTAGGACTACGTTTTCAACTCCCGTTCTCCTAGATTTAAAACCGAATGACCTCTCAATAGTGTAAATATGATCGAACAATTGTATATATCTCTACAACATAAGTATACTAGAATTATGCAAAAATGCTGAAAAATCAATGCCGTGTCAAAAATAAATACTTACAGGCTACAAAAATCGCCTTTGACATTAAACGTTATAGGACTTATTTTTCTATGCTGATGTAACTGCAATCGAATGATGTAACTGTTTTATCACGTTATCACTTTTACCAAGCGCACGAATGTAGTTTGTTTCGATGCAAAGGTAGCTCGCTACTGAATTTGATAGTAAATGTGTAGCGTTCGGTCATTTTAGGCTGTTACAATAACCCATGTGAAGTCAAAAACAAATCATTGTAACTAATCACATCAATCTATCGACATCAGATATCTCCAAGGGTTATTTCTTACACTTAAAAATGACTGAAACCTGTATATCTACTATCCGAAATGAGTTCGTGGCCTCTGACCTGTACAGAAAATTTGCATAATTACTACAATCTATAAATAGAGTCTGTTGTAGATAAGGCACTGCATGAATACAAATCAAAGCTCTGATAGCGCTAAGAGAACCGGAATGCCGCATTTCTTTTGTTTATCAAAGTGAACTTAATTATTGGTGATCGACTTGTAGCTCTTCAAACACTCATTCATTTGAGACACACACAACTTCAGTGCTCAAGCTGGCTTGCGGTAGGTCGGTGGTTCTACCCGGGTACCTCTGTGAACTCGGGGTCTTCCTCCACCTGTAATTAGCTGGACGTCGCTATATGATTGAAATACTATCGAAGCGACGGTAAACCCCAATACAACAACGTCAGTGCCTTCAGCGCTTTGATTATTAATTACGTACCTACTCTTTAACACATGGGGTATTTCAAAATTTGACCTTTTCGGCATCGAAATTTACCTTTAAGGATTTCGGGTCACACTTTGGGGTCTGAACATAATGCAACTTCGTGGCTCTGACGGACCCTTATTAAATTCGAAATCATCATCAGCAGCATAGTCATCATCATCATCATCATCATCATCATCACCTAAATTCAATAATAATAATCATCATCATAATCATATCATCATCATCATCATCATCATCATCATCATCACATAAATCCAATTATAATCATCATCATCATCATCATCTTCTCATCATCATCATCATCATCACATCATCATCATCATCATCACATAAATCCAATTATAATGATAATCATCATATCATCATCATCATCATCACATAAATCCAATTATAATGATAATCATCATCATCATATAATACAATTATAATGATAATCATCATCATCACATCATCTTAGATTGTTATAACATAATGTTGTGTGTATAGATGTTTTCTTATCGTCTCTTGTCGTTCATCAGAGTGCGGCTATGTACGATTTGTACTGTGTTTTTATTGTGTTTAATGCCATGTATGGTACATAGATAAGACGGTATTAAAGAATTTTCCTCTTATTCGCTTATAATCATACTTAAGTGAAGTGTGTTTGTTTGTTGGGTTTAACGTCCCACTGACAGCTTTGCAGTCATTTGGGGACAATGTCTATAAATATACCAAGAATTAATCAATGACACCGCCTCGAGCGAAATCCATTGTTTTTTTCCACTACAGAGGCTATTTTAAACAGTTATATTTCAGTTATTTTTGAACTTTTGATTACAGATTATTAATGCTGCCTCATTGCCATATCACAATGCAGACAAGTGGATTCAACTAACCTGTATGCTGAACGCCAAGCAAAAGCCAATTAAACATCTTTTAATGTCGCGGAATGAACCAAGGACTCCCTGATGTCTGAGGCGGACTCTCTGCCCATTCGGTCGTCTTGGCATGTTCCAAACTGTTCAATAATAGCTCCATAATACTTGCATCAATAAAGGTTTACATACTATTCAATTGAAAATAATTTATCTAAATATATATGCTGACCTTGCTTTCATCGGAATTCGTGCTTAATTGTATTCACTTTATTTTAATTAAAAGGAAGGGTCTTCACTTGATTTGTCATTGCTGATGAGCACAAATTAATACTATTTGGCAGGAGCAAATCCATCTCCGGACTCCTTTCTGGATTATCCTTGTATGGTGCACGCGGTAAAATGTTACTGACTCGGGTAATGTTATGGTACCAGATAATACTCGAGGTATCTCGGGTATAAACACCCGTACCTAACTTACTGTATTAACGGTCGACATATTGAGAATTTTCTTGTAATTCTCCCTGATTTAAAACAACATTTTGTAAATTTTATATAGTCCTTTAATATATGTTCACTTGCAAGGGGGATTGAAATTTAAAGAAATATAAATGTAATAGTTAATTTCAATATAGTGTTCCTAATGTTACATTACACGCATATTTTCTTGTGCGACACATTTACAGTCAAGTCTATATACAACGACGTTGTTCGTTTCCAGGAAAGTTGTCGTTATAATGAAAATGTTGTTATATTGAAATAAGTAAAATATCAAACACTTTCAAGAAAGTGTCACCCAGTCACATTATCCTGACACCGGGCCAGCAAGACCTGGAACAACCCGTATATGCTGAGCGCAAAGTTAGGGCGCTATGCCAGTACCATTTTTTACGACTTTGGTATGTCGCGGTCGGGGATCGAACCCACGACCTCTGTTGTTTTTCGTAATGAAAATGCGTTACACAATAAAATAAAAATGATTAATGATTAACGGAAAACAAAATTCTCGTTTTTACCGAACAAGCACAAGCAAGCATGTACATGTTTCCATAGATCAGCATTGATGTGTTCGTGAGATTAAACGAATCGCAGCAAGGTCAAACATATATCTTATTTTTTATTCAATTATATGGTTGGTGTCGTTGTTTTAAGTCATGTCGATCTACCACCAAAACTGACTCCCTATATAACAACATCATGTTTGAATACTGAAGGGAACAGGGAAAATATAATATTAACTTCCGTAACCCGTTTCAGGACTTTCCCATAGATTGTCAACCACACATGTTCAATCCCACTTCATGTTAAAGAAATCATCCTTGTTAAGTTATTCATCACGTCTTTATATACCTTTATTTGCACAATTAAGATGACGTCTTATACATTTTCCAAAATAAAACGACACAGAAACTACCCATATGGTTGTATAAATTAGGTATGAAAACAAATCAGTTGTTAGGACCTGATTAGATTATTACACACGATTGATCTAAGATGGTGATAATTTCAAGTATTTAAATATGTTTAAAATATGCATGCATACCAGTGAAATAATCATTATAAGGTAAGTGTGTCAATTGTAATACTGATGTACATCCATCATTGTGCCTTTAGAAGCCCTTTTTCTATACATACTTAAATGAAGTTAATGTCATGCCTGGATATATTTTAGGTTTAAAGTTGTTGTTTTGTTGTTGTTGTTTCTTATTTGTTTGTTTGGTGTTGTTGTTGTTTTGTTGTTGTTGTAATTTTGGTGTGTGTGTTATTTGTTGTTATTTTACTGAGCGCGTGTGAGTGTGTGTTTTATTTTTCATTAGGTTTTTATGTGTGGTGTGTGTATGTGTGTGTGTGTTAAGGGTAAGTGTTGTTTTTTATCCACTGGTATTTCCATTTGTACTAATATAGTGTGAATGTTTTTAGTCACTCACAATGTGTACTTGAATATGTGGTACGGTGTGATATCTTCTTTTCAGCGACAGTTTCATTTTACCTAATGTATGTGGTATTCCCTTCTTATCAAAATAAGCATTATTTTCTGTCCTATGTCTGTTAGTTCACTATATTTTTCGGTTTAATAAAGTACCTTATTTTTTTTAATTCCACACTAGTACCATGGAAATGGAATTCTAGCTACAGTATACACTTGCGGCGATAATGAATGAATAACACATATTTTGATTCCCAAATTAATTATACGTAAATCATCCTAATGTACGTTCAACAGTATAGCAATGCCCTATATTGAGTATTTATTCCCATGATTATCCCATGATGAGAAAAACTCATGGTAGAAAGTTGCATTCTATGATTTTGTATCAACTTCCGTAAAAAAATCTAAACTTTACAATAGGAAAATGGAGAAAATCACTTTTTTTAGTTTTCGGCGGATAACTCATAGCAATAAAATAATCAAGGAGAGGTAATAAAAGTACTTATGTCACTTGTCATAACATGTCAATTTGCCCCTAGGATTTGACACTTTAAAAGCTTATATACATGGCATATGCAGTTATATGCATGGCTTTAATGAAATAGAACGCTATTAGGATGGGTAGACCTTTATCACTCTACAAGCAGTACACATTTGACCACGCTGAAATTGATCTCAATGCCATAAGTCAGCCTACTATTTAATTGCGCTTGCAATTTTGGCAGTGGTGATATATCTTTGTGTCTGCATACTCCTGATATTTGTCCAAGGAATAAGTACATTGCAAAACCCTCTTGATGTCTTTAACATTTATCATAGTAACATTCAACATTTAACCACGTTTATTAAAAGCTTTTCTGTTAAGAAGTTCATAACTTCTTGCCTTTCTTTTCATATATTTACTCTATATTTCATCAAAGCGCACAATGCGCTGAGAGACGGCGACGGGATTAACATTCTAAACCCAGCGTTTCTGAAGTTATTGAAGCAGTCACATGACGACAAAAACTCCACCCGCTGTTGCTACAGAGGTTCTGTTTGTAACATAATAATCCGGAGTAAAGGTCATGAACCTTTTATTCATGAATAGCTGCATACCTTAGTAGGTCATCCTCTTTCTCTAGTACTAGCGAATTCTATCTGTTGTTTTGTATGTGTAGAAATTGACCAGATATTTGATTACTTAAGATACTAGAATGTTTGCCTATCTATTTCAAAGTTAAGAAATGCCCTGGGAGGAACCTAACTCGCCATCATGCAAAATATTGTGTGGACTACTTTAGGTCAATTACATACATACGGAGCACTACTTTTTTCTTTTTACAGGAGTAGATCTTCATGTACGTAAGATGGGTTGCTGTTCTGGTTAAGAAATGTCACGTATATTTTTTTCACGCTTAAAATTGATGCGTCCAGTGCAAAATAATGGCAAAAGAAAACATGTTAACAAACAGTAACACACTAAAAGCGGTTACGGTTATGATTTAAACGCCTGTGTAACATATTCCACTCGTATTCGTTAGTGCAGAATCGCATTGCATGGATCCGCACTAAGCGCGGAGAGGTACAATTAAAAATGTTGTGGAAAATATGCAAATTAGCATGGCCTGATTTCGATTTTCAGCATAAGACGGCTATCGCCGTCTAAAAACGAATTATCCTAAGGTATTCGTCTCGAAAACGGACGAGCTTTGACATCCGTTTTGGTCTTCTGACTCATTAATTGTAGAGATAAACAAGTGAAATGACATCAATAAAATCTTGTGAACTGCCTTAAATGCATTCTAATATAATCCGATACTCAATACATTGCTAAGGGTAAAAATCCAAATTCAGGTAATTAACTAAATTCGAGGAGATTCCGCGGATTTTATACCCACGGTTGTAATTGCTTTCTTAGAAATAAGTTTTTATCACGACTTGCATTTTCTAGAGGTAAAATCATTCCTTGGTTAAGTGTCCAGTTATGACAGACAAAACGGTTTTAAAACTGAAATGAAAGATTTATCAGCTGTCCCATTTTGATATAGATATTTACGATAGGGGAACGAATGAACGGACGGACGAAGCAGCACTTTTTCGGGCAGCATAATATCAAAATGGGGCAGTTTAGAATGCTTCAAAAAGCTTGGGAAATTAATTTTCGATATTTCCTTTCTCGGGATATAGTTTTTACTCTATCGGTTCAAAAATATCTTATCTCAATTCAAGCTAATATTTCTTCATTTTATCTCAAATTAGCTTTTTCAGAGAAATTTACTTTGCTTGTTCAATTCAGAGTTTCCATTCACAATGCATCCTCTTACAGTCAGTATATTTTGATAAAACAAAATATTATAGAAATAAGTATTGGATATGTTATCGACAATCAAGATTGAAAATACTGTTAAAAATACAAAACTTTTATATTTAAATCATTGACATAAAATGACTTTTATCTAAGGTGATATTTATTTTCTTTCCACATTGTTTTTATACTTTAAAACGTGATACAATTTTTGACTCGGATAGTCAAAAAGATTCTATTTTCGCAGATGACCGTAGGATATTTCCGTTGAATATGTAAATCGACAACTTTGTATTCGTTGACATGCTTGAAACGGGCCATAATATAAGTGATCTAAACAGTATTATTCCTTTCCTACACGATTTATTTTCATTAGTGTGAGAAAAAAACACTAACTGAAAATAAGTTTCTTAAACATCATTAAACTTTGACTCGTCAAAAACAAACATTACATCTTAATAAATGGTATTAAAGCAACAGTTGGCAAATGCATAATTGCCTTTTATAAATGTTGAGTTTCGTCCAATCTTCTGCTAGAGTACGATCGTATATCAAAAATTGTGCATACACCTTTCCTGCATGTACCGCCCCCTCTACCCATCAAGTTTATTGTTAAACAACATAACACATACAAATAAGCAATTTTATTCATAGATCATTTCAGTGCACTACAAATGTATATACATTATAAACTTTACACGAATATTTATAACTATAAATAACTAAATTTGGACATATTTTGGGGTATTGTTTCTTATCTAATAAATGTTGAAAACGCTGCGTGGTTATACGTTATGAATGGGCTTTATAACTTGCCGGAAGTACATTTACAAGGACTGCAATGTCAAGCAAACAGTATATACAAATTCATCGACATATATTAAGCGCATGTTTTATTTTTTAATTTGACCATTTATGCTAGTCACAGAATTTATCTTTTTTTTTCTTCTGTTCCTTGCGTTTTGCTTCGTAAAAAACATACGTGTGTTCTGTATTTAAGTTGCCTGTGAGGTAATCGCAAACATGCCAAGGGACGATTTAGTTCTGCTATAAGAATTGATTTTACTGATTGACTGAATGTTGTCGTGCCCTTCTTGAGCTAGTTGTTCATATCACTAGTAACAATATACAATTCAGAAACGTATTCGGTATATGAAAATCATCGCGTATTTTAGGGTAAAACTGGGGATACCAAATATACATATACATACATGATTTTCACCTGAAAGACAGAAAAGATTTCCGCTAGTTTATCATTAAAACTTGGCGAGTTCATACCAATCCTGTCTTCTTGCATGTTTGCTACTTCCCTGTGCAGCAGAAGGCACTGTATTTACGTAACTGGTTTTCTTTCTCCTCAGACTGTCATTAGAATAGAAATGATCTGGTTTTGGATCTTCATAAAAATGGAACTCGTTCGTGAACTCCTCACTGTGGAAACTGACACCGAAATCAATTCCGGACATAACGTCATCATTTTGAGCAGTGTTGCACTGATAACCTTTGTTGATGGCAATAGTATGGTTTCTAGTGGTTCCATTGTCTGCAAGTGCTGTGACCTTAACTGTGTTCTTTTGCAGGGTCTCCGTTTGCCTATACATGTACATGAAATAATTGTTTATCTTGGAATTTATAAACGGTGCTCAGATACATCAGAATTATGATTTGCCATTATTTTCATTTAGATTCTATAAGTGAACATTTAATGTCATATTGTGCCTCACCGAAATGTCTAAACAATAATTGTAACTTTCCAGATGCAAAAAAAAAAGTATTTTCCAGTTAAAAGAAATAGTTCCCAAACGCATTAAGCTGACTCCAGCGACAGAAGTATATTTAAATAAATTCCCATAAAATTGCCAAATGGATGGACTATGACGACTTCCTTAATTTTCTTTAAATTCCCTTTCTAATAACATTTCACCGGGAAGTAATTCAACATATAAATGTTTTTGTTTTTGTTGTTGTTTTCTTTTGTCAAACTCTTAACTTTTCTTAGAAATTCAGTTGTTATTAAGAGTAATTGACCCAGCAGGATAGTGAGAAAAAGCATTGTTTCCACATTTATCATTTAAATATACATGTTTTTTTCTTCATATCGACATGTCGAAAATTTCGCGAGTAGGTGTTGGTACTGATTTCCAAATGCTCTTGTTAAATGTTAGATAAGTGCTCCGCTTCAAAATTACATATATGAAAATATTGGAAATGCAACTCTATACTTTGAGATTTATATGAATAGTCTCAAAAGTGATATTTTAGATTTTGACATGTTTGAATTAAATCAAAAGTTTGGGTATGTAAAGGAACATCGTAAATTTCAACCCGCGTGGTATTACAGAAGTAATTGCCATTTAAATTTCGAGACACACAGAAACACACATTAAAAAGGAAAGTTTCTTTTTTGTATATATGTATCCAAACAAAACGACCTTGCGTATGCAATAAAAAACATTTGTCTTTTAGGTTCTGTCCTTCAAACTCTGTCTCACATCGTGTGATTATTTCTTAGTCCCAATTAACATGTATACCCACTCTGATACTAACAAATTATATCTGTAGATAACCTACCTTCTTCTCTTTTCTTTTGAATATCAAACACCAAGCAGTGGTTACTATTAAAACAACAAACACGAATCCACCAACGGATATGATGAGCCAGATTTTCCATTGTTCTGTCTTCCCTGATTGAATAATAAAATGACATTGTGCAATCTCCTACGAATAAGTATTATTCTTTCGTGTCATTGCTAATCCATCAGTAATGTTGTTGTTGTTGTATTGGGGTTTACCGTCGCTGTGATAGTATTTCAATGAAATAGCAACATCCAGCTAATTACAGGTGGAGGAAGACTCCGAGTACACAGAGGTACCCGGGTAGAACCACCGACCTACCGCAAGCCAGCTGGAAGGCTTCCTCACTTGAAAAATCCGAAGTCCCTACCGGGATTCAAACCCACAGCGGTGAGGAGCTGAGAGATTTGTAGTCCCCCCCCCCCCATAAGTTACTTTAAAACATGTATTAGTAATTCTTGCATTTGTTCTTTATTTTCTTGTAACCACGGTACTCAATATACAAAAGGTCCAAACTCAAACATGAACATCGTGCATATAATGGAATTTCAAGAGAGATTCGAAATACAACAAAAAAATTAAAATGATTTACAGCAGATCGTACAACATAAGTAGATAAAACGCAGAATTAGTATTAGAAGTCAACCTCTTGTCATTGAAAAGAAAGAAAGTTAGACGTGACACAGTTAAAATCGCATTTACAGGACAGAAATCTTAAAATTGATGACGTTGTGTTTTTATTTAGCAATCATTTATTGGATAAACGATTATAGACAGTTATGTTAAAGTCCGAAAAGAATGAAAACTGCGGGAGAGTAAACATGATTGTCGAAAAGATTATGAAAACTTCCGAAACCGAGTCTTTGTGGTCTCTAAGTATCATGTAGACACTTAGCCCTGTGGTTCGAGTCCGGTTTTGGTGTCTCGGATTTTACATGTGTGAAAGACTTCCTAGAGGTTTTCAGTAAGTCGGTGATTCTACCCGGGCAAGAATTTTACATTGTACAATCGGTTAGATCAGGTGATATATGATTTGAATAAACAAAATATCTTCTCAATGTTCTCATAATTTATACAGAATTAATCTCGACAAATGCAAGTGTTTAACCAGTACTTTTACAAGCATGAATATGGTCCGTATAAGTGCTTCGAATATATAACTTTTGCATTTTAAGTCATTAACCAGTGTCACTTGAAAGATACTTGTATACGCTGCTACTTACCGTATTTCACAATAAGGTACCTGTGTTTAGTGTCACAATATTCTGAATGTATTGTCAGTCTATGCTTTTTTGTTTTGCTTATACTGGTGCAATATGGTGCCTCACCATGCCCTGTAGTAATAAACAAATACAGAACTAATAATTGGATTATATCAAGATCGGATGATCTATACTCGATGTGTGTATATTTTTTTTTTTTTTTTTTTTTTTTTTAGTTGTTGTTGTTATGAATCGATCAATACAGAATACCCGATAACAAAAGATTGATTTTTTTTCAATATGAAAGAATTAAAATTACTTTGTTCACCAAATATTCCTAAAATTATTTTCTGTTTCATTAAGTGTCCATGTACGGTGTGCGAAAAGGTAATTCCAACACTGCTGTTGTAGTAGCATTTACAGATTTTATCATTCGTTCTTCATTTAAAATAGTAAAAAGAAGGCACCACTAAACTGAGTAAGAAAATGAGCAAATATTCCATACCTTGTCCCCACAGAATGTGAGTGCTCCGTCTGATCATTGTCCAAGCCACGTAATCTTCCGATTCCACACCAGAGTTTTCTTCAGGGTAGCTTTGGCAGATTTCGAACGCATCTTGCCATGAGATGAAACCACTGTATATGACTGGAGATGAAACACTCGTATTAACTGGAAGAGAAATATTTAAAGTGGGACGTACTTTTTAAACTGTTGTTTAAATTTAATTGAAAGATGGGAAATTGAAATTACGTTTTGTAATATTCTAAATATACTAAAAATAATGGTCAATGCATATTTAAACATGAACTTACTTTATAAATATTTATTGATTAAATGTAGCTTGAGAAAAGTTAATATTTTATAATACACCCAATGCTGACTTTGATGCTGATATCAATAATTTAAATACGAACCTGTGCAAACGTATCGTCTTATATACATTTTTCCACATTGTCCCGATAAAAGTTGTTTTTCAACAGTTCTGATAACTTTCAATGTAACGCAGTCTTTGTCGTCGGCCATTGCGTTTTTCTTCACATCAAGACCAAAATGACCTTCACGAAAGAGAAATCGTTCATTTTCAAATACACAATGTAGTAAATTTGTAAAGTTATATAGATTTTGCATCGTAATATAGAAATAGCAAACACCCATATAATGGCACATGTTTAGAGTGGAATCTTGAATTTGTTATGTATCTGGTCATCTTGTTCTTAATCTAAATAAATATTGCATAAAATCTACATATAAACTGCACATCTTTAACCCTTTTTTTGGCATATTTCTTAGTCTTGTTCTACTTATACCAAACAATGTATATGTATGTACAATTAAACTGCACATCTTTATCTACACTATGTAATGCCTGTACTTTTATCTACATATATTGGACATATTTCTTAGTCTTGTTCTACTTATACCAAACAATGTATATGTATGTACAATTAAACTGCACATCTTTATCTACACTATGTAATGCCTGTACTTTTATCTACATATATTGGACATATTTCTTAGTCTTGTTCTACTTATACCAAACAATGTATATGTATGTACAATTAAACTGCACATCTTTATCTACACTATGTAATGCCTGTACTTTTATCTACATATATATTGGACATATTTCTTAGTCTTGTTCTACTTATACCAAACAATGTATATGTATGTACAATTAAACTGCACATCTTTATCTACACTATGTAATGCCAGTATTTTTATCTATGTATGTACAATTAAACTGCACATCTTTATCTACACTATGTAATGCCAGTATTTTTATCTACATATATATTGGACATATTTCTTAGTCTTGTTCTACTTATACCATATACATGTATATGTATGTACAATTAAACTGCATATCTTTTTTTATCTTTATCTACTTAGATATTGCTTGGCCTTTATTTTTTTTATTTAAAAAAATTTATATGTATTATCTTAGTTTTAATCTACATCTACATATACATTCATTTGAATATTCTTTGAAATTGGACAAAACAGAAACTAAAAGGTATGGTATGTAATCTTACAGTGGTTGAAAATCAGATACAGGTAATGCTGAATAAGTACCTTTAACGTAGATCGACATAGTGTCATTCTGTCCTCCACACCTGTCTCCTGGATTATGGGCACACGATGTAGTACACATGCCTTGTGTGCGCCGAAAGCACATGCTGCCATCTTGGACACAGAGACAGCGCAAACCCTGTCAAAACACACAGGTGATATGCAGGTATTCTGCTCCCACTCAACAACTTACAGAAAAAGTGCACGTACACATAACACTAAAGATTTAGTATAAACATCACAAAGATAGACTTTAAAAAAGCTAGAAGATGGTTCGCATGACAAAAGCTTTGGTATAGATCAAGTTTATGACACATATAGATAATAAACAACAAATTTTTACAGAAAAAAAGTAAAATCACGGCTCATCGGCTGAGAGAAAATCAAAGCGCTCAATGCGCTGAGAGACGGCAGCCGGATTAACAGGGAAAAAGCTGTGATTCTTAATTATTGATAGCCACATGACGAAAAAACTCCACACACTCTCCTGCAACTATAGTCGATAGTAAGACAATCGAATACGCACTCTTTTTGTTACAAAACAATCCGGAATCAGGGTCATGAACCTGACTGTGTGAACTTCAGAGGTAGGTCTTTCCCTAGGGCCCGATTTATATTCACTCTCTACTGTTACCTAAGTGTAGAATTTGACAAGGTACTTGATGTTTTAGATACTTGAATGTTTGTTTCTATTTCAAAGTTAAGAAATGCTCTGGGAGAAACCTAACTCGCTTTCATGCAAAATTACGCATGAACTACTTTAGGTTAATTACAGACATTCGAAGCGCTACCTTTTTTTTCTTTTTACAGGAGTAGATCTTCAAGTATGTAAAATGGGTTGCTGTTCTGATTTATAAGTGTCACGGATATATTGTTCACGCTTAAAATGGATGTTTACAGAGCAAATTAACACGTTTACAAACAACAGCACATGAATAGCGGTTACGGTTATGAATAAAAGGTCTGCGTAACATATTCCATTCGTATTCGTAAGTGCAGAATCACATTGCCTGGATCCGTACTAAGCGCGGAGAGGTACAGTTAAACTTGTCATGGAAAATATGCAAATTAGCAAGGTAAGCGATGCCTGGTAAGCGTTTCTAGCTACTATAGACGGCAAGCTGTCGTCTAAAAAAAAAACGATTGCCTAAACGTCTTTTGAAAAGGCTATGTTAATTGACCTTAATAGTCCTATTATTAAAACCGATTTCCCCTGATGGTTCCCAACTTTCAAAAGGAATGCCACGTTAAGATGCGAGAACCTCACAACACAAATGATTGAATAATTCCGTTTTCTCCGTAGGCTATAAAGTAAATACTTACCGTATATCCAGTTGCGTTATATTAAACAATGCTTTTCCTTTGCATAGATGGAGCGTATGGAATCTTAGGTATAATACTGTGCGAACAAACAGGAGACCCTGATCAGAGAGTTCCTTGAAGGGGATATCTGAACTGGATATCTTCTGTTTACCGAGGCTTCGAAGCACGTTTAATAATGAAATTTGTTAAAATAATCTTTTATAACAATAGAAGTTGTCGTAAAGATACTAAATCATCCCTGTGCTATTTAAAGAAAATTTGATTATGTCATAAAACGTTTTTTACCTACCTCTGAGTTAGGTAAGCGTTTCTTATGCCATCTTCACAAGGTTCAAACCACTTATGGAATGCAACTTTACTAAACTGAGTCAAGCAGAATGTTATCAAATTTAGAATTGTGAAATCGGGGCCGGTGCCCACACGTTTCGAAGACAATACTTGTACCATTACCGCTTGAAAAGCGCTACCACAGCCAGTCATGTAATGGTCGAAATTTCGTTAATGGTTTTAATTTTTAACACTAACTTTTAGTAGGTAGAAGTTGGTTTCCTTTGGACAATGCTGAATACACTCTGCTAGGGACCCACCGTTAGTCTCTTTGCCACAAGAAGCATCCTTCCCCACCCACTCGACACACCCTATGGATAAAGGACAAAGTTTGCTGAAATGTTAACACACAACTAAGCGATTCATATGCATATCGTTTTGTAATATATATTTTTTAAGAAATTTCTATTTATTATATATGCATGCATTTATTTGGTACGTACGTAATATTGTTGATGACTTTAACTTGACGTATTGACTATAATATTTTCCTGAATGTTTCAATATCACTTTGGCATCAGCATACGCCCCTTGAAGAAAGCCTCTATTTTATTTTATTTATTTGTGTGTGTGGGGGGGGGGGGGTAAAAATGCATTTATTTGGTACATACCGGTTCGTTTGTGTCATTTCGTGTGGGGCGTTAGAAGGGCGAAAAAGTGGAAGATGAAACAATATTTGTCGTGCTTCCAGTTGACATTTTACATTTTGGGGTGAAATTTGTTGGTGGAAAGACGGGAACTCGCCAGACGAAACACAACAAATTAATATTCCATTCTTGCCATGAAGTTTCGTCTGGCCCCCCGTTTAATAAAACAATCCTTTAAAGTAACGTCTAAGAAAATAAAAGGAAATCTGCCCTACCCTTCCATTCGACATACGGAGTTTTGTTTGCACGTGCCTCTATCCATAATCTCTCGTCGGTCGGAATATAGGGTAGCAAGATGTCCCATCCATATTCAGAGATAAATTCCCAGGAAAGCAGCGGGTACCCGGATGCGGCGGCATTCTGCCAGGAAACATTCTGGGTAGATATCGAGATATCAGGGGTTTCCGCCGATATTCTTGATGGGCCTAGGATATGTAATTATATTTAATAATCTTTTTCTTTTTTTCTTTTTTTTTTTGAGACATAAGCAGTACTACTGGGTTTTGCTAAATGTGTCTTACGATGCTGCATCATTCGATATCTACAGAGTTCAAAGATTATTCAATCAAGATGAGTATTTCATGCAATATTAAAACTGTTGATATTACCAATAGTGCAACAGTAATCTAAAATACCGACAATATTTATTTAGAGGGCTAACCCAAAGACTGATAAATTAATTAAGTCATCAAAACTGGGGTTTTAGATCTTCAAAATTTTGAATTGAGGAAAGTCTTAATCTAAGATGTCACATGAAATGCAAACCTGATGCTGAAGTTTATTTTGCAGATTCCCTAGGAACCCTCAAACATGAACCAAGAGGAAAGACGCATGAGTAAACAATGTATATAACGTATTCAATAATGGTTACAATGTAAGCCCCGCCACGGGAAATCTGTTATATAAACTTGAAATGAATAAGTTTGAACAAAACGTGACGGCTTGCAGTATTTTATATTTTAGACCATATATCGATAACAAAAAATGATGATTTTCAACCTTAATGTCGCTAATTTCCATTATCAAATGCCTCTATCTTACAGATAAACTCCAATGAATAAATGAAAGTGGAAGGAAAAGAATGCAATACACGCTTGTATAATTATATATATATCTTTTAAAATCCAAAGTTATTATTCGGTTTATAATGTTACTCTAAATTTCTTCTATATAAATTTAAATGAGATTTAAAGTTTGTCACAACATAATTGCAAACTAATAAAGAAGTCTGTCAGTTATGAATAAAAAAAATCAAGTTAACAATATATGAATGAAAGGGGTGTAATAAATCTTCTGTGAATTAAAGTATAAGATATATGATCAGCGACGATTCTGAATGACTAATCTCGGGACAATTGGCTTTATAATATTCATTAACCACAAAGTCAATTTGTTTCATTTCCTATCCCCTAGGAAAGAGAAGAAACAGTCAACAAAGTTTTCAGTAACAACTGAAATGTAAATGGGAATTTGACAGCTTGCAATAGTGTAGTATTATAATACTGTTTCCAATGCATATACATTATCATACTTCAGTCCGTTTATATGATAACGTAGAAAATGTCTAGTTTAACCCATATATTATTAGTGTTCAAATTGAAAGCTTGTGTCGCTAGTACATGTAAATATTTCCCCACCGTGATCCCAACACATATAGTCATTAAACATTGAGTAAAGCTGTAGCCGAATGGTAATAACGTCCGCCTTGTAGCCTGAATGTCGTGGGTTCGATCCCCGCTCGTGACATACCAAAGTCGTTTAAAATCGACTATGTGCCTGACGCTGTGGTCTCTGCAGCTCGTTTTTTTATGCTCTCTTCTTGGTGGGTGGGGGGGGGGGCATTTTGAAAGTGAGCAAGCTAGAGATTGTGGACGGAATGCTAAATTGTGGTAGGTCCGTATCGATCCGTGGCGATATGTACTACACCGTAGCAAACCGTAGTGTATCCGTAGTACAATCGTCCTGATTCGTGTCGCTCCGATTTGAACCGTGTCGAACCGTAACAATCCGTTATCTCTCCCGGGGCTATTACCTATATTTTGGTGGTAGATCCGTCGAGCTCCGTACTCACACCGTTGTGCATCTGTATTGGAACCGTAGCGGACTACGGAATTTGACATTACCATAGTCATCCGTGAGCGATAAGACCGTAGTTCGCCGTGAATATGTTACCACGCCATTACGAATGCGAAAGTTTCACGCTAACTATAAGGGTGTATAACTATACAAGTCTCTGTGGTGTTTCAGAATTACCTTTTAAACAGGTATCCAAATATAATAATAATAGTTATAATACAGTATTCTGTAAGAACTAATTATGAACGATGTTTTTCTTTAAATACGTAGAGTCTGTCCTCACAATGTTCCTATCGGACGAAGGTTAAAACTAGAATGTCTTGAATGCAAAAGAAATCAAATTGAAACAGACTATAGAACAAACTAACATGCCAACAAATCATACCTCAGAGAGGCAGTATCACTGGCAGAGACCTGGCAGTGTATCATTATTTAGAGGACGGATGCAGCCAGCTGAACCAGGTTATGCAGCAATTGAAGCCATTAAATGCGTGGGACATTTTATCACAATGAACAATTTCTTCCTGACACGAGCTTAATGCTTAATACATAATTTCATGAAAAAAATTACTGAACAAGATATTTAACTATCCAAATAAATATCATAGAAATACAAATCAAACTCATTTAAGAAAGTTGTATAAAATGAGCCTATATCAATTATGAAAAAAATAATAAGAAAATATGAAACTGAATATAACAACGTCAGTTTATAGATGATATATATATACATGTATATATATATATATAGAGAGAGAGAGAGAGAGAGAGAGAGAGAGAGTTGCTCTATACAGAATAAGTTATGTCAATGAATGAAATAAGAAGTGACCAGTTTCATCACTTTCATAAAATATTCATTATTGTAGGAACTGATTAATTATAACTGTGGCGAAAATCTTTCCTGTATAGCTTTAGAAAGTGGGGAGAGAAATATGGACAAAGTATTTAGAAATGTGAATAATTTACCGATACAACAATAATTAATTGTTCAGCAACGAGTATGATTTATTAATTAATTGATAAAATATTTTGTGGTATTGGTTCACCACAAACTCGCCAAGTTTTACACAGTATCCTGATGGAGCAGATGACGCAGTTTACGCTTCCCTTTACCATGGAAACGGTTCAAATACCGAAAAGTTATCAGCCTTAGAACACTAACGCACATTGCAGAAAATTTATTTTCGTCCATCTGAGGATTAAACTACAACCCTTTTAAGATAGTAAAATTACTCTATGAAGTTTTAAAATAAAAATTCCTTACCAACTACGAGTGCTGTAAGAAATAACGCCAACATGTGTTCCAGTATCCATGTTGCCCTTGATGTCATCTTTATCAATATATCTTTAGTAAGGTGGATTGTAATATGACTCCTAGTGATCATAGAAAACAGACGTATTTGAAATGTTGAAAGACAATGAGTACAAAGCATTGTACTTAAACTTCCTTCGTCTGAAAACAGTGGAAAACTAGATTTCGTTTGTCCCGAACAAACGATAGGGCTTTCTGCTCCAATGGCCTAAGTATCATTGTGACCTTGACCTTTGACTTTATTATCTCAAAGTCATAGGTCACAATATACAGGCTGTGGGCAATGTCTCTACCAAGTTTCACATACATAGGCCTATTTCTTCTCAAGTAATAAATAAAAACGATTTTATATTTAATGTCACTTTGATCCTGACCTTTAACCAAATGACCTGAAAATTTAAAAAAAAGATCGTGAACTGGCCTTGAGCAATGACCCTTACAAGTTTCACAAACTTAGGATTATTCATTCTCAAGGATTCAGCGGACAAGGATTTTATGTTAAATGTCACTGTGACCTTGACTTTTGATCGAATGACCTCAAAATCAATAAGGGTCTTCAACTGACAATGGGCAATTTCGCTACCAATTTCAAAAATCTATGCTTATTCCTTCGCAATTTATTGTGCGGATACGGACTTTACACTAAGTGTCAATGTGACCTTGACCTTTGACATAATGACCTCAAAATCAATATTGATCATCCACTATCCATGTGAACCTCCATCTACGTATGAAGACAGCATACATATTAGTTATCAAGTTATTGAGTGGACATTGATATGGCTAACGGATGGACAGATGAACAAGCGCCTTATCATAATAAAGGCATATCACTAAACTTGGTATTGTAAGAAAGCTCTAAGTGTTAATCCTGAAGAAATCATAATTTTTGACTCAAAGTTCATGAAACTACAGCGATTTAATTTCGTTAAAAGTACTCTTTTCGCCTTTCTGCCACAACTCAACCATTTTAACCCCGATCTTCAAAAACTAAATATCACCTGAAAGGTCTTTCAAATCACTACAGATTTTACCCAAGTGTCCGGTAGTATCTTTTTCGTTTTTAAGATACACCTTGCCGAATAAAAATACCAATAACTGACATATGACCTTGACCTTTATGATTTTCAGGAAACGGAAGTGACTGAGGTAAATGAGATGCTATGTTGCACATTCAGTGAAAATTTAATGCAAATCGGTCAAAAGTTAAGGCATGTAGTGCTAAAAAACCCTACATTTTGGATTAAAAGTTTGTTAACGCGTCATGACGTCATTTTACGTCATACGACGTCAATTTTTTCAGAGCTGTAAGAAATTGATAAGACACATGTTCTGTCCAAAGTTTAAGTTTCTAGCTTACCTGAAAGCTTCGTAATACTTAAATACATTTTCAGGTCCAAAGTTCGAAACTTGGTTCAGCCATAGGTCCTTGGTCGTTTTAAATGTTGCAAAATTGTATATAATCCTGCACAACTAAGTCACATAACAAACTCAATAGGACTTTCTGCTTGAGGCAGAAAGCCCTAATTACCGGAAGTAAGAATACGGGTTAAATTGTTGAAATTGTTTCCTTATTGGTCTAGTGGAAACTGATTAGGAGTTAGGGCATATTTCGAAAAAAAGAAATTGCAATGTTCTAAAAGAAGACAATAGTATATATATTTGTATTATTAGAAGCGAAAGTATATCAGTCATGTTGGAATGTAATGAGTTAGACAAATGTTGTCTGACTGCCACTACGATATGACTGATATCGACTCACCGTTATATATGCTGTCAGGGATAGCTCCACACGACCTACTGATTTCTCAGATCATACCATATTTTTATGTCATATAGGTACAGCTTCAAGTACATACTAGTTTTATCAGTAAAGGCTTACATACGATCCATATCGAAACTTCATATCCGACCCAATATATTGACATTTACGTGAACGGAATTTGCGCTGTATATATTTTGTTACTTGTAAATAAATGTTTTTATTCCTACAATAGTACTTTTTGTGTGACGTTATTTCTTGCAGTATACCCCCCCCTACACACTTAATCACTGAGTCCCTATTGTTCCCACAACAATACAGTTAAGATCATTTCTATATGGATAATTAAAGGATGGGGAAATGAGAATACACCAAAACATTCCCACGTATAAATCTCCACTTACTGTACTGGGCATCTGTCTACAGTTGTAATACTCACTGTGTTGAAACAATGGTCCGTGGATGTGTAATACTGTATGGTCGATTACAAGGAGGATTGAAAGAAAGATTGATAAATAAATGCAACCTTCTATAAGGAGTTACTGTGTGACGCATTGATTTTGTTTCGTATTAACGAAACATTTTTATTTTCTTAATAAAGAAATTTAACTTGATATATATATATATTTATTTTTTTTGCTTGTATTGTATTTTTGTTGTTGTTGTTTTCGATTTTCGTGATTAAAATGAATGTGTCGCACACGCACAATAAAAAGTAATTAGTGTGAAATGTTACTTTATGAGTTCTATATTCACTCAAATTTAAATAGCGTAGACTAGTTTTCAGAGATGCCAATTCAGCACTTTTGATTTCTTTTGGCGGAATAAAAATGTAAGATACTGATTTTTATTCTATATATATAAATATTTCTGCTGTTCCCGTATTGTTAAGTTAAATATATACGAAAGGTCGATTATTATTACATTTTTTACAGTAAAGACTGATTGTTTTAACCCTCAATTTCATGGCTAGATGAATGTTTACTTAAATGGATTTTAATATGGCATGAAAACAATGGAGATTTTTTTTAACCCTTCCCCTAATATAAACTCATTTTGACGCACTCAGTAGGTACCTCATAAAGCCTGATCTGCAGAAAACCACAATTAAACCTTACCAAATTTAATTACAAAATCCTCATTTCCAGACCACTGAGGAGCAGCGAACAGCATAAAACCTGATCAGCCTGCGAGTTACTCGCAGGCTGATCTGGTTTTATGCTGTTCGCATAGGTCTTTTCATGGTTTCCTCTAGGGAAAGGGTTAAGTCATTAGCCAGTGTCACTTGAAAGATACTTGTATACGCTGCTCCTTACCGTATTTCACAATCAGGTACCTGTGTTTAGTGTCTGGTTTTATGCTGTTCGCATAGGTCTTTTCATGGTGTCCTCTATGAGGGAAAGGGTTAACCTGTGCTACAACAATTGTATAAGAAAACAAAGGAGACTTTGATGAGCTCCGTTCAGATGGTCCGTTCATAATGGTTACATTATATATGCTATCACATAAATCAGCGTCATTTTTTTTAGATTTTAACATATATAGATATAAATATATATAAAGAGACCGTGCGTGAGATTAAGTCAGGTCAAGCGTACAATTATGTTTCATCATCATTTATCATACGTTAGTGATATAAAACATTTTAATTATTATTCCTGCAAATTAATTGTAAATTATATTATTGTAAATTTTTTTTTTTTTTTTGCCGGCCGGTGATAAACAGAAATTAATTTTATATGTAAAATAACCGCGTGGCCACGCGGCGTCAGTATGGAATAGATTTTTATTTTGCCAATAGGGCTGCATAATCAAAACAGGGAGCAACTACTGTTATTATTGTAAAATAACAAAACAGTAATATGTTTAAAAGAAACATTTTATGAATCAATTACTTGCATTAATTGATAAAAATAAATAACCAGATTCAAAATATGCAAATCTTCAATCGTTATTAAAAAGAAACCTGACATATATAATGTGTATAGATCTGATGACTTCTCCTTAAATTCGTAAATTTTATTATATTTTAAACATATTTTCAGGTAATTTTGTTATTTTTTATATCATATTTTCGTTTCACACACACACACACACACACACACACACCTTACATATATTTGATTCATTCAAGATTTACAAAATCCTTAAATATGTTAAGAAATGATCATACTTATATTAACATAATTACACATCATCCAATGATATGTTAATAAGTGTTTGATTAAAGCATGGATGTACATTACATCTAGTACATGTCCGTGTCTTAAAACTAAACATATAACAACAAATAGTATAATGAATTATCTTTTAGGGGAAAAAATAATATACATATTAACAAGTATAATATAAAGTGGGGGTGAAACGTCTCGATCAGTGAAAAATAGGGGTGAAGCGACTTGGGAGGAAACGGCTTGGGGGTGAAACGTCTGAAATTCCTTCAAAAACATGCGCGGTGTCTTTGATGCTTGGCATCAAAATTAGTCTTGTTATTATTATTATTATTATGATTATTATTATTTTAACTTATCAGCCTATGGTATGTTATATGAAGATCCGTAGTATAAACGTGTCCACAATCGTACAGTCTCGGACCAAATTATAAACAATATTTTATTTGGAAGACTTGGTGTTTGGTGGTAGAGGTAGCTGAGTTAAAATCGTGCAAAATGTTTTACTCGCCTTAATACAGAGAAATTCTTGTCACAACTGTTCTCGTAGCTTTGTAAATTACTTTTTGTTAAAACATCCATCTAATCTTGTTTGATCGATTGTTTTCTTCTCCAGTAACACCATGTTTCGCAATTTATATAAGTGTCACCCTAGCAAGGTCGCTTTAATAGTGCACGTGGGAAGACGTTTAGGCTCGTCCTTTCAAGGACCAAGAAAAGGAAAGGTTAACATAACCAAGAACCAAAACACACAAAGAAGAGTGGTAGCAAGTCCCCAGAAATTATTTCGTAAGCCAAAGACAAAACAAGCAGTTTCAAAACCGACTGAAATATTCAGCCCAGTTGCGGTAGAACCGTCACTCAAAGAAGGCAGTACACCAAGTATTGGCGAGGAGCTCTCTGGAAGGCTTCATAAAGGTTTGTCGAAATTATCGCTGCAAAATGTCATCAGTATTTCTTGAATCGGTAATTTCTCATCTTCAGGAAACTGATGGCTCTGCCATTCTACGTTTTTTTTTTGTGTTTTTTTTTTTTGTGGTACATATTTGTTGAGTTTGATCCATATTTGCATATCATAAATAACTCAAAAAACTTTCCATTTGATTGATCCAAAGTAGTTTATCTGACTTGTATGTTCTATTCTTTAAATCATCTCAACCATAACAGAGAAGTTCCATCAATGAGCTGTTCAGCATGACATGCTATTTTTGGTACTAGATGTCATGCCTTTGCCATAGGGGATATTGCCAAACCGAAAGTAGAACGATAATACAAATTACGGGTACACAAATGTGGACTAATGACAGAGCAGCATTCGGATGTAGGTTGACAATGATTAAACTTTAAATAGTTACAGGTATTTGTTGTTTTTTTGTTGTTGTTTTTTTTAATTTTTTTTATTTATTTTTTTTCTAAAAAAAAAATACTAGTGCTCTGTATCAGTTAAAATATGCATCAAAACTCCTTCATGATTTAGTAAATTTATGTCTCTCCATTTGGAAAAACTTTATGATAAACAAAGCTGAGCAATAATTTTTTTATTTCATTTGAATCCTAATGACACCTAATTGATGACACAGCATGGTAATTTTATTATTTTATTTATTTTTACAAATTTTCGTAATAATATGTTAAAAAAAAAAAGGGGGTGACATCTGTTTCAAATTCCTGAAAATAGGAATGTAACAATTTCATCACTAATTCCAATTGATTCATTTTATTGCAGAGGATGTTTCCAAGGTATTGAAGAGTTTTATGGCAAATTCTGCAGCAAAAGTGATAGCTGCCCAAAATAATTTAACGGGTAAGAATATTTAGTATCAGGCTTTTTTTTCAGATGTTATGGAAGGGCCGTTAATATCACATATATAAGTAAGGGAGTTTTTTTTTTCCCATTTTGACGAATGCAGTTGGCTTGTGTTCCTAATCACAAAAATGTTTTTTTCCCAATTCCAAGGAAAAAATCCCAATTCAAGGACCCCCCCAAAAAATTTTGCCATTTTTATGATGTGCTTGGGGTCGAAAGTATCAAGTCCAAATGATACAAGGATGGAATGAACCAGATATTTGATTTTTGTGTTTTAGTTGATATATATATATTGATATTGTGTGAGTTTTTCCCAATTTTTTCTAAAATGACAATTCTGGGGCTCAGTTCATGTTCCCAAAATGATGAAGACACCTATGAATGGCCCCGGATAAAGAAGGGAAAAAAAGCCCATAGTATGATATGAGGTAATTGTCAATACAACAGTTATACATGTACAATCTTAATTGTAATAAAATATGTATTTGTTTTCAGTGATATATAATATGTTCGATGTAAAATGAAGGGTTTTATGATGTAGTTAATACAACGTGGATCCATTAATGCGCCAGCGGTCTACACTAACAGTGTCCTGGGGTCCCGGGACACCAATATTTGGGAAGGGACTCCAGAATTGACATTCCAGTGGTTCCGTTTGGACGCTTACTTTTTGATTAAAAGTAAATTAAACAGTCACTTTTGTTGTAAACCAATGTTATCTTTTTCATAAAACAGTAAAAACATTCTTATTAGTAACCCTCTTTTTTTATACCCGCAAACTCCGTTGGGGGGCATATAGATTTTCGGTCTGTGCATCCGTCCGTCCATCCGCCACACCTCAGGTTTACCTTTGCGTTTAAGCTTTTTTTTCGAAGAAGATGACTTCACATCTTTATGAAACTAGGTACACATGTTCATCTTGATGTGATCTTTTTTAACTTAATGCAAATTAATAGCTGTGACCATTATTTCCTGGTTGGATGAACATTGAAAAATTGGTTGTTTTGGCTCAGGTTTACCTTTGCATTTAAGCTTTTTTTTCTAAGAAGATGACTTCACATTTTATGAAGCTACGTACACATGCATATCATGATATGATCTTTTAAAAAATTATGCAAATAATGGCTGTGACCAATATTTTATGGTTGGATGAACATTGAAAAATTGGTTGTTCTGGCTCAGGTTAACCTTTGTGTTTAAGCTTTTTTATTAGCTCAGCTGAGCACGAAGTGCTCAAGGTGAGCTTTTGTGATCCCCCTGCGTCCATTGTGCGTCGTCAGCAATTTATTTTAAACGACATCTCCTCTGAAACCGCTGTGCAGAATTTGATTAAACTTGGCAAGGATGTTCCTTGTGTGAACCTTCACAAAAGTTGCTAAAATAAGCTTGATCCATGTGGAACTCTGGTTACCATGGCAACGGAAAGAAAAAAAAAATGAAATTTTAAAAATCATCCCCTTCAAAACTATAGGCCAGATTTCAAAATATTTTTGTACAGATGTTCTTTGGGTAACTCTCTACCAATATTGCTAAAAATTATTCCGATCTGAAAAAAAAATGGCCGCCAGGGGCGGGGCTAATTTGCCTTATATGTATATAGTGAAATCTTTAAACAACATCTCCTCTGAAACCGCTGGACAGAACTTGATTAAATTTGGCAGGGATGATCCTTGGGTGAAGGTTCACAAAAGTTGCTAAAATTATTCCGATCCATAAAAAAACATGGCTGCCAGTGGGGGGGCTAATTTACCATATATGTACAGTGTAACCTCCGAAATCCGAACACCTGTGGAAGAGTTCAGATTTTGGAAATTTCTGGAATTCAGAAGCCTGGAATGAATTTGACCAGTACATATGTACTGATGTTTCTTAATGGTTGTGAATAGTGTTATTCTTGTTTATATATATACTAGTGTTTGTAACAAACTGTTTATTGTTCGCTAAGTGTAATTATCATCAAATTCTTTGAAACTTGCCATTTTTATGTCAAAATGGGTTATGTTAATGTTGATTCCCAGCATAATTTGTCTTTTTTTTCCTTTCTCTCAACTTTTTTTTCTCTCTCAAACAAGAAGTAAATGAAAACATTGTAGCCTAATTAATTACGCTTCTAACGATACTGCAATTACATTTAAACTGTTTAAGGTGTTTGTTGCAAAAAATACCAATTAATCCACTTATCACCACTTTAATAATTTACAATTTGTCACTCTCTAATTGCCTGTGTATTTGCTAGCGCAAATATGGAGGCGCAAACATATTGTGATTCTTACATGTCTCAAAATAATAGACAGATTGTGATTCTAACGTGTTTCAAAATAACAATCACCGCTGATTAATAAACTATCAATCAGGGAGAAATTGCCGCAGGGCTTACGATTTCCGGTCTGATTACCTGTCAAGCTAGTAGCACTGTCTGGATTTCAGAGGTAAAATAGCATTGTTATAACTCTATACATACGAAATAATTGTACAGAATTTAGAATTTAGTGGTTCTAGAAGTATTATTTACATATAAACAGAAGGAGAAATATCAGGACCAAGAAAATCCTTCGGATTTCAGAAGTTTACGGATTTTAGAGGTTACACTGTATATAGTGAAATCTTAAAAGGACATTTACTCTGAAACCGCTGGACAGAATTTGATTAAATTTGGCAGGGATGATCATTGGGTGAAGCTTCACAAAAGTTGCTAAAATAATTCTGATACATAAAAAAACATGGCCACCAGGGGCGGGTCTAATTTGTCTTATATGTATATAGTGAAATCTTTAAATGACATCTCCTCTGAAACCGCCGGACAGAATTTAATTAAATTTGGCAGGGATCACCTCCTTCAAAACTACTGGCCAGATTTCAAAATGTTTTAATACAGACTGATGTTCCTTGGGTAACCCTATACTCAGGTGAACGATCCAGGGCCATCATTGCCCTCTTGATTCTATAAAGATGACTTCACATCTTTATTTTTCTAGGTACACATTTACATCATCATATAATCTATGTAATATTTATGCAAATTAATGGTGTTGATCAATAATTAATGGTTGGATGAACATTATAATTAGTTGTTCTGCCTTAGGTTTACATCTGCTTTTAAGCTTTTTTTCTATGAAGATGAATTCACACTTTTAATTTTCTAGGTACACATTTACATCATGATATAATCTTTTTAATGTTTATGCAAATTTGTGGCTGTGACCTTTATTTCATGGTTGGATGAACATTGAAAATTGGTTGTTCTGGCTCAGGTTCACTTTGTGTTTAAGCTTTTTTTCTATGAAAATGACTTCACACCATTATGAAGCTGGGTACACATGTACATCATGATATGATCCATTAAATATTTATGCAGATTTATGGCTGTGACCTATAATATATGGTTGGATGAGCATTGAAAATTGGATGTTCTGCTGACATGTTTACCTTTGCTTTTGAGCTTTTTTGTTTTTGAAGGTGACTTCACATCTTGATGAAACTAGGTACACATGTACATCATGATATGATCTATTTAATATTTATTTATTTATGGCTGTGACCTATATTTCATGGTTGGATGAACATGGTAAAATGATTATTCTGCCTTAGGATTACCTTTAAGCTATTTTTCTCCATGAAGATGATTTCACATCTTGATGAAACTATATTCACATTTACATCATGATAAAAACTTTTAGTATTTATGCACATATTTAAAGCTGTGACCCATATTTCACAGTTGAATGAACATAGTAAATTTGGTTGTTCTGCATTTGTGTTAAAGCTTTTTTTATGAAGATAACTTTACATCTTCATGAAACTTAACATTCACGTACATCATGACAGGGATTACCAGTAGTATTTATTTAATTTTATGGCTATGACTTGGTAAAATTGGTTATCCTGCCCCAGGTTTACCTCTGTGTTTAAGCTTCTGTTTATCTAAAGGTAACTTCACATCATCATGAAACTTTGTTCAAATGTACATCATTATGTAGTCTTTTAAAAATACAAACAAATATTTGGTTCTGACAATATCATGGCGGGGCATTAGTGTCTCACACACATATTTTCTTGTTTAATTTCAACTTTTCAAGCAATGGTTGTGTGAAGAAAGCCATAGTATATCCAAGTAATGTAATAGGGACTCCTAATTTTCAGAAGGGACTCCTGAATTTCAAAGCAGGTGTTCTGCCAGGATACCTGGCTAAAATGTTGGTGTCAGACGCTGTAACGGTCTTCATTAGAAATTGATTATCGAGATACCGGTACTACTGCAACCAAGTAAATCCCTACTGCCCCAAACTTGAATTGACTTGGTATGCAAATCAGACTCTACTACATTACAGCCCAATATTGAACCCCAAATCAATAGTAAAAGATTCATTTAGTTATCTAAAGGGGCATTTTCATAATTATTATCATGTGGTCCAATATCATGTGGCGAATCCAGGATTTCAGAAAAGGGGTATGGAGCACAAGTGGGTTGGATGGTTCAGGCACCAGTGTTGATGTGCGACTTTGCGAGTTTAACCCTTTCCCTCATAGAGGAAACCATGAAAAGACCTATGCGAACAGCATGAAACCAGATCAGCCTGCGAGTAATTCGCAGGCTGATCAGGTTTTATGCTGTTCGCTGCTCCTCAATGGTCTGGAAATGAGGACTTTATAATTAAATTTGGTAAGGTTTTACTGTGGTTTTCTGCAGATCAGGCTTTATGTGGTACCTACTGAGTGCGTCAAAATGAGTCTATATGAAGGAAAGGGTTAATACTTTAATGAACTGTTTCAACATCTGATTTATTACTTCAAGGCTTTTGTTTTATTTCCAGATGAGTTATACAACACTGCCATGGACAGTTTCAGAGCATACTGTATCAGTTCCAATGACCTGCCCGTCGAGTTACACATACTACTGAGTGACATTATAGCAAGAGCAGGTACTATTTTTCAAGACATTAAAATAACCCATGTCTGTCATGTGTTTGTTTAGGGTAAAACTAAAAAAGTATGAGAGATAATTCACCTCAAACTTGAAACATAGAATGATGGTACGAAGAAGCTCAGTATACAAGAACTACAATTCTGGTGTTTAAGCCTTCTTAAAAGTGAATGTAAATTAATAGGTCTTATGTAATGAATTCGTAATTGAGTCCTGTGAAATTTGAGTTCAGTCCTGTAAATCTTCTAAACTAAATGTCCTATGATTTCTAAAGATGTTTTTAAATGTCTGCTCTCAACTTGGGGATATTAGAAGCTTAAATCTTGCACAGGGAACATTTAACAGGCAGGTACTTATTAGAGTTGTGCTCTCCTTTATCATGGGTATTCATAGGTTCTTTCCTTAATGTGAAAAAGGGGCTCTTTCTCCTAAAATATGGCATTAAGACATCCCCATTACCTGAAAGTAAGACCTGCTGATTCTTGTCAGGTTTTAGTGTTGAGACACAGCCAGACATATGTTGCAAACTTTTCAACTTGAAGGATTTAAATTTCACCTTCAGTATTCCATTTTACCCCAACATAACAGAGCGAATAAGAGATACATATGATGTCCATTCCAATTGCATTGTATCCCATCCCATTTTACAAAAAGTTCAATACCTTTTTATATTGTTGAGTCAAAACATTGTAATATTTGGTTTTAAATTAAAAAATATTGTTGAGTCAAAACATTGT
Organism: Solen grandis; assembly: GCA_021229015.1. Taxonomy (NCBI): domain Eukaryota; kingdom Metazoa; phylum Mollusca; class Bivalvia; order Adapedonta; family Solenidae; genus Solen; species Solen grandis. The sequence goes on along the minus strand of CM037785.1, from coordinate 20,739,894 downwards.
GATTAAATTATGTAAATATCTGATATATCAAAGTACGGAAATATATGTGTAGTTTGTCAGCATATCTGCTATCGAGTGACAGGGACAATAAAGTGATGGAAATATCTGCTATCGAGTGACAGGGACAATAAAGTGATGGAAATATCTTTTAAAAAAGTTACACGGCATTGATGGGGATTAAAGTAATGGAGAAGTAGAAAGGTTATATGATGTTTCATTTGTTATCTTGGAAATCAGAATAAGCATAGATAAGAACTCAGTTACAGTAAAATCATCAATTTTTCGTCGACATTAAATTTTGTTTACTATGTACCTAAGGGAATTTCGTGGGAACATTTATTCATGGATCTATGTTCTAGAAAACATGAGGTCTGTTGAAGAGACAAGTTTTCGTGGGCATCAATATTCGTGGATAAAACCCTCCACGATATCAACGAAAGTTAGTGTCCCACGAAAATGAATGATTTCACAGTAGTAAAGCATCCCCTCCAGCCCAGTCAGTGGGGTAAATTATACCATAATGATTCAGACTGTTATTGTCTTTCAGTCATATGGAGACAGTGCAAAAGAAACTGTTTTCAGTAAGGATACTTTATTAAAATTCTCTATTTCAGCTAGTGGACATCTACTAAATCATGGTGTGTAATGTTTTTCCGTTCCAGTTCAGGAAGATCTACCAATGAAAGTGTATACTATGTTCTCATTAGGATTCAGCAAAAAAAGGCCTTCAGATAGATTTGCCAGAAGGTGGACTTCTCAATCTGACTAGAGTACATGATCTTCCTCATGTAGCAAAGTGTATAAAGGAGGTGAACTTAAGTCAAATTGTAGGAGTCCTTTACACAGGACTACAAATTAGAGTTTGTGAAGATTTTATACATACAGGACAGGGGGGTATAAGTATGGAATTCCGTTAGGACATTTGCCTGTATAGAAAATATTCTGAAACAAGATGTCACAAAAGTACAATACACAATGACAAAAAAGCAAAATCACGAAACAATGATGAAAATGCTAGATAATGATGATTAAAATGTGTATGTATGATGGCGAAAATAAGATGATGAAAACACACAATTTTTTCATAATCGTGTTTGCATTTTTGTCATCATACTTTCACGTTTTTCACATCATTGTAGTTTTACGTTTTCGTGTTTTCACATTTCAGGTTCTTTCATTTCCAAGGCTATATGTAGATGGCCCTAACAGAATTCAGTATGTAAGACGTCTGTCACAGTTTGTGTGTTAATTTCAGGGCATGTGGATGATCTCATACCTTTCTTTATAAGCCATGCCAAGCAGGTGTATCCCCACCTGGAGTGTATAGACGAGCTGAAGAAGATAGGCAACCTCATGGAACCCCCAGCCATGTATTGCTTTTTTGTTTTCTTACTTAAATGCAGACATTCTGACTTGAAAGGTTAATTTGTTATCAGTCCTGTAATAGTTCAAATGTTGTCTGTCAGAATGTCTGATAATACATTGTATTACTTCAAGAAAAATGAATAATTTTGCCTCTATCTGTCAAAAATGATACATGTCGAACATAGTTAGGGATCTTTTATATTTTTGCTCTCTCCTTAAACTCGTCCTGTCAATGTTGTCTGGGTTGGACCAGTACTGTGCCTAGGACAGCCTTAAACGATTCTCCAACTCAGCAGGGATTAAACATCCAATCTTTAGGTTTAGATTAAGAATCATTGAACACTATCCTAGCAGTACCTGATTAAACACAAGAAACCATCAATGTACTTGCAGCTACCTCCTTGCTCGCTCCATGAAGAGGAAGATCATATTCCATGGTGGACCAACGAACAGTGGTAAGACCTACCATGCCCTTCAGAAGTTCCTGTCGTCTGACTCAGGGATATACTGTGGCCCACTGAGACTGTTGGCAATGGAAGTATTCGAAAAAAGTAACTTAAAGGTCAGTTTTTTCATACCCTGTCTCTAAATTTGAAATGATGTATGTATTGGAAACAAACAATCTGTTACCGTATTGTCTCATTCGGTTGTGTCATATCCCATTTTACAAATTTTTCAATATCTTTTTATGTTTTTAAGATGGTGCAGTCTGGTTTAGATCACTTAGATGATTGTCCTAGTTCTGCCTGGGATGTTGCACTTTTTATCACTTTGTGCTCTGCTTACTTTCCCAGGGAACGCCTTGTGATCTGGTCACAGGACAGACAAGAATGTACGCAAATGGGGACCAACCCTCGGAACACACGGCCTGTACAGTGGAAATGGTCAATGTGAACAGGAAATGTGAGCCATTTTACCATCTCTGATCATTAACTTTATACTTACTTCATGAAGAGAATTTGGGGCTATGGCTACATAGGAATCATCCCGTTTTATACAAGTTTCTTTCCCTATTGTTAAGACATGGTGGTGTAACATGATATCTATTACTTATGGTGAAAGCTTTGGTTGGTTTTGGATGTTGAATTCAACCCTTCCTTGCTTGACAGAGCACTCTAAAGACCTGGCATCACCAAAGATTTATATTGGATAATCATGATGGCTAATAATGTTTAAGAGATTAAAAGCTAACAACAGAAGAATGGATTAAAATATTTTAGACATCCTGAAAAGATGTTGATCATGCCAGATAATTTGCATAATATTCATTATGAATAAATTGTCTTGTGGTATTTTATTTAAATATTTCTTTTACTTGATGTGCAAACTGGAAATAAACAGTGACTTCTTACCAAATTTTCTGAAAACTGTTATTGTTCCTGACTTGACAGGTGTCTTTTAGGTTGGTCCTGTGGTTAGTCCAAATGTCTGGTAATATTTCTGGCATGAAGCCATACAACAGCACATCTGCCGAACCAATCATCAGTCTTCAAAGTCATGGTAACTAAGCGTGTATAACTTCATGAAATGAATGTTATAATTGAAAAAAAAAATATATTGTTTAGGACCTGTGAAAGCTGATCTTGGTCCTGTGAATGGCTAAGCCTGATCATATAACCTTTCCAAGGATATAAAATTCCACTTGCCTGCTTGCTATGGCAAGTGAACATTCATGCAGGGTGAGTAAAAAATCAATTTCCTTGTTATTGCCCTGACTATACTATCTGAAAACTGGGAAGGGAAGTGATAATTTTAGGATAGTTTTACACGACTGCCTTGCTGTGTTACCTGATCTCATGATTTTGTGTGTACAGTTTCTACAGCAGTTATAGACGAGATTCAGATGATTGCTGACCCCCAGCGAGGTTGGGCGTGGACGAGAGCCGTCCTTGGGATTGCTGCGGATGAGATTCACGTGTGTGGGGAGGAGACCGCCATTGATCTTGTCAAAAGACTGGCCATTATGACTGGAGATGATTTTGAGGTACATGTATGAGTGTCTATATGAAAGTCCAGATTTTATCCAGAACATGTAGACTGATAGCTCAAGAATATGTTAAACTTATCTAAGCACTTGTGTAAGTCATTGTGACTGACTTTTGTCTGACATGGGAAGTACACCATCCATCTTCAACAATAGCTCAATGTTCATGAAACTTATTCAGACTTTTAAACCTGTTTAAAAATCAGGTTACTTGGTCAGGTTTTTAGTTCAACTGAGCACTTGTGCTCAGGATGAGCTTTTGTGACTGACTTTTGTCCGTCATGCGTCGGTTATCGTCAACAGTTGCTTGTGTACACTCTAGAAGCTACAGTTTTAGCCGGTCTTCATAAAATTTGGTCATGATGTTTGTCTACATGATATCTTGAATGAGTTCGATATTTGGTCATATGGGGTCAAAAACTAGGTCACCAGGTCAAATCTTAGAAAATCATATGACCATGCTAGTTTTTGGCCAAATTTTCATGAATCATGGTCAGGATGTTTTACTTCATGATATCTTGGATGAGTTCCAAATTGGGTTGTGTGGGGTCAAATACTAGGTCACTAGGTCAAGTCTTAGAAAAAACATGGTGAACACACTATAGGCTACATTTTATGCCCAACCTCATAGAACTTGATCAGAATGTTTATCTACATGAAATCTCAGATGAATTTGAAAATGGGTCATATTGGGTCAAAAAGTAGGTCATCATGGTAAATCTAAAAGTAATCTTGAGAACAATCTAGAGGCCACATATTTCGCTCAATCTTCATTGACTTTGGTCTGAAAGTTTGTCGACTTGGTACTTGTGTGATTTCGGAAATGGGCCACTTAGAGGCAAAAAGTAAGTCACGAGGGCAAATCTTAAAACACGAGGGCAAATCTTAAAACATGTGAACATTTGTAGAGGCCACATTTTTGGCCTAGCCTTCATGTAACTTGGTCAGAATGTTTGCCTTTATGAAATCTATCATGAGATCAAAACTGGGTCATGTTGGGTCAAAAGTAGGTCATCAGGTCATTCATATCTTAGAAAGAGCTTATGAACAATGTAGATGTCACATTTTTGGCTAAATTGTCATGGAATTTGGTCAGAATGTTTGCTTACTCGAAATCTTGGATGAGTTCAGAACTGAGTCACATTGGGTCAAAAAGTAGGTCACCAGGTCAAATCAGGAAGAAAACTTGTGAACACTGTAGAGGCTACATATTTGTCCTAGTTTTTATAAAACTTGATAAGAATGTTGTCTGCATGAAATCCCAGATGAGTGCAAATTTTGGTTGGGTCAACATCTAGGTCACTTAGTCAAATGTTAGAAAAACATTGCAAACACTTTAGATGCCACATTTTTGGTAATCATGCCTAACGCAGCAATCTTACTCAGGTGAATGACACATGGCCATCTTGGCCCTCTTGTTATAGAAAAACCAAAAAAGAACAAGTTAACATGAATGACATCTTTGACAAGATTGTGTCTGGTTTATATAATGATGTCAAAAAGTAGGTCATATCTTTTATTTAAGAAACAGTCTATAGGCACCTTTTTTTTTACCAAATCTTCATGAAACTTTTTCAAAAAGTTAATCAGCACAACCTCTTTTAAGAGATTAAAAACAAATATTTTCAGACACAGACTACTGGTACCTTTATGTATTATTTTGTCTATATAGGTCAGAAAATACAAGCGGTTGACAAACTAATGCTGGAAGGGAAGTCTTTAGGTATGTAGAAAATGCACCACATTCCTGAAAGACACAGGGTTATTGCTTACACAGACAGCTCTTTCATGTATATGTAATATGAACATCATCAAATTCGGTGACTGTTTCCATAATATCAAGAAATTAACCAACACGATTGCTCTGTGGTTGAGCAGTTATAGATGCTGACCATCACTTAGCCCTTCACCACTGTAAGTTCGAATCCCTCTGATTTTTCATGCAATCTTTCATCTGGGTTGCGGTTGGTCGGTGGTTCTATTCAGATGCCTCTGTGCATCCGGGGTTTTCCTACTCCGGTCAAACACAGAGGGTTTGTCCAGGCTCCATCTAGGTACAAACACATCTTTACCGTTAGAAATGAACAAAGGGCCACAAAGAATAATAATAGAATTACTGTTGTGATGCATGCTCTTCAGCAACAATTACATGAGCACCTTGTTTGTACCTACATGGAAAAACCCATTAATGTGAGTTCAGAATATCCTCTATTACCTGTTTGCTGCAATATCATTGTTTGCACAGGTCTTGAAAAACCCTTGAATTTGAAATTACAATACATGTATTAGTCATAAAATGGTACAGTCGAACTTGTCTTAGCGGTCACGTGTATTAAGCGGTCACCATGCCGTAAGCGGTCACTTCAGGTCCCCCCGAGAAATTTGTTCTTTAATTGTCGTGTAATCAGCGGTCACGTGTCTTCTGCGGCCGGCGGTCACCTTTGATGGTCAAATCCTTCTTTAATTGACTCCTAATTAGCGGTCATCGGCACCCAATCAACAGATGCAGGTGCAGACGGTCAATAGTTGTCTCGCGCCGTACACTTAACCGCTAATTGCATACCCCCCACCCACTGTCATAATTGTTCCATTCATGGAGTGTGCAAACAAAGTACGGTGTGAATTGGTGTTTGACACGTTGTTATTTGATGAATGACCCATCAGCCAATGCCCAGTGTTTTAATTACCTTCGATAGCTCTTGATGTAATCACAGTTTGGGCAAAACACTCCATTTTGGTAATCAGTAAACAGAAAGCTGACTCGATTTGCGTACGCTCCATTGAAGATCGCCGAAACTGTTTGTGTTTTGAGTTTGAATAATTAAATTTGGACATGTTTCATCTTTGTGAGTATAAAGAATGAATAATTGAAGTCGAATAATTATAGAAATTTAACAAAAAATGATGTTAAAAACAATAAATCATTGGCGGTATAATATGGAATTTCTAGAACAATTCCGCATTATGACTGTGTATGCCACGATATCGAAACGAAAATGCCTAACGTTAGAACAGCGAATGAAAGTAGTGAAGCTTCTGGATGCTGGAAAAAGCTCAAGAATCTTGGCATCCGAGTTCAACGTGGGCCGGACTCAAATCCAGAACATTGGAAAAAGAAAGAGAGAAATTATTGAAGAGTTTGAAAGCGAGAACTCCACGCTAAAAATAGAGAGAGGAGAGGAAGAGGGAAGGAAAATAGACAAGAGAGAAAGAAAGAGTGGTATTAATTATAATAAAAAAATAACTCAACAAACATACACACATACAGAAGACATAATAATAAATAAATAAAGACAATAACAAACATGCACACATACATAAGTACATATAAGTACATATACATTATATAGGTGCACCTAAAATATGGCTGAAGTCATATTTTGTCTTAAGCAGCCAACTTGTCTTAAGCAGCCAATCTCGGGTCGTCCCTTAGGTGGCTGCTTAAGACAAGTTGGACTGTATATATAAATATATAAAGTTGTTAAAAAATCTTCCCTTTCATGCCTTAGAATTTAAAACTTAAGTTGTGGTTTATGCAAGTCCTTAATCTTGAATTTAAGGTCTTATAAAACCCTTGAAAACTCCTTAAATTTTGCTTCAGAAAATTTGTAATGAAACCTGAATATTATTTAATACTGTTGCAGTGACAGTTAACTCAAGCACAACAAAATGCTCAAGTTATATTAAGAGTTATGCCCCTTTCTAGTTGATCATGAGTACAAATCGGTTTTAGCATGATTCTGTGTCAAAACACTTCATGATTTATTATGTATACCAAAAGGTTCCATTTATTCATCTTCTAGGATGGATGAAATGCCATGTATTCTCCAAACTGTTTGTGTACAAATAGATGTAGTTTTCATGTTAATGAAATACATAATGAAATGCATAATGAAACGAGTCACAAAAAAAGACATCTTGAGAGGATCACTTCTGACTTAGACTAGCCAATTAAATACTCGCAAATAAAGTATGGGACAGCATATTGTTAGATTATTTACAGTTAAACTGAAAGGCCAGAAAAAAAAAGTTCCGTTCTGGTCTCCAGCAAAAAAAAAAGAGGTCAGGATTTTTAAAAAAAAAAATTAATGAAACAAAAGGTAAAATATAATGGAATGATTTTTTAAAGGTGGAAAAGTAAAAATAAAATTAGGGTTGGTTGTTAAAAAGAGGGTCGGTCGGGATATCAGAAATTTAGTTTTTTTTGTTGTTTTTTTGCCAGACCTTTTCAGTGTTTGACTGAAACTCTTTTGAAGTGATCATAAAACTTGAGAAAATACAAAGAAGAAAAGGTTTTTCATTGAGAAGGTAGGGTTACAGCAAAAACAGTTTATTAAGGGTGTCCCAGGCTTTCTCACTCCAATTGAGCTTCAACTTAGAAGTTAAAGGTCCATTATATTTCATAAAGATTAATTTTTTATGAAAAAGGAAATACAAAATAACATTGACATAGTGTAGACTAACACAAATGGTACATAATGTGTATATATTTTCTTTAAAATCACATTTAACCAAATCGAAAATGTTGATCAAATCACACAATTAGTTTTTGGATGGATGTCAAAATACTCTCATTGTTTACATTTTTCATTGGTGAGTTTTCCCAAAGATGGTCTGTAATAGGGAATAATTTGAATCTGTAAAACCATTGCCAGATCATTATTTGTTTATCTGCAACGTCATCATTTATATACTCGTGATTCGTTAACGGAAACATATGGAGTGTCTATGGAAATTTGACAAATATATGCGGAACATACAAATTAGTTATTTTTGTAAACAATTGAATTTTAAGTAAAAGATTCTTTCTTTTTTATGCATGTAGTAATGTTGTCATCGAGTATGTACAGATTGCATCTCGTAACAATTCTATCAGACACACTTTGCTTTTCTGTCTGAAGAATTAACATTGTTTTTGGAGGCAAAATGGGCCTTTAAGTGTTTTCCTTTTTTTTTTTTTTAATGAGATTAACAATTATCATTCAAATTACTAACATGTGAACTTGGGAGAAATGTTTTACGAATAACAGGAGTGTCAGCTAATTACCGGTACACTGAATTGTCAAGTGATCTATAGTATAGCATGTCAAAGAATTATTTCCAGGTATACACATTCATAAATTCGAACTCTAAGTACTTGGAATATATTAAAAAAAATATACCAACCTGTGTTTAGAGGTCACCTCTAATATTTCCACATTGGCATTTTATTAAACATTTGACCGTCACTTTGCATCCAAGCTAAGTGACCATTTTCTTTAACCTCTTCCCTCATAAATACTCATATACAAATTTATGACTGATGATTATTAATTTACTGAACAGTCATATGAAACTTTTTTTTTTTTTTTTGCCATGTAGACTGAGTAGAATCTGAGCTACAATATAGTTTGAGCAAACATAGGAGACTCTGATTAGATTTGGCTCTGCTCTATATGCAAAGGTGTCAAGTTTGGGCCTATTTGAGGAATCAGTTTAAGACAGGTTTGACTTTTATAACTCAGAAGAAATATATATCTGATAAATGCAAATTTACATTTGTTATCATTTCATCTGTTTTAGGAGGAATTGAAAATGTGCAGCCAGGTGACTGCATAGTGACATTCAGTAAGGCAGAAATCTCCAGCCTGCAGCGAAAGCTACGATCCGCAGGTTACAAATGTGCTATAATATATGGAGATCTTCCGCCAGGTACTTTAGCCATCTGTATACATCATTTTGCTCTGCTGACCACTCCTGGTCAGGGTGAGTGTTCAGAATTGATGAATGTCCGTCATCAACAACTGGTTTGTAATGCACTAGCAATGTCATTTCTTCATCCACTATCCCCAGTGGCTGAGTGGTTAGAGCATTCACCATGGGAGTGGGAGGTCGTGGGATTGACCCCCTAGATGCGACATACCAAAGCCGAAAAAAAAAATGGCATTGGTATAGCTCCCTTGCTTAATGCTCAGCATATAAGGGTTGTTCCAGGACTGATTGGCTTGGCTTCAGCATAATGTGACTGGGTGTGGTATCATGCCGCTTGTCTACAGCGTGATACTGCAGTGTAGCAGCAATATATCTGTCTCATGTAGATATAGTCTCCAAATGACTGAAATACTACACTATCGTTGAGACGTTAAACCCAACAAACAAGCATACAAATTTCTACGTCCAAAGAGGAGATTCTTTTACAATCTGTGATCTGTCAATTGTAAAACTTTGTTTCCCAATTGACTAATGAAATAAGTTAAAATAATTCTTAACACAAACAGTTCTCCAACATAAAGGGTTAACCTCATTGAGCTGATGTGCAGAAGGCATGAGGCGGTCACGCTGGCTCAAGGTCAAGGTCATACTTGAAGGTCAAATGTTATTTTCGTGTCCGCTCCATATGTCATGAACGCTTGGACACATTTTCTTCAAACTCGGCTAAAATGTTAACCTCATTGAGCTGATGTGCAGAAGGCATGAGGCGGTCATGCTGGCTCAAGGTCAGGGTCATCCTTGAAGGTCAAATGTTATTTTCGTGTCCGCTCCATATCTCATGAACGCTTGGACACAATTTCTTCAAACTCGGCTAAAATGTTAACCTCATTGAGCTGATGTGCAGAAGGCATGAGGCGGTCATGCTGGCTCAAGGTCAAGGTCATCCTTGAAGGTCAAATGTTTAAGCCTCCACTTTTTCATGTCATCTCGATATCTCGTGTCATGTTCACAATGATACAAATTATGTCATGATATATAAAGTTTTTAATTGAGTTACCTAACACATCCTATACTTCATGGCTGTTCACTTTTTGTACTGTTTCCCATGCAAAACTTGTCAGTAAACTTTTAATATATGTGCCTCCGAATTCTGAGATTCATACATAACTCCAGAAAGTTAAATTGTCTTAAACTGATCTTCTATGTCTGCTACAACCATGCCAGGTTAAGGTGAACATAATCCTATGACCAAACAAATTCTAATATTTGGCCAGCGACGGGGGATATAGCTGTCCTTTGGACTGCCTTGTTTACATTTTAACACAGTCCTTTGAGGGTCAACATAAATTACCAATTGAATGACATTCACTCATATGACAATGGTTTAGCTATGTCCAAGACTTGCAAGACCGACTGATTGTGTTCTAAATCAAAGTTAACCAAAGTTATGTCTTTAAATGAAGAATCAAATTTACAAATAATGCTCAAATTTTGAATCTCATTGATCCAGTTCTTAAACCTGAATGAACTATTTTTGTGTCACCTGTTGTAAGCAGAGTTGACACATATGGATCACTTTTCTTTCGTCTATCCGTCCGTCACTCTTGTCTGTCACTTTTTCTGTCACACATTAGCAGGTGACACATGTGTTCCAAAGAGCACTTGTGAAAGTAACAGCGATTGACAAGTTGACATTGCTTACAAACATAGCGTTATAATGAAGCTGTACTGTATCTAAATATGGAGCTGTACTTTAGTAATGAGTTTAGAGACTAACATAAGTTTTCTTATTATCTTTAGGGACAAAGATCATGCAGGCCAAGAGGTTCAATGACCCTGATGACCCATGTAATATTCTGATAGCAACAGATGCAATAGGAATGGGATTGAACTTGTAAGTGATATATCTACTTATCTCTCTCTGCTTCAGTCCAGTAGACTGAAATATTCCTGAATTGTATCTCGTATCTTCAATGACAAATTAACAGGCCTCTGTGTGTCTGGAACAGCAGGGTGCCCACTTAGTTTTGTAACTAGGGGTACAATTGCTGATTTTTCTTTAGTTTGTATCCCTTTATATAGAGAGTGCCTACAAATTTTGGTGGTATATGGAAATGTTGGTGGTGAAGAAAAAACTTCTACAGGGGGTAAATAGGCATGCTGGAGCAAGCCAGAAGATGTGCAGATATATGGGTTTTCTTATGTTTATATATTCAGGTCTTTATGCTAAAATCTTAATTTTATATGCATGAAAACAGTCATACACCACAGGAAATAATATGTTATCACTTTCATTGTGACAAAAGTTACTATCTTTTTTGAAGTAATATCCAAGTTAAAAGAAAATAGTAATTATATCAAGTCAAAAAAATTGATGTCATATGTAACTTGTGTAGATTCTAGTTTTAATTTCACCATAGAAATATCCGGAGAATCATCTTGATGTCGCTGATGAAGATGACGAAGGATAATGATGGATTGATGCAGAAGGAGATGCTGACGACCTCGCAGGCCCTACAGATAGCTGGTCGGGCTGGGCGCTTCGGTACACAGTACGAGGATGGTTACGTGACAACGTACAATGAGAGGGATCTGTTTCAATTAAAGAAGCTTCTCTCCAGAGAGAGGGAAACAATCAAGGTATGAACCTAACCACACTAAATCCATCTTTACAATCTGCAGAAAGTTTGTAATTTTCATTTCTATTCTTAGGATCTTTACATAGACCTTGGTAAATTACTGGAGTAGATTTAGGCAATTGACACATATAATGTGTTCAGAGGTGTTATGTGTGTTTTCCAATATTTCTTTTTACCTCACTTTGGTGCAAACAAGCTCATACATGGGTAAGAATCAATTTGTAATGTAATTTGTTGGTCTGTAATGGGAAAATTTGACATCTGCATATGTCATCGGGTCCATGCACTATGCTGGAAGTATAAATTACACTTTCTTATGGAGATTGGGTTTGAGAAAAAAAATGTAGAGTAGATAAATGGGGAAACTGTATTACATGTGTTTTAAATAGAGTTAGAGATGTATTTCAGATTTTGCATTAGACATAACATTAATTTTATTTTTAATCATCTTAGATCCACACCTTGCAATTTGTATTTCTTTTTGCCACTAGTTAGCATTTTTAGCTCGACTATTTGAAGAATATGAGAGCTATTGTAGTCGCCCTTGCGTTGGCATTGCAGCTTTTGGTTAAAGTTTTGCGCGCAAGTTACTATCAACCTTATATCTCAATAACCGTTATGGTATTGACTTGAAAGTTTATAAATATGTTCAGGGGCATCAGACAACCAAGGTAGATAACTCTTGACTGAATTTAATATGAATTATGGGCTCTTTTTAACTTAGAAATTTTGGTTAAAGTTTTGCATGCAATAGAAAATTTGGTTAAAGTTTTGCGTGCAAGCAACTATTTAGTTTGTATCTCAATAACCATTCATGGTATTGACTTGAAAGTTTATGAATATATTTAGGGGCATCAGACAACCAAAGTAGATAACTCTTGATGGAGTATATTACAAATTATGGCCCCTTTTTAACTTAGAAATTTTGGTTAAAGTTTTGCATGCAAGATACTTTCATGCTTATATCTCAGTATCCAGTCATGCGATTGATTTTAAACATCTTTAATATGTTTAGGGGTATCATACTTTCATGGTAGATAACTCTTGATGGAATATGTTACAAATTATAGCCCCTTTTTAACTTAGAAATTTTGGTTAAAGTTTTGCATGCAAGGTACTTTCATGCTAATATCTCAGTATCTAGGCATGGGATTGATTTGAAACATCTTTAATATGTTAGGGTATCAACTTCAGGAGATAACTTTTGATGGAATATTTACAATTATGCCCTTTTTAACTTAGAAATTTTGGTTAAAGTTTTGCATGCAAGGTACTTTCATGCTAATATCTCGAGTCCAGGCATGGGATTGATTTGAAACATCTTTAATATGTTTAGGGGTATCATACTATAAAGATAGATAACACTTGATGGAATATATTAAAAATTTGAAAAATTATGACCTCCTTTTAACTTAGAATTTTGGTTAAATTTTTGCATTCAAGCTACTATCCAGCTTATATCTCAGAAATTGCTTGTGGAATTGACTAGAAAGTTAAGGAGTGTCTTCAGGGGCATCAGAAAACTAAGGAGGATAACTTTTTGACTGAATTTTATACAAATTATGGCCCTTTTCTAACTTGGATTTTTGGTTAAAGTTTTGCATGCACAGTATTATTGTGCTTATGTCTCAGTAACTAGGCATGGGATTGATTTTAGACATCATAAAAATATTAAGGGGTATCAGACTATCAAGGTATATCATTTTTGACTATTATTATGTACAGGGTATGTGAATGGCAAGAATTGAAATAGATTTCATTTGATTTACCAACAAGCATTTTGAATAGTTGAGCGTGCTGAAAAGTTTGATTGAATTGTTGATGAAATTGATTTTTTTTTTAAGTTTTTATATTGTGTTATTCATACCCAATCAAATGTCTTAAGACCCAGTTAGAGATATTGTTGTTTTTCCTTCCATCTGTAAGATTGCTGTGACTGTATTTTCAGCAAGCTGGTTTGACGCCCACTGCTGAGCTTCTGGAACTTTACTCCTTCCACCTTCCGAAGGCCAGCTTGAGTAACCTTCTTGTGAGTCTCACCTCAGTCATACTTTAACATGTGATTACGTACCATTAAACATTCTGTAGCCTTTCCTGGTGGTTAGAAAGTCCTCCCTGAGTGTAAAAGGTCATGTGGTTATATTATTTTATCGCCTATGTGGGATCAACTTCGCACCCTACGCGGCATAAGTCCTGGTGGCTGAGTGGATAGAGCATCCGACCCGGAATCAAGATGTCGAAGGTTTGATCCCCAGCTATTACATACCAAAGTTTTAAAAAGTGGTACTGGTATAGCTCCCTTGCTTCGTGCTCAGCATATACACATATAAGGGTAGTTCCAGGACTGGTTGGCCTGGTGTCAGGATAATGTGACTAGGTGTGGTATCATGCTACATGTCTACGATGTGATACTGCAGTGTGGCAGCACTATATCCGTCCATATATATTTGGTCTCCAAATGACTGAAATACTGTCGAAGGGACATTAAAACTCAGTAAATAAACACACAAACTCAATCTGGCACACTTTTAACTGTCTGAAGTAGATGTCCACCAAGGCTTTGAAGAGTAGAACATTGAAGTTGAAGTGTTCCTGAAATTCGTTAAAAATGGATCTGGTATATCTTGCTTTGTGCATATAAACAAACATTATGTTCCATTGACATTTACTTTTATTGAAACTAAGATGAAAGCAATTCAATGGTACATATTTTTGTAGAATTATTTTCAAGAAGACATAAGAGATCCTAAATAAGTATACACCCGCTTCACATAATGAAGTATGGGGATAGGGGAAATATATCAGGCTTGGAGAGTCCTATTACATCACATCCTACACTCACATTACATGACGTTTAGTATCTGTTATTGATATTACCTTCACACTTGGAATAATGATTTATCATGATAAGACCAATCAGCAGACGTGTGTAGATAACTGTGAATATTCAGTGATAGTTTTAGTTTAGTTGATTTCTGCATGTTGTAGGATGTGTTTTTACACATGTGTTCATTGGACTCGGAGTTGTACTTCATGTGCTCGTCCCATCCAGTGAGAGAACTTGCAGGGCTGATAGAGCACATCAACCTCCCTCTGAATACACGCTTCACTTTGTGTAACTCCCCTATCAAGGTGGACAAAGGAATTTCAGCTGTCATGTTTGTCAAGGTAAGATATGGATCAAAGGCCAAATAACTCTGATATAGGTAAAAAGCAACTCAAGAAAAGCTCTCGTTAAGTTATGTGTACGATCATGTGACTGCGAGATGTGTAAAATTGCTCATATCAGTTAAAATAAAATGAGTCTTGTCGATTTATTGCCAACTAAACCAAAATTGTATGTCTCTCTTTAGGCCGCCAATATCTTGTATGAGTGATACTGTAAAGTGACTGGCTGTTAAGCATTTGTAAGATGTATTTTTACGTATATTATTTTGTCCTTTTTTTTTAGCTCACATGAGCACAACGTGCTCAAGGTGAGCTTTTCTGATCGCCTTTTGTCCGGCGTCCGGCGTCCGTCGTCCGTGCGTGCGTGCGTGCGTCCGTGCGTCCGGCGTCAACAATTGCTTCAAACAACATCTCCTCCTAAACGGCTTGGCCAATTTGAAAAATATTTTGCAGGAATGTTCCTTGGATGAAGCTCTACTAAAGTTGTATAAATGGTTCTGGTCCATCGCATAATTAGGTCACAGGAGCTAAAAATAGATTTTAAAAATGAAAATTTAAAAAATCTTCTTCTCTGAAACCACAAGGCCTAGCCTTTTGATGTTTGGTATGTAGCATGATCTTATGACTCTCTACCAGGATTGTACAAATTATGACCCTGGGGTCAAAATTGGCCCCGCCCCAGGGGTCACTTGATTTCACATAGGCTAATATAGGAAAAACTTGAAAAAATCTTCTTCTCCGAAACCACAAGGCCTAACCTTTTGATTTTTGGTATGTAGCATATCTTATGGCCACTACCAAGATTGTACAAATCATACCCTAGGTGAAAATGACCCCGCACCAGGGGTCACTTGTTTTACATAGAGTTATATAGAAAAATCTTAAAAAATCTTCTTCTATGAATCCATAAGGCCTAGAGCTTAGATATTTGGTATGTAGCATCATCTTATGGGCCACTACCAAGATTGTACAAATCATAGCCCTATGGTGATAAATGACCCCGCACCAGGGGTCACTTGTTTTACATAGAGTTATATAGAAAAATCTTAAAAAATCTTCTTCTATGAATCCATAAGGCCTAGAGCTTAGATATTTGGTATGAGCATCATCTTATGGGCCACTACCAAGATTGTACAAATCATAGCCCTATGGTGATAAATGACCCCGCACCAGGGGTCACTTGTTTTACACAGAGTTATATAGGAAAATCTTAAAAAATCTTCTTCTATGAATCCATAAGGCCTAGAGCTTAGATATTTGGTGTGAAGCATCATCTTATGGGCCACTACCAAGATTGTACAAATCATAGCCCTATGGTGATAAATGACCCCCACCAGGGGTCACTTGTTTTACAAGAGTTAAATAGGAAAATCTTAAAAAATCTTCTTCTATGAATCAATAAGGCCTAGAGCTAAGATTTTTGGTATGTAGTAGCATCTAATGGTTCATTACAAAGATTTTCAAAGTCTTGGCCCTACGGTGATAAATGACCCTGCGCCCAAGTCTTCTCTGAAACCATATGGCCCATTGCTTAGGTATTTGGTGTGTAGTATTGTCAGGGGTAAAATGTTTTAGATTAAGTTATATCAGAATCCTTGTCTGTTTAAAAACCTTGACATCAGTTGAAGCAATGGTACTCAGGTGAGCGATTCAGGGCCATCATGGCCCTCTTGTTTACATCTTACAAATACTTAACAGACAGTCACTTGACAGTATCACTCATACAAGATATATATATATCAGCAAGATCTCATTCAAATCCTGCTCACCTGTTGTTGCTTTTTTTTTATGCTCACCGAAGGTGACGCATATAGTCGCCGCTTCGTCCATCCGTTCGTCCGTCCGTCCGTCCGTCACACTTTCCTTGTCCGGACTATTTCTCAGGAACTAACGGCTTGAATTCAACGAAACTTTATGGGAAGCTTTATTACCAAGTGGAGATGCGCATATCGTCAGCATGACCCGATTCCTAAATTTTTCACAGAGTTATGGCCCATTGACTTTTTGGCCTATAGTGCATATTGCATGATTCTTGTCCGGGCTATTTCTCAGGAACTAATGGCTTGAATTCAATGAAACTTTATGGGAAGCTTTATTACCAAGAGGAGATGCGCATATCGTCAGCATGACCCGATTCCTAAATTTTTCAAAGAGTTAGGCCCTTGACTTTTTGGCCTATAGTCATATTGCATGATTCTTGTCCGGGCTATTTCTCAGGAACTAATGGCTTGAATTCAACAAAACTTTATGGGAAGCTTTATCACCAAGAGTAGATACACATATCGTCGGCGTGACCTGGTTCCTCAATTTTTCACAGAGTTATGGCCCCTTGACTTTTTGGACTATAGTACATATTGCATGATTCTTGTCCGGGCTATTTCTCAGGAACTAATGGCTTGAATTCAAAAACTTTATGGGAAGCTTTATTACCAAGAGGAGATGCGCATATCGTCAGCATGACCCGATTCCTAAATTTTTCAAAGAGTTCAGGCCCATTGACTTTTTGACCTATAGTACATTTTGCATGATTCTTGTCTGGGCTATTTCTAATGGCTTGAATACGTTCCTAATTTTTCAAGAGTTAGGCCCTTGACTTTTTGCCTATAGTTCATTTGCATGATTCTTGTCGGGCTATTTCTCAGGAACTAATGGCTTGAATTCAATGAAACTTTATGGGAAGCTTTATTACCAAGAGTAGATATGCATATC
>CM037785.1:20710100-20722238 GCA_021229015.1 Solen grandis | reverse complement strand
TTTAAGTGGGGACATTTAAAGGTTTTCCTATCATGGAAACCTGGGTCAAATCAAGATATTCCAGATTGATGTACAGTGTACACTAAACAGACAACACATGATATCGTATGTTATAAAATTTTACGACGACGTCGCGTAACGAATACATGTATATGTAAATCGATTATTGTTGCTCTTCGGTAAAGTAACTGATCGTCGGCGACTAGCGCCAATCGAAACATCACTGTTGAGGATCCTCCTGGGCAATCCTATCCTGTGTAGTGAACTGTTGGCCTGTATCCTTGACAACTCATCCCCAGGTTACCTCCTCAGTCTCTATTGCATTGTCCTACTTTAGGTTTCAGCATTCATGAAACACATGTAATTTACTTACTAACCCTTTTAATATTTCCTCATTTGAGTTTAAAACAGAAACTAAAGTTTGACTTTCTTTTGTGTGTAATAATAACAAGTTTTGATTTCTGAATAAAGTTTATCCAAAATATACTCAATCAAAAAAGAAACATTCGCTAGGTTTAAATTAATTATTTTTGTACTAAAATGTACAATTGAATTATTTAAAGGTTATGGATATATGAAACATTTATTTTCTACAGTAAAATTCATGTTTTTTTATAATCTGGTCATTAATTTGAATTGTCAATTCAATTTATAAGCCTAATAGGGTCAAAATCAAAATTCAGAAATGAGAAGCCACATTTCACACTAACATTTAAAATTGGAAATGCAACTCTATTTTTTACAAGACATATTGATTTTTTTCAGTGTATGTCAATGCTTTCATGAATAATGATTTTTTTTTTTTTGGATAAAAAGAGTATTGTTTGAAATCTCAAAACTGAGATATTTTATTTTGAGATCTTTGCATCAAACAAATGGTTTGGGTATATAAAAGGGTAATGTGTGGACAAGTATGGCAGAAGTTATGGTCATTTCAATTTCGAGGAATATAGAAAACACATTGAAAACGAAAGTTTCTTTTTTGGTTCAGTATGTAATGACCAAAGCACGTGGCAATGGGATAGTGATATCAAATATAGTGCAAAGAACACTTTCATGGGTACATATTTCATCCTTGCTTAGTTGGTCTCGCTTAAAATACGGTACTGGAATGAGGTATAGTAGGCACAACTGACTCCCGGCTGCAACGGTAGGACAAACTTAAGATTTTAGGAACATGGTATCAGGAATGTTGACAATGGTATTATACATATGAAATATATTATATTAAACATCTAATGACGAATTGTGAAGACATTTTACAAAATGTACGTCCTGACAATACGTGTAAATGTTCATAATACATATTACAATATTCCAACTTCAATTTATAGTTTTACTAGGTAAATAACACAACATAGTTCAGCCACCATCACCGTCACAAATACTTCCTATAAAATAGTGACGGTCGTATATATTCTTTAACTCAAGATTAACGATTTTTTTAACTGTCTCTAACTAAATATTTCGGCAAAAGTATGCCTTTCTCAAGAAAAAAAATGAATTTTTAGCAAGTTCTACATAATAGACGTTTGTATAGTTACGATATTGTTATTGCTATCAACAAAAACAATATGGTGACTATTCAAACGTCTATAATGTAGAACTTGCTAAAAATTCGTGTTTTTTTTTCTTGAGAAAGGCATACTTTTGCCGAAATATTGAGTAAGAGTGAATTTAATTATTTATTTTACTATTTCCCTCTGGAAAATCAACATATTTATTTATAACTTCCGTTTCTGCGAATTGTTGATAATTTTCTTACATGACATATCCAATCGTCTCGTGACCGAAAATCCCAAATTTTGTACTTTAGGGAAAAATGATGTTTAACGGTGACGAATGCCATAATCTTAGGGCTTTAAAAATAAGTTTAATTATTTCTGAAAAAAATCAATAAATAATTTCAGAAGATATCAATTTGACATTTCCTTCCTCCAGGATTCCGCCAAGGACACTTTCGTCATACAGTGAAACCCAACATTGCGACAAACTCGAAAATTATGGGTAACTGACAATTCCGAACTATTTTATTATTTTTTTTTTTTTTTGATCCGGAGTGATTTTCTGTATACATGTATTTCAGCTGTTGCTAACCTTTGTATACTGGTTCCTGTCGTGATTTTCTTATCATACGAGGTTGAGTAAGTTGATGGCGATTAACCTATTATTAGCTGGACGTTGCTTTATTGCTGAAATAATGTCGCAGCACCGGCATACTCCAGCATAATAACAATTCAATTTAATCTTGTCCGTCAATTCACATTACAATAGAAACATATATTATTATTATTATTATTATAATTATTATTATCTAGTTAAAGGCATGAATCCGCTGGTTATCCGTAACTTACGATAGGGTAATAAGATATATGACCAGAATATACAATGAGCTGATAATATTGTTGTGCAATGATGATATGCACTGTAGCGCATTACCGGATGTGCATTTTACCCTACTTGGCGTGGGAGGTCTACCGCCTTGTCAATATTTCGTCTGCAGAATTTGGGTACCCATTAAACAGAACACAAACGGTAAGAATTTAAAATATGTAGACGAGCTTTTTTTTGTTTTACGACTTGATTTCAGTTGTTGTTTTCAAACAGTTCAGCTATGGATTCGAAAACATCTGTAAACCTTAACACACATATTTAAAATTACATGACGAGACATGATAATCTTGCTTTTATTTCTCTCTTTGTCTTGACGGAGCGTTGTTGTTGTTTTTACTTACACGTTGGGGGCGCTATAGTCATTCCTGTCGTGACTTCCGATCAGAAGGTTTTGGGTTCAAACACCGTTAAGGGCAAGGATTTTCATGACTCTCCCAGGTACCATATACTGTTCAAACCCAGGAACAGTTTGGAGGATTAATAATTGTGTAAGAATATTCCCAACTGAATAGAAATAAATACGTTTTGAAATAAAACAGACGCGCTGGATTTATCTCCCCTGAATTCTATTGCATCAACAATCATATTCCTTTGGTTTGGGGTTACGTTGCATAGCCGATACGTTCCGAAAGGTTTCGGATTTGCAATGTAACTTAGAGGCGAGTTGCTCATACAAATCGTTTCAGTATGCTTTGAAGACTAGTTCCCAGGTCGTCCTCAAGATTACAAATAACGTAGTGTAAGAGGAAGGTATCCAAGTCAAGAACCAAACAATGAACATTATTGGAACAAATTGTGCGAGCAACTCCCCCCGGCTGCGTATATGGTTCCAGCCAAGATCGCTGAAGCTGACGTGTGCTATATCAGAGGTGTCAGTCATGTTTGTCCAGGCAGATGTTGCCAGAATACGTTATGCTGTACTGATGACGACCCAAATTACTGGAGGTAAGGTGATTCGTCTTTGGCGACAACAGAAATGGCTATATAAATTTGCTAAGGTTTTTGCTCTTTTTATTTTATCATTTATCAAAACAAAATATTATACTGGTATCATTTTTTTATTTGAAAAGTGTAATTATGTGAATTCGAAAGTATTAACATTTTGAAGAATTGATGGCATCCGAAAGACGATAAGGGTCAGAGGGAAAAACTGCAGCTGGGATAAACGAATCCCGAGTGCACATTTTCTGTTTCAACTGAATACAACGTATTTTAACACTCTTGCAATGCGTTGAGGGAAGACTGTTATCAACATTGATGTCTAACTGATACACAATTTTAGTCAGATAGTCAAAATAGCGCTACATTCATGACTAATTTAAATGCTGAATATATGCAAAGTTGTACTAAATAGGTAAACCATTTCACTCCAACAATTAAGTGAGGAGCGCCGTGGTCTAGTGGTAAAGTTCCCGACTGCGGATCCGAAAGTTGTGGGTTCGAACCCCGTTTGGGGGATAGGACTTTCATGACATTCCAAGGCGCAAAGTACTAGTCCAACCCAAGAACGGCCGAAACGAATTGCTGTAAATTGTTCGAACTTGTTTTCCAATCAGCGTATAATAAATAAGTTTAAACTAAACAATTTAATTCGTATTTGTATTCCAGTGTGGTGTATATAGCCTTGGTCGTTGTTGTGGGTTCGTGCGTGATTCTGACACTAATGGTATGCCTGGTCAAGTGTTACATGGACAGTGGTAACAGGACACGGGGCGGGGACAGGAACAGCAATGTCGCCTACAGTGGGTATATGTGCAATGTTTGTTTGTTTGTGTGTTGGGTTTAACATCTAAATGACAGTATTTCAGACATTTGGAGACTATGAGACCTTGAGACAGGTATATAGTGCTGTCACACTGTAGTATCATGCCGTATACATGTGACATAATATACCCAGTCACATTACCAGTCCTAAAACTAACCTAACATACTGAGCACCATGCAAAGGAGCTATACTAGGACCATTTTTACGACTTTGATCGGGGATGGAACCCACGAGCACTCGTTTCATGTGAGAAAAGACGGTACTTCATCCGTCTTTTTAGTATGATCTTTAGCTTATAGTGAATGTTTTAATACACCACTGTCTAAAACTATAGTTAATACATAAGTTAAACCATTAACTATAAAATAGGACATGGACTTTTTCGTGTTTTATTCCATTCTCTGTGTCAGGGGATAGATAAAAATCATTCCGGTGTTCGGCGCTGGTATTTTGACATTTTAAGTCGTTATATTAGAGTCATCATTATATTGATTGGCATTTTTCTTTCATATGCAGATTGATGGTGGCATATTTCAAGCTTGGTTTTTGTCTAAAGTATTATTTACTTAAAACTTTTGCATATATTTACTAAATGGTTACACAAATAATAAGGGCCCGTGGCCCAGTGGTAACGGACTGGACTGCGGATCTGAAGGTTGTGAGTTGGGAGCAAGGATTTGTCATAATCTTTCCAAGAGTTTGAGTTGTAAAAACTTGTTTCTCAATCGACGTAAAATCGTTAAGTTTAAATTCGCAGACAATAGCCAAATAACTTTTCAGTACAAAACGGATCTTATGACAATGATATTTCTCATGTATACATAATCTCAGAAATAAACAGTGTCAAAACAAGCCTTAAATCATCTTGTAAACCCATTTTTAAATTGGTTAACCTCAGTCATATATACAACTTTCACCCTAGGGCGTGCACGTTAAACACAGAGCGGATCTCTCAGACGACAAGAGGCCTGTCCGTCTGTTTTCGGGTACGGGCCACAGCCGTCACGTTACAACGTGTTTGTGACAAGGGGGAGCAGGGAGTTCCCGGGCTCTTCGGAATCAGCAGGATGGTTTACAGAGCCGCATGGGATAATTTAGTGATATTCACCATTTACACTAAAACAAAAAAATATGATATTGCTCTTGTTTTTTTTTTTTGTTTGTTTTTTTTTAAATATTCATGAACAAAAGAATATGTATTAGGTGATTAAATAATATTTAGTAAACTTTGCTAATAAGTGTAAATATGTTTATAGAATGTCTGTTGTTATGCCTATTTTAGAAACAGTCATCATCTGTCCCCTGCGTTGTGCTTACATCTCGATTTCATTTTCACGTACTTTTATTTTAAGAATTATTTCCAACGTATTAAATTGTCTCTCACATTTTACAATGTTAAATCTATCTTCTTTACTGACTAACGAGGACCCGATTTTTTCTGAAGGAAGATTTTAACCCTTTCCCTCATATAGACTCATTTTGACGCACTCAATAGGTACCACATAAAGCCTGATCTGCAGAAAACCACAGTTAAACCTTACCAAATTTAATTACAAAATCCTCATTTCCAGACCACTGAGGAGCAGCGAACAGCATAAAACCTGATCAGCCTGCGAGTTACTCGCAGGCTGATCTGGTTTTATGTTGTTCGCATAGGTCTTTTCATGGTATCCTCTATGAGGGAAAGGGTTAACAGGTAACACATGCAATATAGGGGAGAATACCTTTTAACAATTTATCCGTCACGAATCGTGCGACACAAGTGTTGAAGCCGCCTAGAGTAATGGATGCAGTTTGTAACGGCATGCGTAGCCCTACCAGTGAATTCGTGTCCGACGACAGACAGGAGCCAGTGGTCAGTCCAGGTGTCACTGACAGCAGTAACACCGGCCAGACCGGACATTCGCAGATAAATAACATAATTACACGGCCATGGAAACTTAACGTTGACAGAGTAAAGCATGTTTTCACTTTTGAAAATGCCATCGAACGGAAGAATTTCGTCAAGACAATCTGTGTCTACTACAATCTATTTTTACTGGTGAGTAAAACGGTGACTTTTAAAGAATAATCAATCGATTGCAATTTTAGGTTTAAATTATTGTAAATATTGGAATGTTGAACGGACAATTCTTAAAACGTTGGTCAGTGTCATCTCTAATTTATACTGATAATTTATTAAATGCTGATTTAATAGTAGTTATTGCGGATTTACGGGGGAAATGGTAAAAATAATATTATAACAATAAAAATATCACGCTGCATGCAGAACGAACTATATAAAATAATACATAAATTGATACATTCGAGACATTGTCCTCATGTGAAGCAAAAAATCTCTTCACAAGTTGTTCATAGACCGGTCCCGGTGGCCGTGTGGATAGAGCGTCCACCTCCTTAATCGGAGTTCGATCCTTGGTTACGACATACCAAAGTTGTAAAAATGATATTGCTGAATGGGTCGGTGTTCAGCATGTAATGGCAGTTTTAGGACTGGTGGCCCGGTGTCAGGATAATGTGACTGGTTGTAGTATCATGCGACATGCCTACGTCGTGATACTGCAGTCTGGCAGTATTATAACCATCTAAAGTGTCTCCAAATGACTGAAATACTGTAGGAGGGACCTTAGACCAGACAAACAAACAAATAGTTAATATATAGATATAGCATACTGTTTTTTCTCACCGGTGTGGTTCTTTTCTTGTGCTTTATTCTTATTATGACCTTTAGACCATCGTTAAAAGTATGTTTGTTTGCCATGCTCCGACCGACATAATAGAATCGGTACCAGAACGACGATTTTTTAAGTTCGCTGATTTCCCTCTTTCCGTTAAGTTTGCTCATTTCGTTCTTAAAGCAACTCGTTCACAGATGGTCTTTGACTAAGAACTTGATTTTTAACTATTTGTGTGTATTACGTCTACCAATGCCAATCTACAGACGCATGGTCACCCAATGCAACCGTCCTATGTCAAAAATAAAATAAGTGGTTTACCCATCACAGGCAATACCGTCACAGACGGTACTGAGACTTTACTTAGTATAAAACCTATATTTAGATTTAATATTTTCATTTGCCGTCACTTGGCTGATCACAATCACTCTTCACGCATACGCTGACTTCATAGGCTGAACATACGAATTCACTACCCTGAACTGGTGAAGACGCCATGTTGTCGAACATGCCACATGGTACCGCAAGCACCAGTGCTTCGGGAATACCGAATTCTACATCTAGCAGATTTCGCTGAAGTGGCGTTAACGGAAAGCGTTTTCCCGTGTAATATGACCCGCACATACCGATTTATTTGTCAGGAAACAAGACTTCACCAACACTAACGAAGAAGAGTAGAAATGTATTTCTTTTTATTTCAAATGATCATTAGTGAATGAGTTGCTTTAAGTAATGTGATAATACCTTATCTTGAAGGTCACGCAGCTTTGCCATTGTCATTGTCAGGGTAAAAAAATTACAAAAATCCCTCCCTACCTAACCACCTAAAACATTTGGTAGGAGCAAACATATTTCTAGTGTTGGTCTTATGTTCGCTATGTTTTGGCACCTTCAAATTTTCCTGTAAAACCAATTGTACATAAAATGCACTATTAATAGACTGAGGACGAAGTTCATCCCTAAGCAAACAAGACTAATTTTGATGCAATGCATCACAGACACCGCGCATGTTTTTGAAGCACGACTTTAATAAAGCAGTCATTGCAGAATATTTTGATAACATGAGCAAGTATTGTTTACAAACAGTGGGTCTAAATATTTCTACTAGGCAATAATACTTTGGTATTTTGCCAAATATTCTCAGCTGTAGGCCGTGTAGTTCAGATATTTCTAAAGTGTGTTCTAAAAGATCCATACAAATCTGAGTGTCTTCGGCCTTATTTCCATAAATCTATTTTTTTTTTCAAATGTTTTTTATCTATTAAATCTGATAAAAAGTCATTAAATTGATGAGAATATGGCTAATGAATAACTATTATTATCAAAATAATCAGATTTATAGAAAAGGGGTACAGAAAAAATATTTATTATAGTAAACATATTATAATTTGATGTTTGGGATGCCGTGAATTAATAATAACAGATCAATAAAGATACAGGTATAATAGAATTGGAATGTGTTTAAAATGATAGATATCAATGTAAGTTTTCAAGATAGCTGGCAATTCCCTATTTATATAAATATAATTACATTTGTATTGGAATCGTTAGGGTCTGCAAGATGCATGGAATTTCCAGATAGTAAGTTACTGAGGCGTTGTTAATATCAATATAAAAATCATCATCAACAACAACAAGGACAATAATAACCATACAAATCAGTACAGCTAAGTTTTATTTGGATCGGGATTTAAGTACAAGTCCCTGAATTTACAATCGTCCCGATACATATTACATCCCTTGATAAGTACGGTAAAAAGTAGCGTAGCGTGATGATATATATAAATTATTAATTAAATATATATTTACAAAGCTGTACAATACATGCTACTATATCAGCTTACATAGTGGAGCCGAAGATTGGGCCTGGGCCGTCAATTAGACATGTCCTAGTGTGTGTGTTGTGTGTGTGTGTGTGTGTGTGTGTGTGTGTGTGTGTGTTACACTTTCTACAGCATACTGTAATATGTATCATTAAACTTCGGTTTCATTGAATCGTCATTTTTCAAGTTGACGATATGCAACTAAAATTCTGAATATTTAAGATCACAAAACATCTTCCATGAGCTTTAATGAATCAGGTTGCTTGCAAGGTCCGTTTACCAAGTTTTAAACCTGTGGCTACGAGTTTAGGAAGAAGTTATCAGATACCCATTAAATGTGTCGATTTGCTTTTAAATAACGATATATGAATGAGTATTTAAATCTTTTGTTTCTGGACGGTATTCAGTACTGTGTATATATTACTGTTATTAAGTCATGAGTATGTAGGACCGTTCTTTTTTTATGCCACCGATCTGATTGCTTTTGGTCCGTCTGTCTGTCAAAACTTTATCATTGACCACAACACGGAAGTTTTTCTAACTACAGCCTCCAAACTTCACTTGTACCTTGATGATCTCTACCCGCCAGGTGACCTTGACCTTCAAATGTCCTTGACCCCAAAGGTCTAAGCCAAAGGTCTAAGCCCCCCCCCCCCCACCTCCGCGGGGGCACGGTGTCCATTCGAACCTAGCATTTTTTTTATTCTTATTTTTATTATCAAATCTTATTTCTTTATCAAGAGAAATGACCTAGATATATAGATATATACACGAGTGAAAGTAATTGATAAGGTTGTTGTGAACGTGACACAATGCAGTAATAAAGTATTTTAAAATGTTTTGGACTCTATTTAAAACAGTTTTATTGGGATATATATATAAATGTTTAAAAAATCATTTGAAGACATCAACAAATGATTTGGAGAGATCTTCAAATTAATTAATTATAGCAACAAAAGTAATTTTAATTGTAGATCTCTTCAAATCATTTGTTGATATCTCTAAATCATTTGTTGATATCAACATTGAATAGTTGATATCCATAATTCAATTGTTGATATCAACAAATAATTTGGAGATATCAATATTTATATATTGAGATCAACAATTAATTTGTTGATATCATTAATTCATTTGAAGATCTCTCATTTGTTGATATCTTCAAATGATTTGTTGATATCAATAATTCATTTGAAGATATCTCTAAATATTTGAGTTTATGTAGATTTGGCGTTCCATGCAACAGGAACGGTGATGATGTTGATGCAGAAGTTACTGCTGATGATAACATGCATAACATGCACTGACACAATTGTGTATTAATTATCAAAAAGATTATACCAAAGTTTCAGTTTCCCCTCCCCTTTTTCTTATATAATACCGCGACGCACTTTGATGTTAAGATCGTTAAAACCAAAATACTATCGATTTGATGGTAAAACTCCAAAATATATAAATATATTTCAGTTTTAATTAAGTCTGAAACAGAGCAAAACATTAGATTACAAAACAGTGCAGTATTTCAATGACAAAACACTGAACGCTAAACAAAAGGAGCAATTAAACGGACGAACGAGATAAGAATAAATCCACTGTAAATACATTTGGATTAATTTGTACAGCTGCAGGTGTTTAAAATGACAGACCATGAGGCATGCACATCTCGCTACTAAAACTTTTCAGGCCCCAAGGAGTGATAAAACTATAGCCAAACTATCTTTAACTTTCAGGTCAACTTGTGTATCAGTTTCTGCAATTCTATACCCACAGCCTTTGAAATATCACTGTTTTCAGTGAAGTGCATGATACAGTGCAATTTGAGGACATTTTGAAATGGAGAGTACTGGCTTGATTATGTTTTAAAATACACTCACACCGGTCACAACTTGTTTTCATATAATCTTCAATTTTCTATTTCGAATATATGTTATACAAAAGCCATCAATACATAGCTCAAAATGATACTATTTAGGGCTCTGATTTCACTGGTGTTTGTTTTAAGGGTTTTTTTGCTTGCAGAAAAGCAATATTTTGTGTGTTGTAAGTGCAACTTGGATAAATATATAATTCCAACTTATTTCTTTTTTTCTGTCTGATGGTTCCACAAAAGCATGTAAAATGAAACATAAATATTCCTCAATACAAACTAAAGGGTGTAACAGTATCAGGAAGGACAATATATACAGGTATAGTTATGTAACAAACACAATAATTGACATAAATTACACTAAACCTCCGTTAAAAAGTTTACTTGTGAATCACCAGATGTTTATTTTCTGTCAGTCTGTTCGAAATTTTGAGATTTGCACTTAAACAAAAAAAATTCAAGATAAAATCTTGTATTTTTAGTGCACTCCTTGCCATACTTGGTTTTTTTTATGACCACCCGTATCACATTCATTAATATGTATGATGTGTACTACCACAGGGATGGACGTACGGACAGCTGGGGACGGCATTCCAGGACATCCAGCTGATGCTGGACATCAACGTGAAGCAAGCGTCCCTGGTGTTCACCGTGAACTCAGTCGGATATATGGTGGGCAGTCTTGGATTGGGATACATATTTGACCGCGTGGATAAACTCCTCTGTCTTGGTAATACACTATTTCTGTTTTTTTCATGTGCAGCAAAAATTTAAATGTTAATTTATATGCCTTTTAAATGAAAATATATGTATTTTTTATAGCGTATGGAGCGGAGAGGACCATAAACCTTTGGTTTATCATCGTTAGTTTATTTTTTTTATTGTCTTTTACAATTCCAAATAGTAGACTTTAATACATGTAATAATAAAAAAAAAAAAATCACGTTTAAATTAGCAACAGACGACTGATTTAAGTTTTTGATAATTTTGTAAAATATTTAAAGTTTTTTTATACATGCGGCAATGTGTAGATTAATAATATGCATTGTCCATTCTGCTTAGACTCATTGATATAAACCAACAACTGACAACCTGTCGCCATACTTTGATTTGATTTAGGCGTGTTTACCGTGCTTAACAGCGTCACCAGTATTGTGATACCATGGTGCCGGCAGTTCGGGGTATTTTTGACCGTGCGGCTTCTCGGCGGCGTCCTGTGTGGTGGACTGGACTCATGTAGGTCAATTAGTCAGATGATGAAATTATTTTTCTTGTTTTTAGCTCACCTGAGCACAAAGTGCTCAAGGTGAGCTTTTGTGATCGCCCTTCGTCCGGCGTCCGTCGTCGTGCGTCGTCCGTCGTGCGTCGTGCGTCGTCCGTCGTCAACAATTTGCTTTAAACGACATCTCCTCTGAAACCACTGGACATAATTTAATGAAACTTGGCAGGAATGTTCCTTGGGTGAGGCTCTACAAGAATTGCTAAAATAAAGTTGATCCATGAAGAACTCTGGTTGCCATGGCTACAAAAAGAAAAATAATTTGAAAACTTTAAAAATCATCTCCTTCAAAACTACTGGCCAGATTTCAAAATAATTTGGTGATGGCTACTGGA
>CM037785.1:20660000-20710000 GCA_021229015.1 Solen grandis | reverse complement strand
AATATGAGTACAACATCAGATTTCTCATTTTAAAATGTTAACGAAAGCAAATATCTAATGCTCTTTGTGTGTTTTTGCTCTGAGCCTCAAAGTATGTCAGACACACATCCGTGTCTATAACACTTTGGGAAAGATTCCTGCACCGTCTATCCTAGGCAAACACTTTCAATGTACAAATAAGTTCCTTTGCGTCACTGACAGAATAGGGTTCTTGTTTGTCACTCTCACAGTCAGACTCGGTCTTCATCTTTTCCCAGTAGCTCCGACATAGCGCAATCCCCAGGCAGCAGTGGCAGTACCATAAGAGGGGATTTCCTGGTGACATTTCGACTACCATTTCGATCCTCCCGTAAACTGTTTCGGCTCTGGCAAGTTCGGCAAAAGCGATATGTCTTCGTCATCTTCATAATCACTGTCAGGTTTTGTTGGAACTGCTCTCACTTTGTTACAACCACATCTATCAAAACTTTTTTTTTCAATACAAGCTAGCTTAGTGATATTCCATGCACTATCTAAAGGATTGTACATCCTTCAAAAGTTTACTCCTTGATAGTGTACTCTTCTCCGTCTTTGAGAGGATATTTGGAAGGCTCAGATCCCTTTGTGAACTTACTTGTCGAGGAAAATAAGTTGTCGACGCATCTTCATGTGCCAGTCATTCCTCAAACAGCAGGCGATTTTTTGTTGTTTTGGTGGTAGGTTACTGATAGGCTGTCTAAAACACATTGGTTTCCCCAACCGATCAATTACAAATGGATTTAACGTCTCTCCTGTCATCGAGGCACACAGAACCACAATGACTCGGTTCTTTGCCTTCTTTCCTTCAGCACAGCCCTTGTCAAATGGGCATTAGTTTGTCTTTCTTGCTTCTTTGAAGAATAAACCTGTGTTTTCCATATTGAGGGTGTCGTGAGGTTTAAATCCTTCACAAATAGTTGGTAGCCTGGCCTAACAATCTGATACTATCTCCTGGTTGACATCACCCCTTTTACCTGCCATGATCTTACACACACTCAAGGGTGTGTTGCTTCAAAAACCTCTGCAGTCACATATTTTAAGCATGTTCAGCTGTTCAGCAATTTTCTTGCCCGCTCCTGGACCAAAACACCTTGATTCCATTGGTGAAAAGCGCAGACAATCGATCGGCGTTTAGTGATTATAATGGTCATACGACAGACTTAAGTGAATGGTTAAGAATTTATGAACACATAAGTCAAACGAAATATCATAGTCACTAAATTAATATATATATATATATATATATATATATATATATATATATATATATATATATATAATTCAGGAAAAAGTTTTTGCTTATGCAAATGTAAAACAAAGACGAAAAATTCAGAATAACATTTAGAAGAGATGCTTACTCTCTTAATGAAACAAGAAATTATATAGATTTTGAGTATATCAATAAACATGAAAACAGATAAGAAAATCTTTAAATCATAAAAAAACATGTTGGGTGTGCATAATAAATGATTGAGCATGGAATCCACCAGGGCTGTCCACTATCATCTATTTATCATGCTGAAAATATCTCACTGAATATAAGAAACACAATTTAAATGTCAGGAACTGAATTACCCTTTGAAAATAAGATCGGGTAACTCAATGATTCACAGTAAGCTGATGATACTACTGTATGTCTGAAATCTATGAATGATATATGCTTTAAAACTTATCTTTAAGTTTGGAAAAAATGTTAGTTAAAGGAAACTTTAAATATGCATTATCATTCAACTTTAGGGGTAAATTTTTGAAATGACAAATCTAGCAAACAATAAAATTTGGACTGATACCCGGACTTTTTTTTCATTCCATAGTTGCTCAGGAAAAAAAATGTCATGCAAGAACTGAACAAAATGATATATTAATTTCTATGAAGTGGGAAAAGCGAGAAGATAAAGTGAAGTACATTAATTTCCAATAAGACTGTCGGTGGTATGTCAAGAATCGTAGATACAATGTATATAAGTTTTTAAGTTAAAGAAATAAAAACTGAAAAATAATTCCTCGATTTTTCTTTGATAAATAAAAAAATATATTAAATAAAAATAAAGAAAGAAAATATCGAAACCCTTTTTTACCAGCTTGCTATAAGGTGTTGTTTAAAGATTATCCATAAAAATACTAACGCGAACATGTTCCACGCAACTTGGCAGACATGCAAACTCAACTATTCTGGGGGGAATAAAGTCACAAAATATAAAGGGAATTCGATTGTAAATAACAGCTTGATGAATCCAAGAATGATATTAAATTTTGTAATTGTCATTGGTTGTCGACTAGAAAGGAAACGTTACTGGCAGTAAACGTTGTATGGATTGATTTATAAATTTAAGTAATTGGATTTCGGAGTTTGAGGTATTAAAACGATCTTAAGAGGTGGCTTGAAGGAATGACATCTCACTCATAAACACACTCAAGTGAAAGCAGCTCTAGTCTTAATAGAATATTAGATAGATGATACATCTATAAGATACCGATCAAACGAAAGTCAACGTATCCAGATATACATTTATGTTGTTGAAATAACGAATTGTAGTGTATAATAACTTATGTAATTTTATATAAAAAGCGCCAAAGTTAATATAAATAAATTCATTTATCAAATATTTTCGTCCAAAGAGTTAGATCTGTACGGAAACTGATCTCATCGTTCTAGCACTAATCTCTCCACGTGGTAGATTTTTGGCAAGGTCGATGACAAATACACACAGGATATATATAGTGTGCGAAAATTTAAACTGATATGCTTGTCAAATATTCAAAATGAAAAAAAAGTGCACATTTTCTTTTGGATCTATGTGTAGATACACTTGCATGTACTTCTTTTGTCAATATAATTATCTACTTTTACATAAAATATATTAATTTTACACGTATTTAAATTAAATATTCACCACCGCTGTTGATCCAGCGTTGATCTTTTGGTCATTCGTGATCTGAATAGGCATGAATCAAGCGTCTTTAAAGCACTCGAAAAAAGATTTCAAGGAACGCTTGCAAAACAAGACGGCCAAATTATGACATCGGTATAATCTAGGTATATTAGTAATGTGGATAAGCGGAGCCGCCAACCTCCTAACGGGTCAACAGAATACGCCAGGAACGTTACTGATTTACGTGAAACTTCGTCAGGGAGCCATTTTGTAGTAAGTGCCTATGTCATGAAATAATGACAACACAATGGTCCAGGATTTGTAATAAATTTGACGTTCTATAGAAGAACATTAAAAACCGTTCGTCCTACTTATCGCTCAATAATAAGAGCTTACTTTGAAGTCTGATTAATTATTATAAGCCACACGAACCATGTTTTAGAACATTATTTATCGAGTGCGGCGAAATACGCGAAGGGGGAAATAATCCGGTCACACAAGCATTATTATCAATGGCAGACCTTTCCACAACAGGTATGGACAAAGTACAATCGTGGTACATAACCCAGGTTGAATAATCTGACATATCCAAATATATAAAATATTCTGGTGTCTGAACTGAATATGTGACGTCACCGTTAAAAATAAAGGGGAAAAGTATGAAATTATGCAAATCAAAATAGAAAACATAATGTATTTGCTGATTCAAATGGACAGAAGAAATAATAATACAATTTAAAAAACATAAAAGTGTTGTACACAATTATAGAGGTATAACATTAGTGGGTTGTTTATCAAATATTTTCAAAGGTATTCTAAATAGATGCATAAAGTTATAGAAATAATGATTTATTAAGTGACGCGCAGTTTCAGAATTAGTCGTTCTATAACAGACGCGACATTTTTACTTCATGATATTATACAGAAGTTTTTATTAAGGGCGTATGTGACATTTTATATATAGACAAAGAAGGAAAAATTAAACTGTTCAATAGATTTTTTTTAAACTTTGCATGATTATAGAGAATCATAAAAGAAACATTTTATGAAAAAATTGGGGTCACCGTCATACTTTTTGAGTTATCTGCCCCTGAATGTGATATTTTATTTACAATCCGATTTGATTAAAACCTGTTTTAAAATAAATGCTTTCTACTGAACAAAGATTAATTTATATCTTGGTTTTAAGGCTTGGTCAATAGTGTAATTTGTTTAACTTCAAAACGGATTACCTACGATCACATGAGTTGCGATTCAATTTGTATATAGCCAATGCATCAATGAATAATTTGAAGCAATGACTTCTTCAGATATTGTTTATATCCCTTTCTATAGGTGCTTTAGTTGATTGTTTCAAACTAGGTGATAATTTCAGAACTTGATTCAAATCGATGTCGATTTCATGTACCAAAAACCTCGTTTTGAAATGATTTATTTCAAAACGGGTTGGGATGACATGAACTCTATTTCAATTTGTAAAATAAAAAATCAACATTTTGAAGAAATATTTTCTTTTGAACAAAGATTGATTTATCTCGTTTTAAGGTTGTTATAGAGTCTCGTTTTTTATTCAAACTGGCTGACAACAACGGAAGAGATTAATATTTATAGGTGTTTTGAAGTATTTTTTATCTCAAAACAGTCTTTTTTTATATATGAAATGAATGTGCAGATCAAGCCACACAGAACAGAGTAGCCTCTAATCAAATTACCTGGTGATAACGAGTTGACCAAGGTGTTTATTTGTTTGTTGGTAGTTAATGTCTGTCGTAATTATATAAGATATTTTTTCGTTTTATTCGGATAATACTCTTGGTACCAATTCACATTTAGTGTTCATACGGGATTGTTTTGTTATTGATTTGTTAGTTTTATCATTTTCAAACGTTCTAGGTTTAATATTTCTTCATTTTTTTATTCATTTTAATAGATTTAAACCACTTGGGATATGTGACATACATCAGGCAATCATCGGAATACTTATTTTTTAACTTTATTAATTTTAGATTACGAAACTTATAATAAATTCCTTCAATGGCGCTGGTGGCGGCGTATGTGTTCATTAATGTGGGAGGAAACCGGAGAGCCAAGAAAGAAAACCCACGTGTCTGGACGGGCGACCATTGTATCCTCTAACGTACATGACCAAGAATCGAACCCGGGACACATTGTTGCGAAGCTAAATTTGTTAATTCCAGGTTATGATACTGATTTACACCCACAAAGTCATATTAAATTCAATAATGGCGTTTACTTAACCACTATGGAATCATATATGACAGCCGGCATCATAATGGTATATATACATGTATGTATATATCAAACGATTCTTTTTTCATAAAAGCAAATTATTTTATAAAACAGATATAGGATAAACTGCAACGATGTCTTCCCCTTTTATCCAGTTTATTTTGCACCATTTGAAATTGGCATCCTCATAATTTCTCTCTGTGTTTTAAAAATTGAAAACAAGTATGAAAATTCATATAGTTGCGTATTCTTTTTTTGTACATTTCATTACAATGTAACAAGACTATTAACTTCCATGAAGTTGTTTTTATCCCTGTCCCATTAGCATCTACAACGATTTGGTATGGTGAAACGTGTATAAATTTATCAATGTACTGCAGATAGACAGTACGATAATGTGATATATTGAAATGTGTACTCTCATTACAATAAAATGACGAAATAAAAGAGACTGTGGTCCGAAAAGCATCCTTAATAAGAAGTATCTCTCTAACACGACAACAACCCATTCATTCATTTCTATGAATCTAAATATACATTCTAATTAATCAAATCCTCGAAATTCAAATTTCCCCTTCAGTCGTGGAACTATCGCTTTTCATGTTTCAGCACCTGGGTAGAACGACCGACGCACCAAAAGCCAGACTGAATGCTTCTTTCTGAACAATCCAGATGACCCTGCCGTGCGACCACGAATCCCCCTTCCCATCCCGCCAACCTTGACAGTCAAAAATTTGGTTGTTGGTGGGACTGAGGTTCAACAGCTCGACAATCAGTTATCCTGACCCTTGTTCCCAGTGTTGACCAGCACTGGAGACGAAAGCACTTCAGCGTCAAAAGTGTGAAAAAATCGTATACTGATAACAACACAATCTTGAATTGACACTCTTTTATCAAAATATAATACATTTCAACCAAACGCATACAATAAGCATGAACGTGACGGCACCAGCCCAGGCATATCGGCTTCACGTCAACCCAGGAGAATGTCTTGCGGAATAATGCCGGCTGGTCCGCTCTTGCCAAACCGGCTGCATGTGCCGCAACAGTCGGTTCCTGAATAAATACCCGCTTTCACATAAATATATCTTATATATTAGGAAATATTTACAATAGATATTAAAACATATTCATCAAAGATATTTGGATATATTGATCACAGATATAAGAATACATTTATCATAGATATTTGGATGTATTCATCATCATTGATATTAGGATATATTGATCGCAGATAGATAGTCATAGAGATGAAAAATAATTTGTATGTTTGAAAAAAAAATGAACACAATTGAAGATCAAATAAGTCAGTGTAGGGTATTTTTATTTTATATTAAAAATAGAAGACGAAATTCACTTTTTATTTGAATTTCCAATGTATGTTAATTTACGGAAGATATATAATAAAAAGTATTACTAAAAAAACCCTAAATATTTAAAAAATTGAGATTCTTATGTCAGAAAATCAATCAATTAAAAAAAAAATCAATATATATGTTTAAATCGTTTGAACACAGAAATCAAACATATTACATTTAATTTTCCTTATATTCTCCTCACGCATGTATAATTGAATAATATGTTATTTATATGTATGCGCATGTTTTTGTTAATAAAGGTGCATATATATATATATATATATATATATATATATATATATATATATATATATATATATATATATATATATATGTGTGTGTGTTTGTGTGTGAATGTGTGTGTGTGTATATAAATACGCATTTAAGGAAATATATATCATATGCTCAACTAGATAAATATCAAGTTACTAAACATATGCTAGTGTTTTTTGTTTAACCCTTTCCCTCATATAGACTCATTTTGACGCACTCAATAGGTACCACATAAAGCCTGATCTGCAGAAAACCACAGTTAAACCTTACCAAATTTAATTATAAAGTTCTCATTTCCAGACCACTGAGGAGCAGCGAACAGCATAAAACCTGATCAGCCTGCGAGTTACTCGCAGGCTGATCTGGTTTTATGCTGTTCGCATAGGTCTTTTCATGGTTTCCTCTATGAGGGAAAGGGTTAAATGTGTAGCGTCATCAACGATGGAGATGAATGTCTGGGGTTAGCATTTCATGTGTATAGTGTTAATAAAAATCATGTTATGTTAAATATGCTAAGCGAATATTTATGTATATTGAATATTGATACGGCAGATAACCTTAAAGTACTGTGTCATAATAATAACCTACAAATAAAATTGTAATTTAAAAAAATGTGGTAACTTCAACGCCATTTTTGCATTAATGAATAACATTGTCTTGTAACTGAATACATGTCTGTATGGATTATCTTTGAAAATCACATCTTGTTTAATATAGCGACGTTTTGGGACTAATTTTGAATCACGTAAACTGGAATTAATGCTCCATCTTCCATTTGCATGTCTTAAGTTCAATGTATAACATAGTCAGCAATTGTGTTATTTCTCGTAGTCAGATAAAGTGTATCATACCGTCAAAAGCATGGTGTATTCATTTTGGGGTACATCTATCATTCCAAAGATTCTAGACGCAGCTAGAAATATCCTACATTTGTGTGTGTCCTTCTTTTCCGTCCGATAAAAATATTTTACTTTTATGTTTTAGTATTCACTAGGCCGCTCTTACCTTTGAAGATGTAAGAGAAGAGTTAGCGCTAGTCAATTATTAATAAGTGTTCTATTTACCGAGTGTATAAAGTAAAAGAAAACTATTAAGTTGCATCTAATATATATTTGATGTGGCAATTACTGTGTTCTTATTTTGTCTGATGTTTAGTTTATTACATTTTATATGATGAGTTGTTTATCATGCACAAGTCAATAAAATTCTGTTTTGTTCTTTTAACGCCTGTTAACTATTAACTAACGCTAACTCAGTATTCCATTTTGACCTCTAAATGCATACACAGACTGATTATTTACAACTGTGCAATGTTTCACATGAAATCTCAAAGCTGAATTAAATCCCCATGATTTATGTAATGTTCTTGCACATTAATCACATTTTCATTATGTATGAACATCAATATATACTCTGTCTTTGACATATTTATTGGTTGTGTCTCTGTTACAGGGATTTGCATATTAATTATTATGATATGCATACTGATTTTATTCTGATGAAAAGCTAGACAGATGGTTCTGTCGACCGATTCCAACCATATGAAATTATAGGGTAGGTCAGAGGCGTAAGTTGACGCTTTTGAATTTTACGTCCTGTTTGATTCTATCATCAAGGCTATGCTTCGCAAAGAAAACCTGGAGGCACAGTTAAGACTTCTTAAAATATATATCAGCGTTGAAGTTGTATTGTGTACGTCATTTTCACATAGCAACCATGTTTATTTTTAACCTTTTCTCGCATGTCCATTCAACTAGCGTAGGCAAACAACGAATACGTCAACGCCCATTTGTTGTAAACGTCTATGTTTAGCAAAATCATATTGTAGTCTAAGAAACGAAAACAATATATAAATAAATGAATATCGCAAAAAAAAACAACAACAAAAAACAACAAAAAAACAACAACAAAAAAACAAGGCAGTCCAAAGGACAGATATATCCCCCGCCGCTGACAGAGGAGACATGTTTTTCCTCTAGTGAAAATTGCACTGCTTCTGCCAACATTTTGATATAGTTGACTTATGAAAAACATTCCGTTGTTCAGAAAATATAGCATGGAAACAAAAATATCCAGGAATGAACACTGAACCATCAAATGTGACCTTGAACTTGAGCCAACATGACTGTCACCTGTGTTCTGCACATTACCTCAATTTTATAATTGAGGCAAGTTTCTTTAAAATCCTTTGAGGAGAATAGGAGTTATGGAGCGGACACAAAATTGTAAATTGAAATTGAAGATTCAAACACTTGACCTTCAAGTGTGACCTTGACCTTGAGCGACATAGCTGCAACCTGTGTTCGCACACTCTAATTATATTTATATTTGAGGCAAGTTTAAAAAAGGGGTATAAAAAAGGAAAAGAAGGTTAAACACATGACCCTCAAGTGACCTTGACCTTGAGCCGACATGACTGCAACCTCTGCACATCGTCTCAATTAGATATATATTTGAGGCAAGATTCATGAAAAACTAAAAGGGGTATAGGAGATATGGAACGGACACGAAATTGAAATGGAAATTGAAGGTTCAAACACATAACCTTCTAGTGTGACCTTGACCTTGAGCCTACATGGCTGCCACCTGTGTTCTGCACATCGTCTCAACTAGGTTTACATTTGAGGCAAGTCTCACGAAAATCCTTCAAGCGGTATAGGAGATATGGAGCGGACACGAAAACATTACGGATGGACAGACAGACGGACAGACAGACGAAGGCCATTCCTATAACCCCCCTCCCGCGTCGCGGCGGGGGATTAAAAAAACTTTTCCTACCACGAAATATTTCTTGAAAAGAAAAATGGAGGAATATTCATGGTTGCATACAGCTTTAACAATAATCATTGGGTCGTTCTTCTCAAAAGTAGTTAAGGTTTTGAAATGAAGGAAGGAAACGTTGTAAATTTATATAATTTCTTCACCACCTACTTTTAATGTGAGACGACTCTAAAATGAAAAGTACTTTTAAATTAATTCAAGTGACAGTCTTGCTTCTCGCTAACAGAAATGACTAAAGTAGTTCATTAAATGGCAAAAGCTGCCTTTTACGGTGCAATTCCTGAAACAGGAGAGCAGCTGCTGACTTTAATTATTACCTACCCTTGGAGTCAACATTAAACATATTGGCAACCAAACGAGTTTGAGAAGTCTCATCTATTGATATGGATGATTTATATTGACTTGACATTTGAAAAGAAGCAAAAAGCAGTTTAGTATTTTTAAAATAAAAATACACCTACCCTTAATGCAATAATATACTGTCATGGACAACATAACATATTGGAGAGAACATGGAAGGTTTGTTCAGAAGCTATGGTAACTATTAAAAAAAAAGAAGAAATAGTTACACTAGTTTTGCGTTTGAATATAATCGGAGCTTATTGCTGTGCAACGAACAGTCCTACCTTTCAGGTTTTATTTTTAATTCTCTAAATATCGGGACATAATTTAAAACGGTATCCTGTAATGCCATACTTTTGAAATATTCTGCGCTGGCTTAGCTTATATAACTGTTCATGTGTTTATTTTAAAAACATAACTATGGCTATCGTAGTATATTATACCTGTTACCTTTTACCCCCCCCCCCCACACACACATTGCTTACATTCTCGGCACCGTCTTTTATTACAGTAAAGGGTAGACAACTCACCTACATGTGTGGGACAGAGCGCGCTGGCCGTCTGTTCGTCCTGAATCTTAAACTTACAGTTGTACGGGTCCTTGTCTCCATACTTACAATCTGTCATAAAAAATACTCGACAGTCATTTATAAGGATGTGTTCTCTGCAATATATAGTAAACCTGGTGTGATGATAATGCAATAATTTATGATAAATTTGTGGTACAGGGAAGCATTGTTTCAGGGACAATACAGTATCTAAATTGTATGGATCTGTTTTTTCATTCATATTTAGATGAAATATAAACTCAATCAAATAATGTTTAGAACACGCACGAAGACCCTATGCTAATCTGGTTTATAAAAGCAAGACATGACCCTATGTTTACTTGGTATATCGAACAAAAGCAAGCCAAGACCCTATGTTGGTCTGGTATGGTATATCGAACTAAAGGAGAATCTCATGTTTACCTCGTATTCTGAAAAGAAAAGGAAAGAAACCATCCCTGCGTTCAGTAAAAGTCCATAACATTAGCGTTTGTATCTCTGTTTTATCGTAGCGTATAGAGTGTAAGCGGGGAACCAAATCCCTAACAGTTGCAAGCGTTATTGTTAACTGAACGCAGGGCAGTTTCAAACAAAAGCAAGACCCTATGTATACCTTGTATATCGAACAAAAGGAAAGCAAGACCCCATGTTTACCTGGTTGATCAAACAGAATTAAGTACCCTTGTTTATCTTATTTTTGATCAAAAGAAACATTACCTGGTATATCGGACAATTTGTAACGTGCACAAGTTTCACAGCACTGACTTTCATAGGAGAAGCAAACGAATGCGGTTTCGTTGCTTTTGATGTTTTCGGCACAAAAGGTCTGTCTGTGATCTCCATATTCACAACCTGCAAATCACAGGAATACAAAAGTACACGTACACTTGCAGTCATAATATCTGGAAACGATCATTGTTTTAAGACGCTTACCTTTAAACTTAAATGTAGTTTGACTTCCTGACGCCTGAAGTTATGAATAATTTAAGCCTCTAAATTGGCCTTCGTAAATAGAATGTCTATTCAAAGCATTACTAATATGTATCAATTTTCAAAATGTTATGCTTTTCTTTTTTTGCTAAGTTCATTGAAAAAAAATAAGGCTTTATTGAAATCCAGGACTTGCATTTGTGTGTGTGTGTGTGTGTGTGTAAGAGACAGACAGAGAGAGAGAGAGAGATTTTTAACCTGGGTTCGAGTCGTTCCTTATCTGTGCACATGAGCGACAGCAGTCCAATTGTGGCTTGATATCGTAACAGTTGCCTATCCCCAAAGAATCGTTGAAGTACTTCTCACACTCCGCGGGCTTGGCGTCCCCGTACAAGCAAGCTGAAATGAACCGTGTTTTAGTCCAACTGACATCTTTTCAGTCATTTTGAGACTCTTAATATATACTGCAAAAAAGAGAGCAATATTACGTCTTTGCCACGTAGCATGATGCCCCTCCGAGCCAAATTTAATCTGAAATTTGTCTAACCGGTACTATGCTAAACTTATGTAATTTGTTGTCGCCGCAAGCAACAGTCATATAGCGACGTCTAGCATTTTACAGGTGAAGCAGACCCCGAACAGACAGTGGAGGTCGGGTAGAACCACCGACCTAGTGTAAGTCAGCTGGAAGGCTTCATTACACGAATGATTCTAGTGACCCATAGGGCTTCGAACCCTCTGTCCCTTTGATAATGCAAATCAAAACAGGAATTTCATTTTTCCCCCAACTCGATGGCTTTATTACGGAAGCACAAAGGGGACATGATGTTTTTCTTTTTTTTATAATCTCGTGGCCACGAAATAGCGGTATTTTTTTTTTGTTTGTTTCATCTTTCTAAGTTAATAACTCGTGACCACGAGTTAGGGAGATTTTTTTCTTATTTATATCTCGTGGCCACGAGCTAGCAATTTTCTTTTCTTATTTATTATCTCGTGGCAACGAGCTAGCGAGATTTTTTTTCTTACTTGTATCTCGTGGCCACGGGTTAGCAAAATTTGGCTTTTTGTTTTTTCTTAGTTATTAACTCGTGGCCATGAGTTTAGCGAGATTTGTTTTCTGTTGGGTTTTTTTTTCTGAGTTATATCTCGTGGCCACGAATTAATAATCGTTTTTTTCCTTATTTATATCTCGTGTCCATGAATTAGAAAAGTTCGTCGTTCATTTTTCGTGCCCACGAGTACGCAATATTTTTTCTTAGTTTCTTAGTTATTATCTCGTGGATGTCCCCTCTGTGCTTCCTTCTTTATTTTCAAAGTTGATTGTAAGCAAAAAGGTGAGTATGGTTCCAAAATCTGTATTATTATTTCACAAAACACATATAAGGCAAATTAGCACCGCCCATGGCGGCCATGTTTTTTTACGGATTGGAATAATTTCAGCAACTTTTAAGAAGCTTGACCCAAGGATCATCCCTGCTAAATTTAATCAAATTCTGTCCAGTGATTTCAGAGGAGATGTACATATAAGGAAAATTATCCTCGCTCCTGGCGGCCTTTTTGGATCGGAATTATTTAAAACATCCCTCAAATATAATTAATTCTGTCAAGCGGTTTCAGAGAAGATGTCGCTTAAAGATTTCACTATATACATATTAGGAAAATTAGCCCCGCCCCTTGTGGCCATGTTTTTTTTTGGTTTAATTTCAGCAACTTTTAATAAGCTTGACCCAAGGATCATCCCTGCCAATTTTAATCAAATTCTGTCCAATGATTTCAGTTTTAAATTTCTATAAACAGGTTTTTGACGGATCGGAATTATTTTAGCAACTTTTGTGAAGTTTCACCCAAAGATCATCCCTGTCAAATATAATTCAATTCTGTCAAGCGGTTTCAGAGAAGATGTCGCTTAAAGATTTCACTATATACATATTAGGAAAATTAGCCCCGCCCCTTGTGGCCATGTTTTTTAAGGATCGGAGTAATTTTAGAAACTTTTGTGAGGCTTCACCAAATGATCATCCCTGCCAAATTTAATCAAATTCTGTCCAGCGATTTCAGTGGAGATGTGGTTTAGATATTTCACCATATACACATAAGGAAATTTTGCCCCGCCCCTTGCGGCCATGTTTTTTTTATGGATTGGAATAATTTTAGCGTCTTTAGTGGATCTTTACCCAATGATCATCCCTGCCAAATTTAATCAAATTCTGTCCAGCAGGTTGAGAGTAGATGTGGTTTAAAGATTTCACTATATACACATAAAGCAAATTATCCCCGTCCATGATGGCCATGTTTTTTTACGGATTGGAATCATTTTAGCAACTTTTGTGAAGCTTCACCCAAGGATCATCCCTGCCAACTTAAATCAAATTCTGTCCGGCGGTTTCAGAGGAGATGTCTTTTAGAATTTCACAATACACGTATAAGGCAAATAAACCCCGCCCCTTTGGGCCATGTTGTTTTCCCGATCGGAATAATTCTAGTAATTTTGGTTGAGAGCTCCCCAAGGAACATCTGTATCAAATTATTTTGAAATCTGGCTAATAGTTTT
The DNA here is from genome assembly GCA_021229015.1 of Solen grandis. Lineage (NCBI taxonomy): Eukaryota > Metazoa > Mollusca > Bivalvia > Adapedonta > Solenidae > Solen > Solen grandis. Next base: position 20,696,076 of record CM037785.1, on the reverse strand, counting down.
GAAGGAGATGATTTTTTAAATTTTCAAACAGTAACATTAGTTTTCAAATTTTGCTAACAAGTAAAAGTAATCGATCAAACACCAACAATATACTATGGTAAATAAAAATAAATCATTATATTCAACATGTCTGTATATTATTCAAAACATTTCTAGCATATGCATATGCTTGAAACTAACTTTTCTGTAGTTTCCATTTACATTTGCACGTGCGAAATGGGGCTCTGATGTTCTGAAACAGTTTCCAGAAATGTGAATATTGCATCGTGTGTTCATACAAGTAGATATTCCCAGAAATATTTGCAAACTTAATAACGTAATTATGTGTTGTTATATGAGACAGACCAAGTTTTCCCGTCAAGGTCAGCACTCATTATCACATGAAATAATGATAATATATTATTGTAGAAAGTTATTTAGAGAACGACACAACTTCAAAAACATTCCAACAGAAATAAGGACATAATTTTATTTTAAATAGCTCTCAGCCAGTTCCTATTCATTTGGTTTCATCTGCTGATTTTATGTATTGAAAAATTATTATTTCTTTGCGTATGTGTTTACACAGAATTTCTCCGGTATTCGGTTCTTAATTTTAGTTGTTTTTGTGTCATAATCATTATTAAAGTTGTATTTAAGAAAATTTGAATAACAAATATCAACAAACATATATCTGATGACATGAGTAAACAATTAACAAACAGATGTTGTAAAAAATGCCCCAGTCTCTTTTGCATTAAGGAAATGAAGGCAATTCTATTACATACTTGGTGTGTTTGATTGCATGTGATCATTTATTGGTGTGTTTTCAGCAAACGTGAAACAATTATGCACAAGTTAATACAATAATATTTCCACTATACAACCCGGAGTTCGATATACAACTTTAAGAAACCAACCATTTTCCTCAAAATCTTGATAAACATATAAATCGTCTTATATAAGCAATTCAGTCTGCTCTGGGAAATAATATTCGAAAATTGATTATTTTATAAGATCTAATCTTGATCAATTGAATTACAGGGAAATTGTGTTTTCAGATTGATTATTTCTCAAAAACTTATGTTGATTAATTTTGTTACAAACTCATGCGGTGAGACATGAATCCGATTTACAGGAATCGGCATAGTTTTATCATTAAATGAAGGTTAACATGCCTCCAACAATAAAACGGTTACATAAAAAGAAATATCTTTCCTGAAATATCAAATTCTCAAACTAAGCAGTTTATTTACAAGAAGAAAAGAACACATGTTTACCATTACAGAATTTTTTTTTTTAATTTAGATCTGGCAAATCAGAAATATTTTCTATAAAATCAAAGAATTTTCACTTAAGTGGAAAAAAATAAAAACAAAGCAAAAAGTTAAGATGATTTGGCCTTTGGCAATTTCCGAATAGCATCCGCAACTACGCTGTCTTCATCAATATAAAGTCATAAATCATGCCAGCTTGTAATTCTCTCTTACTGAAAGGTCATGTCTTCAGAAATAGATCTTGTACAGAGACCGCTCAGGGATTGCAACGCATAGTCAGAGATTGCATCAACCAGACATCAGAACTTGTTTTACCTGACTTTAGGATTACACTTTTTTTCTGTCTTGTATATATTTTTTTCTCTGAATATAATTCATATTTACACTCTAAGCTTACTGAATGCCGACATGACTGGCTGTTATATATAGGTGTTACTGAGGTCCAAGAAGTTTGTAATGAAACCAGAGATTACATATGTATCATTATAAACAATGTTTTATATACTAGTCGAAACTTATAAGTACTCCGACTATGGATTTGTGAGTCACTCGATTCAGAATCAAAATAACGTATTTTCTTTTTTCAGTAGCATTACGCGAAAATAGGTTTCGCATGGTTGGTTATACATCAAATCGTTTAAGAAGAAGACAGATTGTACTAATATACATTTACAGTATTGATTGGGCATATATTTAAGAAAATTTACTTTCCTTGCAAGTTTGAAATCGGAGTACTTACAACATTTGTTAAGTATACAATCAAAATCGTATTTCGCGGTTTTAAATTCGCAAATATCTTAAATTCGCGTTGAGATCATCTCGACATTAAATTCGCAGTGAGTTAGTATCGATATTATATTTGCGGTGAGTAAGTAGCCATTTTCGATTCGCGTAAAGCAACTGTAATGTCGGCAGATTATATAACAGTCGTTAAAATGGTGCGGGTATAGGCATGTTCCAGGACTGGCTGGCCCGGTGTCAGGACCATGCACATGATACCTTTGTGTGCCAGCACTATATCTGTCTCAAGTTGACGTAGCCTCCAAAAGACTGAAATACTGTCGGTGGAACATGTCCGCACTTTAGACTCGGATTCAGGCGTATGAGTATTCAGTATGCCAAACTGTTTGCAACCAGCTATGAAGTTCCTACAATGCTGTTTACGTGAACATGCACATTATGAAATTATGATGCAGGTATTTGTGAATATATCTCAGGGAATGGTTGAAAACGGTACCAAACGCACGCCTAGACTTTGGGTAACAAGACAAAGACTCACTGGGTGAGGTGGAGTCCTTGATCTTTTCACAGGTGGAGCAGCACTGTGTTTGTTGTGTGGGGTCGTAACAGTTTGCTGTACCTAGGTCAGTTTTCAGCATAGCTTCGCAGGCTGCGGGGTCCCTGTCACCATAGTCACAGCCTGGGGACGGAAAATGATGTTTCAAACAACTTTTTGCACTTTTCTTTTACTAATGTGCAAATAAATAAAACGACTTTTTTGTTTTGATTGCATTTCACACACAGTATTAGTTTAATTCTATCATTATATATGTATTGTTTATGTTAGCGAATCGGATTTTCGGATGTTCGTTTATTTGACAAATTTACTGTGTTTTTTTTTTTTACCACAAGCTCGTTGATTTGACGAAATTTGTCAATTTACGTATAAATTATAATTCTCTTTGACTGTATTTCTCATGCGTTAAATTTCATCGAATTCTGAGTCTTTATTTAATAATAAATTACTCGTTTGTATTTGAAATGAATTTTCTGTAAAAAGCATAATTAATGACACTGTAACTTGATGATAAATTGACGTCACTGAAGACATCCATCATACGGGGATAACCAGGGAAATAATTAAACTGACGTCATTTGAAATCTCATCTTTCATACGGAAGATTAAGGATAAATGCGAAGACAAATTCTATTTTCTGTAGTCAAAAGGGTGGTACCTGGGTGGCCCTTGGCCTTGTATTCTCCGCACGTGCCACAGCACTGGTGTTCGTAGCGGGAACAGACGCCAGCCACGTTAGGTGGAACCACGTTCTTGGCACAGTAGTCCATCCAATGATCCCCGTACTCACAGCCTGCCAACACAAACCTCATGAATATTCATATAAAAGTGTAACTTCATGAATATCAATTATCTTATCTATGAAATGTTGTTTTTGTTTTTGCCTTGAAGACTGTATGGAATCCGAACTACAATATTGTATAAGCAAACCATGAAGACTCCTTCTAGAAGCTGTCTGATCTGGGTCTGCTCTGTTTACTTGCAGAGACATCAAAACGAGTCACCATGACACAAGTAATTAAACACAATATGTATAATAAAAACGATCTAAAAATAAACAGAATTTCATTTGTCCAAACCGCTCCACTGTCCATGAGATATAATTTAATTCGTATGACCTTTGTATGTTACAAAAAAAAAGAATTAGAAAATATTAGAAAGTTAAGTTTTGCCCCCCGTCAGTCATTATACACTATTATTGGTTCCAGCATTTCATAGGCTGCACATATGAATATACAAAACAATCACAGAAATGGAGAACCATTGGCTAACTTCTGTTGCATAGCATTCAGGTTTTGACAATCCTGTTTCAATTAAATGTCCATGAAATTGATATTTTTTTTCTATGAGGTGATGTTACATACCTATTCTTGCGAATCTTATAGATTGCGACAATACATTTGTTTAAAAGCTGCATGTCCTTCATTTAATTATCATTTATTGCTTCTTAGTGAAGAAAATAGAACAAAAATCTTGATTTTGAAAAAAAAATCAATCATGTGAAATTAGGTTGACGTAATGTTTTCACTAAAAACAAGAAGAAATACAAATGAATTAATATTTGTCTCATTCTGATCGCAATTAATCCCCTAGGAGGATCCAGAAACTTGACATAAATCTCTAGAAACGCGTCGCAAAGAAAACTATTATACAACATTAGTAATGATATATATCTGTTAAACATTAAAATATTATATCTGCATTCACGTAAATATAACATGTAATACCTTTTAAACATTGTACGGCGTCTTTGGATTCATAACACATTTGAATAGTGCACATCAAACATGTTATTACAACTATTGCTCAAGTAATTGGACCACATAACTTGACATTATAGTCGACAGGCAGTCTATTCACCACATGTATCGAATTATTATTGCTAAAACAGTTTTACGCACAACAATACCTCTGTTTCGGCTGTATTGTCCTTTTATATAAATTTTGTCTTTTTATAGACATAAATCATTGTGGATCAATCGTGCCCCTAGACAAAAAAAAAAAACAACTACCAAACAACAACAACTAATCAAATACAATCCAAATCCATACAGAGGATAGAATGATAATCCGGGTATTTCGGGGCACAGAATTGAAATAATCCGGAGAACTAAAGTTTTGCAACAACTCATTGAATAACCAACACGGTCCGATCAGTTATATATAATCCGTTCTGTTGACATTATGGCAGTCATATTTACTTGACCGTAATTGATGTGAACGTAGTTCAGCGAGGTGGTACTCTGCTAAACTAGGTTGCAGTAGGTTCAAAATTTACCATAGGGTTTAAGTAGAGGTAAGAAAGTATATATTCGACCATTCACGTTGAACTTAGAGCAAAATAGTTTAAGTTTACTAGTGCATACTACGTCTAACTACGGGCAACGTTTGATTTACGTCTGATGACCAAACTGTTGTTTGAGTTTAATACTGAATTAACTGGCCTGTTAACCAAATTTCGCTTTATTCGGAGGCAATACTTTCTATCATAATTGGCGAGCAAATGAGTTAACAACGTTTACCATTGAATATGAAATGCTAGACAGATTGCAGGGATACCTGAAGCGTTGGAGGCGTTAAACACGCCCTGGCACGTGTCACAACACTCATCCCGGTGGGCCTGGTTGTAGCAGTTTCCGGTCCCGATGTTGTCTTTCATCAGCATGGCACACTTGTTCGCATCCACGTCACCAAAAGGACAGTCTGAATATATAGTTAACGTTAGGAATTTTAATATAACATGTTACCTTTAAGTTTAATGAGAAAGTGTTTTGTGCAATATTAGAGTTTAAGGATATAATGTTATGTGGAATAAAAGAATATAACATTATGTCGAACAATTCAAAGTTTCAAAGTTTTATTTGAAGCAAACCAGAAGGTCATTAGACCCATTTGGTAACATAATATGGCGGCAGTATATACTTTATAAAATAAATAAATAAATAAATAAATAAATAAATAAATAAATAGCTTTTAAACTATCGTCAAGCGGAGCATTAAAATTATCCACAACATAGAATTTAGCTTGATATTAATACAATTTGTAGTTAACAACAAAAATCACGACCGTTATAGTAAAGAGAAGAATAAACAAAGAAAAATTCTTATATCATGAACATTTGAATACTGTTACTGTGGATAACCAAACCTATTTTGACCCCACGTACACACACACAGTTAAATATAACAATGTGGAGTAAAGTGTAACATTACAATAAAAAATATAAAAGGATATTTTTAAAGCGTTTTATGCAATATTGGAGTTTTGGGATAAAATGTTATGTGTAAGAACAGAATTCAGGAATATAGTGTGCAATATATGAATTCAGGAATATAGCATATTAGAATCCAGGAGTAAGAGTTATGAGCAATATTGGAATTTAGGGATATAGCATTATGTGTAATATTAGAATCTAGGAATAAAGAGTTAAGAGCAATATTAGAATTTAGGGTTATGGCATTATGTGTAATATTAGAATTTAGGGATAAAGCGTCATATGTAATATTAGAATCCAGGAATAAAGAGTTATGAGCAATATTAGAATTTAGGGTTATGGCATTATGTGTAATATTAGAATTTAGGGATAAAGCGTTATATGTAATATTAGAATCCAGGAAATAGAGTTACGTGCAATATTGGAATTTATTGCATGTAAAATTCAGGAATATATCGATTTATAGTTTTAGAATATAATTTTGTTATAAATAATTTTCATGTGTGGAAACCTTTTTTTCTGATGACGTCAAAGGTTCTGAAAACAAAACAAAAACAACAACAACAACAACAACAACAAAACACCATAAAAAACAAAACAAAACAACAAACACACACAAACACAAAAAAAAAAAAAAAAAACAAAACAAAAAAAACAAAAAAAAAAACAAAAAAACAACAACGCACAACTCGTGCAAACGGGGGTCGTGGTCAACAGCCGAAACATAAGAAAGTCATTAGAAATGGTACACTCCTTTGCTTGGTGTTAAGCACATTAAAGTAGACAAACTGAAGTACTATTGATTACAAGTAAAAATTAGGCAAACATAATGTAAACATAATTCTTACTTGAGTCTGTGGCCTTCTTCACCTCCTCGCACGTGAAGCAACAGTCAGCAGCATTAGTGATACAGAACGCCTTGATGGTGCCGTCTGCTATATGCTGCTTACAAACATCTGGTTTCAAGTCGCCGTAATGGCAGTTGGCTAAAATCGAGGTCAATGTAATTAATTCATTATCTTCGTCCATGATGCGATTCTTGTTGTTTATATGGATTCATAATCAGTAGATCAATATGACGTCATCAGCGATTCAAGACAAGATATTGTAACTACTTTTTAGTTATAAGTTGATTACAATTGAAACTGAAACTAAGGTACAAGATAAGGATACAGCACAGGTATGATTTTATCTATTGAAGCATGCCTTAAAAATACATATACTATCTGGTGACATGATAGACAACAATAAAACCGGAAGTACATAACTATTCGACGATTGAGGATATATTTATGAATAACTAGTAGGAAATACGCAGAGAAAAAGAGAGACGAAGGAAAGACTGAACAGCAATTCTGAAATAGCTGTAGCAGATCACAATTGACAGAAAAAAAGAAAGAAAAAAATTGATCTAAAAAAATGAGTTAATTCAAAATAGCACTGCAGGTCAAATTGCAAATACAAAGTATTAATTCTGAACAAAAATCGAAGAATGCAGATAAAAAATGCTCCCGAAACTACCTGGGGCCGAGTTGTTTTTATGGGGAAGACATGATGCGCAGCAACCGCTCTCGTACTTGACGCAGTAGGATGCAACGTTAGGGTACACGATGTTCGACAAACAGAACTGAGCGTACGTGTCGCCAAACAGACAGTCTGCAATAAATAGATATATAGTTTAAACATATTACTTTTGGTTCCAACTTTTTTAGTTGGACCAGTTCTTTGCGCCGGGGAAGGTCTTGAAAAAATACTTGTCCGAAACGGGGTTCAAACACACAACCTTCGGGTCCACACATGCTGTCTCTGTATTAGTGCCATTATGATTTTTATATGTATAAACGTTGGGATTAGCCTTATTTTCTCAATGATCGATGAGAACGCAAACTTTCCAATATTTTTAAATGTAAAAGAAAAAAATATCACCGCCGTATTTTCAAAGTTCGGTTTGGTCACAGTCAGATTTTAATGAAGCCTTCAAGCTGGCTTGCAGCAGGTCGGTGGTTTTATTCGGATGCCTCTGTGTACTCATTGTCGCCTACCAGTACTTAGCTAAACGTTGACATATGACTGATGCTACAGTTAACTTCACATCAATACAACACGATAAGAGCATGAAGGCATACATGTTAAACGGTGATCATTGGTATATGGTCCCATGCTCTTGAAAGTATGATTTAGATTGAGTTTCTTAAGATTTCGAGAAATTAAGGTTTGTCGGATGAATTTCATTAATTGTGGATAAATCAAGGTAAGGTGCCACCGCTAACCTATTTTCGTTTTTTACGTCTATTCAGAATCATATTTTGATAGTCTATTATAATCCTTAATAAACGTTCATATGAACGGGTACTTTGCGTGGATCAAACTCGTAACCTCCGGATTCTAAATCAAGGGGTCTTACAACTAGACTTTGGCGCACTCACCTGCTGCTGGATCTTTTGACGCTTGGGGAGACTGCGCGCATTGTCCGTTCACACACCACTGTAGAAAAAAATGTGAGCCGATTGTCAGTAAAATGTGTGTTAAAGACAGAAAGACAGAGGCAGTGTATGTGTGTATGTATTACATGCATAAAGCATACATGCACAAACATAGTGCAAGATTACTTTTGTTTAACCTAAGTGTCACACCATCGAATTTGTATCACGTGTGAGAAAAACGTGATAATACTTCACACGAAAGTGAAAAAAAAGTGCGAATGCGTCTCAATTTGAAAATGTTATTCAACTTTGTGTTACACTTTTTACGTAAGTCTGCTGTATTTTTTTTTTAAAATTAAGATCTGCTTATGTTTATATGCTTTGACTTTTTTTTTTGATACGTTATGATAGAAAAATATTTATCAACAAGGAAGTGTGTCTTTGCGAACTAATGACCCGCCCGCTTATTTGTTTGTATTTTCAAATTTATATATTGTACATTTGTATCAATTTTCAAGCTTATATGATCCGTTCATAAGCTTTATATTTATAGAAAACATGTTCTACGCTTTTTTGTTTGGAGATGCCTTAATGAGTGCATGTATATCCAGGAACCATTCCAACCTGACCTTACTATAAAATACTTTTGATATTAATAGTCATGCATAAAAAACACTCGCATGCACTATCAATCTTATATTATTTCATCCAAGTCAAGCCAGAGGTTTTGGAGATAAAGTGCAGACCAGATTGGGCAAAACTATAAATGGCTATAACTCTGTGATAATTAATCAGACCCAAACATTTTTAGTTGTTGAAAGAAAAACTTGAGACAGAGTTGCCACCAGTGAAGTGTTGGTGACAGTCACACACATTTATCATAGAAAAAGGCGTTAGAGCAAAGATAAACCTAGTAAAAACAACAGATTTAAACATGTTTATCCAATTATGAAATAACCTTGCATTAATAGTAAATATATCATATTATGATGTACATGTGTACGTAGTTTCATAATGATGTGAAGTCATCTTCATAAAATAAAGCTTAAACGTAAAGGTAAACTTGAGGAGAAGCTGAGGCAAAACAACCAATTCTACCATGCTCATTTAACCGTGACTATAGGTGACATATATGTGAAATTTGCATTAATGTTAAAAAAGTTTATATCATAATATACACGTGAACCTAGTTTTATAAAAATATGAATTCATCTTCATAGAAAACCAGCCAAATCGCAAAGGTAAACCTGAAGTAGAACAATCAATTTTACCTTGTTCATCCAACCGTGAAATGTAGATCACAACCTTAAATTTGCATATATATTAAATAGATCATATCATGATGTACTTGTGTTCCTAGTTTTACAAAGATGTAAAGTTATCTTCTTAGAAAAAAAAAACTTAAACGCAAAGGTAAACCTGAGGTGTGACGGACGAACGGACGCGCGCAAAAGAAATCTATATGCCCCGCAACAGAGTAAGCGGGGCATCAAAATAGGGTACAATATATATCATACTATTGGAATTTAAATGCCAATATTATATCTAGATTGTATGACTGTATGAAAACAATAGAGTCATGCAAAGAGGACGCATTTGTATGCGTATATATGCGCATGTGCGTCATTTCAACGAGCTGATATCGTGCTCCTGGCTGATGAAAATTATATGTATGAGAAAGTCCATAATTAAGTAAATTATAAAGAAAGTAAGTATGTGTTACTCATTCATGACGATTATTCCAAATTGGACCATGTTAAGATTAATATCACGATCGATTTTATTTGGTAAATACACAGCAGAATATTGATTAGTGCCTCCCCAAAATGCGGCAATACAACTTTAGCTGTGCTGCTTGTCTGAAATAATAGACCAGACACACTTTCACGCGATATTTGACAATCCTCACGATGTTTAAGGCGATAATTATCGTCTTACCTTGCATGTCTGTCTTATATCTAACAACGTGAAATTGAAATGGATCCCACTGTCGGTTCTAGCTAGATGATTTTTTTTGCAATTCTCGAACTATCGCGTGTGGAACGTTGAGACATATATACATTCAGATTAAACAATCCTCGAGAGGTTTTAAGAAGATAATGATCACTTTGCCTCCTATCGTTGACTCTCTATAAAAATCTTCAGGTTTGTCCCCCTTCTTGTGTCAGTCAGAGTATGAATCTAGCTGGAGAGAATGCAGCTCTAAAATGTGGGCTATGCCCTGTTCTAATTAGTCATACCATACAATATTGGTTGTTATTGTGATTTCTATTTCATTAATTTATACTCGTTTTCCTTCATATGGTGTACTGGATACTTTATTGAATATAATCGTGCAATGATTAACATAATTTTTTATGACGTCGTGCATGTTATAACCCCCCCCCCACACACACACACACACGAACATATACTCTTCACATGTGGGAAATGTATTTTAGCTTTATCAAAGGGTTTGTGTACCAGACAAAATATGCAACATTTTTTATAAATCCTCAAATGTATTATGAATCCGTAGGCGTGACTCTTCCGTTTCAGCATTGCTTGATATGAATGTAGTTAGTTTAGACGTATATATATGTGAACAGTACACTCATAGATTTTAATCTCAATGCTAAGTATAGGTGTTCTGCATACACGGGTTGTATATCAAAGTTTCTATCAAAAACATTCTACTTTCATTTGACCTACTTTTATGTTTTAATTATGTAATCGACTAATCGGAAAAACGGTAGTCAAAATGGATTGATTGAATAATCGATCAGTAATCGGTTGAACCAGTTAAATTCTTTGTAGTAAGCACATTGCTGTCTTTCATGTCATAAGTTTAAAAAATTTCTCACCAAGGAGTGGTCCCTGGCAAAGTTCAGGTGGGACCAGGGCCGTACTCACTAAACACTAAGAAATTTCGTATTTTTAGTTAAATTCTGTTAATCCAGTATTTTCTGAATTATCAAATTGAACAGCTAATTTACCAAATTATGTCAGTTTAGACCTTATTCAATTCCACCGACCGTACTTAGCGCCGAGTTACACTTAATTACATAGGGGCGAATCTTATCATTCTTGTTTCCTAATAAAACACCTAACTATTCATTTCTGAACAAATATTTTTAGTGATTAAGGTAATACCTAATGCTTAATCATTCCTGTACTTGAATAGTTGATAAAACAGGAATGGCAAGATGCATTTCAAACCAATCTCAGAATTATGCAATACTTAGCGCTAAGTATTGTCAATGGAACATGAAACTGATCGTCAAAATTTTGAATTGGTACTGCAGAAATGAATATCACCTCTGTTGCACTTGAGTGAATAGTTTTGTACTTGTGAATATGTTAAGAGTTCTTAATATTAGAGGTAAGCCCCATTACGATGTCGCCGGTTTGAAAACACGACATCAATTATCACTAATAAACTCTTGAGCAACTACTTATTGGTGATGGGACCATAATCGGTTCACCTCTCGCAGACACTTTCATTTGTCACGTACGTATGAAACAGCTGTAAACAAATATTGACATTTTTTGTCGATAAACAGTATAATTGGATTTTTATATAGTTTTTTTTCAAGTTTTTTATTTTTTAAATTCCAGAAGGCCATAGACCCATGTGACAATTTTACATGATGGCAGGTAATGTGAATACAACATGTATAAAATTTTACATACATTTACACACATATGAAAATAAACACACATATGCTACATTCTCATCATACTCATAATACCCCCCCCCCCCCCACACACACAAATAGATGTTCATACGCTCATACATATACAAAAGCCAAGAAGAAAATTCTTCCACTCTTGTTTGTTACCCTAACGAAATGCTAGAGAAACGTACGAGTAATTTTATGGGTAAATATAAACATATACACATACGTTAACACAAACATATATAAATGTAGATCCTAATAGCTGCCCTAACGAAACGAAAATTTAGGGAAGCGTTTGGATTTATGTCTTTGCTCGATATAAATGCACACACACACACACACACACACACACACCTCTGAAATATACTTATACTGTTACATTTTCACCTGAGAATATGTAAATATCCAAAAAGAAAAGATGAGACCTAAAGTTCAGTATACAATTAATGCTAAAAATTTATATGTAATTTATACTATTTCGTATTTTAAAAGCATTGAATATAAATATACTAAGGTTCCTTACTATTTTATCATTTTCATTTTTGAACAGCTCTATCAATTTTAACATACTCGGACGCTTTAAGTAAAATAAAGGTATATAATCAGTACACCATTATTTTGACGTAGGACTGTGATTAATTTTAATTCCCAACTTGGTTTTATTTGTGTTAAGAAAAAAAAAGTGATGGTGGAAGTTAATTTAAATATGATTCACATACTAAATTCGGCGGAACTGAATTATACAATCCCAAAACACTACTACCTTCTTTTTATTTACTATCAGTTTCGGAAGAAACAATAAATTAACTTTTGATGAGCACGGTGTTAACATAAACCCTTTCGAGTGAATCCCAAACATATGCAGTGTTCAAACAGTAATGATTTTACAGTAAGCACCATTTGAACAATCATTTGAAAATAATAAATATATACGTTTTAAAATCATAATATTGCTTATTTCGGAGAGTTTAAACCAATACTTTAAGATATGTAAATATCTACTGATGTACAAAGGATATCTTCTAAGCTTCCCAAAACATTTTTACAAAAAAAATAAATGAATTCGTTCTATTTCGTTCTTTCCCCATAAAACCAAAAAATAATCAAATATTGACACTTCAAAGGAATCGAAAAGCTGACATACTACATATATATTTTCAGCATTTAAGGTAAAGTCTCTGTATTTTTTTCGCTACATTTCGGACCACATGGTCTTTCACGGAGATAACCAGGGTTTCCTTATGTTTCATTAGCGTACCTTGGTTATCTTGGTCCAAGACATAGCGGAACCATTACAGGGATTTTACCTTAATTATCAAAATGTTCAAAGACCTAGTACTTTACCTGCAATATATTCTTGATTCAGAGAAGTTTTCCGTATATTTAATACAGTACCCAAGTTTTTAAAATGTCAACCGATTTAAATGCAACCCACCAAAAAAAAAAAAAGTCGTTTTGAAACAAAGGATCCTTTTCTCCTTAACAGATCTACCACCTGTTTTGTTTTCTTTGTATTAACACCTAAGCCCGATTTATTTTACAAAATTCATGAAGCAACTCCAAATTGTTCTGTAATTTCTGCTGTGATTTACCAAACACCAAAGCAAACAAAAGTATGAGTAATATATCTATACAATCTTCTGGTAACTAAGAATACGTGTCTTCTTGTAAATATAATTCCTAATCTTCCACAAAACGAGAAAGTAATTTCGGTGATTATGTCCTCAGAAAATGTAAAATGTATCTAAATGGCTAACACAAAATTTGATCTCATTGTACATATCTCTAATCTCTAACTAGTCGTAACATTTTGCCTCGTGTACCTGATCTAAACAACTTTCCCACCACCTCCAGTGCATTCCTTGGAAATGAGTCTTTTTCAATGTCAACAAATACACACTATTAACTCTCATTTTCATTATCTAGTAAACACTTCAACTGTCACATAAGTATGCAAAAGGTTCTAAACACGCATTTAAATTCCTCGAAGACAGAAAATAATCTTCAAAATGTGCCGACTTCGCACGAATGATAAATGTGTAATAGAAGTACATTGTCTATTGAGAATACAGCTTTATGAAGATAAAGTTTTCTTATTTTTTCCTTGGGTAACAAAGTCTATTGAGTGTCTAAATTCAGATGGAAGTATTTAAAAATTATCATTGTTTTTGATGTTGTTTGTAATGTGGATTTCAGTGATGCCTCCGGATTAGTAGGATTATCGAGACTGCCTGTGAAGTTTTTGTTGTCTTTTCTAAATTGAATGGCAATAATTAGTCTGTAATGAACAAATACGATGTCATTAAGATATGACCAGTTTAAATTTAAATCATTTGCGATTTCAATACGTATCTATAAGCACAATCTATGTCAAAGCATAACTAAATTTACCTATACATTAGTGAAATGTAGCAAGGACAATATATTATTATTTTCATCGTTTCAGTTTTCTGAAAACAACAAAAGCAACAAAACTCACAAAGAAAAAAATATTTTTAAGAGATGCTTACGTTGATGTTGATTTAATATATTATTATTTAATATATTGATTTAACATATTTCATGTGTTAAGATTTTGACACTGACAGATGAAAGCTTGGGAAACATGCACAATGAATTAGCTATGTCTAAACTAAAGCCAGTTCAATTCTGCAATCACTGCAGTGCTTTCATTTGCGTTTAACGCTTCCTCTGGGGTTTTAATACGGCAACAATAAATTCTCAATACCTCCTCTGCAGCTAATTTCTCACTGTTAAGAAATTCAGTCCAATAATTGATATCCTTGGCTCCAGTAAAGATTTATGAAGAATAAAAGTTTCGCCTTTTAATTTAAAAAAGACAGAGCATAACGAAAAAATATATTTAAGAATAACGGGTTAAGCCGACATCCATAGTTTTTTTTGCAAGATGGTTATTAGGTCTGCAAACTTAATCCCCAATCCGAGCAGAATCTGTATGATCATGCAATAATGTTCAGCGAAAGATCACTTGTTAGGTATTACAGGCATCAGACTGCAGATCAAGCCGGATGTGTCCGCATTGTGCAGACTTGATCAATTGAATGCATTAAGTCAACGCTGGAACTCTATTAGAGATTTGCATAATTCTTTTTGGTTTTATTTTTAGCGATACTACACATATTATCTACATAACAGAATAATTTGATAAAAACCCACAGATAAGTATTACTAGAAAACGTCGTAGAAAAATAGTATTATATGACAAAACATTCTTCATATAATAAACTACAAACGTATATATAGTGGTCTCGCGAGTACTCAATGTGGCGGCGATACATTGAATACCGGCGATGACTCGAGCTATAAGCTCGGTCCAGTGATTTAGCCCCTCCTACTCTATATAAATATTAGGGCGATTCTTCAAACAAGTGATTTTGAATTCCTCGAGGTCCGTGCCTGGTCCCTTGGTAATATATCCTATATAATTTCTGTGCGATTCTTTTGACCTAGATGGTTTTCTATTTGTCTTCACACATCGTAAACTGTATTCTGTTTATTTGTTAAAAAATGCCACACGCAGTTCTTTTGTATCTCACAATTTATGATAGTTTTTTAGTTTTCAAAATATTGATATGAATATCACATATTGAACAAACTTAATTATACAAATAACATGTGTAAAATAAGAAATATATTATGCAAATGTTGAACTTGGCCATAACGTTGACCTTATGCATTTACAAAAGATGAAGAAAAAAAATCATTTTTAAGTGATATTCACTCAAGGTAATCACAACCGACCTTCATTTTAGAAAGTCTGAAACCCTTGTGGACTCTCGAGCATTGTTATCATCTGTCTTCCTTTATTTACTCTTCTGACTTAAGGACGTTTCAGCGGGTTACCACTGACTTTAATTTCGGTAGTTTAAAAATAATCATTTATTTTGAGATTAAAACATGATTTAGGATATATATTCTAAATGTTGAAGATCCAAAAAGTCACATTTTAGTGTTTTAATGCAAATTAAAATTGTAATAAAAATCAACTTAAACGCCTTTAAGGTCACTTCACTGTTTAACCAGTGAAGATTAATTAATGTCGTTTTGTTTTGGGTGTTGGGCCTCCGTGGCCGAGAGGGTAAAGTCGCTGACTTTAACACTCACTCAGTCCCTCATCGCGTGGTTTCGAATCCTGGCAGGGCCATTCGGATTTTCATGTGAGGAAGCCTTTCAGCTGGCATCCGGGTAGAACCACCGACCTAGTTGGAAGGCTTCCTCACATGAAAATCCGAATGACTCTGCCGGGATTCGAACCCACGCGACGAGGGGCTGAGTGAGTGTCAAAGTCAACGACTTTACCCTCTTGGCCACGGAGGCCCCACCAGATCAGTTACAAAATAGTTTGACTCTATCATCAAATTCCTGTGATGAATCTATTATCAAATTACTGTGATACCTGAAGAGTAATAAAAATAATGGTATTCAGAAAAATTGGAAGTTCAAAAGTAAGTGAAAATGGTTCTATAGGGATGTATAATAGACATTGTTGATGATTTTAATTAATTTGGTTTGGTTTTAAATTGTTTTGGCAAATTTTTATAGACAATAGGAAAGCGTTGAAAGCTTTGAGTATATTGCCCGTTAACTGTTAAATGGTCAAATAATGACCAAAAATATGTTCCATTTATTCATTTTTTTGTGGGACCCATCAGAGAATTTGGTTTTACAAATTTGAAGGAAATAGATAAGGTCCATTAAAAATTGTATAAGAGTTTATAGGGTGTAAAAATGAACACTTGTTCTAGCTGTTTTATTGGGAACTTAAACTGTATCCTTTATATATTTCTATTCACGTTGATCATCTTCTATTGTAAATTGCTATCTTTTAATTATATCTTAATGTAAAAGAAGAAGTCTTGTTGATTATGAATAAGGGTTGATGCTTACAATGTTAAGAATCTTCTGAATAGTTGTGCATTTCAAAACCCTCCACAGTAAAATATAAAGAGAATATTTGTTTGCTTTGGGTGAATAGGGAATATATCTCATTTAGAAGTGATACAATTACAATCTTTTCACGAGCGCGTGAAAATTGTATCACTTAGAGATGAGATCTATTCCATATTCACTCAAAACAAACACATTTTCTTTTTATCTTAATGTTATTTTTTCTAATTTTTTTTGCATTAAACTAATCAGATATTACCATAAATGGTGTCAAATCACGTCGAAATTTTGACGTGACCTTGACGTCATGGAAATCTTTATCCGTTTCACGTACTACTTTGCTATATATTTCAATGTACAGATCAGGAACCAAATTTCTATATCACTCACACATTCAACAGTTAGATATGAATTATATCTCACTGATATATTTCAGTATCTCATCGAAAATCATAAGATTAAAAGACATACCCATATACATTTAAAACAATACTTATCGTTTAATACAACATTGACATATGATCGGTTTTAGACTCAAACGGGAGTTTGAAAAATATTTTGGAATATGAGTTATGTCTAGACGTGTTACGTTACTTTGTAAGGTGTGTATTTATGTCTAGACGTGTTACGTTACTTTGTAAGGTGTGTATTTTCTAGAATTATATTGTCTTCACATTAAATAAAAATACAGACAGAGAAGATTTACTAGAAATAAAATAATTCGTGATAAAGATAATGCTACTGTTGTAACAATAATGAAATCGAAGACGAAAATCATTTTTGTATGCCCCAGATATAGAGATCTAAGGAGACAGTATAATAAGAATCATTATTTTCATAGACCAAGTATGTTAAAGTTCGTTAAATTTTTGTCTTCAAATAAAAACACATTGTTTAGGCTCGTAAAATATAAAAAAAATAACCACTGTCAATTAGAAATACAGTTATTTGATTATTTCGTGAAATTTACAAGTTCTTCCTTGTAGTCTATGTCTAGGTTTTTCATATACCCGTATGACGTTATTTAATATATAAATATTTCAAGATGAAACAAGTTATTACGACTTATACTAATCTTTTTTTGACAGTTGGACCAGTACTTGGCGCCTGGGAAGGTTATAGAAAATCTTGCCCCACCGGGGTTCGTACCAGCGACCTTTGGATCCGCAGCAGTCGAATATGTAACTACTTGACAGTGGCGCTATCTATGATGATGCACGTGCGTATCAAAATGAAATATCTGATCTGTTATGCTAAAAGAACACGGACGTTCATTATCGAACCTACCTGCCCACCGCCACAGGAGACACCGTCAGCTGCCGGGTAGCCCACACAAACACCGGAAGTTGGGTCAAAACATTTCATATTACGACAAACTGTAGAGAAGTCGCCGCTATAGTCGGTCTGTAAAAAAAAAAATAACAATCAGCATGCATAAAGCTGACTGAAATTTATACATCCGGCAAATAAGTTTCTTTACTCGTGGAGGCATTTGAATGGAGAACTTGAATTATGACTGAAGATACTTGTACCCCACAATTTCTTCATATCATTAATGTAAGACGGGACTGTGAAGTGTAATAAAGTTATGGACATATTATCTGATATAGCAACAACAGTCACACACATTGTCCTCACACCATTAACCTTTTTAATTAAAAGTAAAAGTTGAGTGCTTGGAGACAGAGATATAACCATTGTTATAAATATCAGACAGGAATTGAACCCTTGGTACTCGTTACTGACGCAGAGAGGTTATCAAGATCATCGGGCGGGTCGAACAAAAATCAGTCGATTATGAAATGGCGCAGGGGATATAAAATCAAACCGCAGGCATCCCGTTTTGTTTCTTATATGATTTCCAATCGCCATGTACAGAATATGGCCATTCATAACAAATAAAAATAATTTAAACTTAATAAGTTTATGTTGAGATATTAAAAAAAACTATGAAAGATTCAGCCGAGTCATAGAGAGTTGACTGACTGAATAAGGGGACAATTTCCTCTCAACAGTATAAGGCATTAGAAACGAAATCAGTCTATCCAAACCCAAACCCAGATCCTACAACAAAAATACGTTTTGAAAGGCTTTCTGTCGTACATTTATTTTCGGTGCAATCAATGCATTGAAATACATTAGCATTACGGATTGGAAATATTTTCTCACCTGACAGAAATAAGATGAGGGGCCGTGAAGTTCACGACAAACGTCCTCTGCACTCTTTTTGGGTCCAGTAAAAGTTGCTGAGATGAAGAACAACAACCATTATTGATACAAAACAACAATACTTAATTATAGGTTTGTAGAAAATGCATTTTAACAGTATATATATGCTCGTGTATTTCATTAAATCATTTTGCAAATGTTTGACACCTAGTCAATTGAACAAGCGAGCAAAATGTACAGAGTTTAATGGTATACAGAATAAGATAAGATGAATTATACGAGCGTTTGTAAATTTAATTTCAGAAATGATGTGTACTTTGGAATCTATATGAAATTATTTCGTAATTGCCATCCCCACAATTCACCTTTCAAGTTTAAAACGATAAAACTCTATGCACTGCCTTTCCCATTCACGTCTCGATCAATATCTCACAACAGTATAACAAACAAAATCATGTGTTCTGTTGTATAAACCAGGTCAGCCATTGACTACTTGCTATCCAAGTGTATCTGTTGAATAGCCTATAAGAAATTTCTAATACATCTCTAAACACTGAAGGTCCTTTATCCCTATTTACCGAACGTCCTTTTCCCCTATTTACCGAACGTCTTTTATCCCTGTTTATCGAACACTCCCGTGAGTAAGAATTAGACATCAAAGGTATATATTAATAAATATCACATCTTCACAGATACAGAAAGGTCTTTGTTTGAGATATAAATACACCCGCAGGTGGCTCGAGAATATTATGTTCGTGTACTTATGATATATAACTCATATCGCTATCTGTAATAAATGCGTTAGATACTTTTACAATCAGTATGTTGAAGGGATGTAGAATGAGTCATCAGAGCAATGACCCTTTTCAATGTTTTCAATGTATTTAAACTGACTTAAGGGGCTTGTACACTAGAATCCCGAATGGTTCCCGAAGGCGGAATTAGAAAGGTTGGGATGCTTCGGCAAGTCTTCGCGATGTTCTAGGACCAATCTGTGTCCTTCCTAAACACTTTTGGAAACTTTTGAGCAATGCGGGATTAAATCGGGATTACAAAACACTTTGGCATCAAAGTTTTAAAAGTTTTAAAATTTGGACGCCGAATGTTATATTTGGGACGGCTTCTGGATCATCGGCAAACCATCGGTGACAGGAACCCTTCTTCACACGCTCGGCATCATCGGGAAGTCTTCTACGAGGTTTCTTGAAACATTCGGAACGGTGTTTGGCATCCCGAATGACCCCGAACACAAAACTCCGTCCATTTTATTGATTAATGATCCCCCGAAAGGTGTCCGAAACTAGCTTTATTTTATCGGCAACCCTTCCGCAAATCTTCATGACTCTAGTGTACAAGGGGTTTTACATGCGATCAGAATTTTAATCCGTTGAATCTGGCTATAAGTACACCGACCATACTTAGCGCTAAGTAATTTTTAAATACTTAGAGGCGAATTTCATCATTACTTTTCTCTGATAAAAATACAAAGACAATTAATTTCTTGGCAAATATTGTTAATTATTAAGGTAATAATGTATGTCAACTAAGTCACATACTTTTTGTATTAAAAAATGACAAGAATAATGGAAATCTCCCCTAAGTATTTAGTATTACTCAGCGTTGGTATTGTTTGTGGAATTCGAACCTGTGTTTAAAATTGTTTTTGCAGATAATTATATGCGCAGACCGCACCTATTGTTTGTTTGTCATCGGCATGCTCTCTGTAGTGTCTGGCAATATTGACTGGGGACATTTAGATATCCTGTGAGCTATCCTGTGAGCTTTCTCCCGTAATTGCCGGTTTCCGAAGTAAAACAAATGGACATTGAAGTATGGTACAACGCGCGAATATGTATTGCATAGAAACCTATAAATATCACACACCCTGCTAGCTTCCATGATAATGTGCTAGAATTTGCCGCTGATAGTTGTGTGTTCGAATCGATCTTTTTAGGTTTTTATTCTATGGAAATTGACAACCATGTTTAATAATAGGCATGCACATCATACCTAGAACGTTTGTTGTTGTTGTTGTTGTATTGGGGTTTACCGTCGCTGCGATAGTATTTCAATCATATAGCGACGTCCAGCTAATTACAGGTGGAGGAAGACCCCGAGTACACAGAGGTACCAGAACCACCGACCTACCGCAAGCCAGCTGGAAGGCTTCCTCACATGAATAATCCGAAGTCCCTACCGGGATTCGAACCCACAGCGGTGAGGGGCTGAGAGATTTGTAGTCCACGACTGTAACCGCTCGGACACGGCGGCCCCAGTACGTTTGTAGTTACATGGTTGATGGTTAGGATCGACCAATAATTATCGATTATAGGCTGAAACATGTCGACAGAGAAATATTCGAAACAATAAAAACCAAAGGAAAAAATGTTAAATTGCTGGCGTTTGAAAATATTTCCGAGATTCTTCAGAAAATTGGAATGAAATTTCTATCTAACAGACTGTTGGCGCTATTTGCTTTGTTATCGATTCATTGACGCTGCGTGGAAACGCGGCGTCAGTATGGAATATGTTTTATTTTTTGCCAATGGAGCCGCATAATCAAAACAGGGAGCAACCACTGTTACTATTGCAAAATAAAAACATGCAATATGTTAAAAAAAACACTTTATGAATCAATTACCTGCATTACTGATGACAATAGAATTACAAGATTCAAAATATGCAAGTCTTCTATCGTTATTAAAAAGAAACTGAACACATATAATGTGTATCTGATGACTTTTCCTTAATTAAGGACCTTGCAAGTAACCTGATTCATTAAAGCTCAGAAAAAAATAAAGAAGTTTTGATATCTTAAAATATTCAGAATTTAGATACAAACCGTCAACTTGAAAAACCAATGAAAAAGCAGTTAAAATATAAGTATTACAGCATATTGTAGAAAGTGTAAAAACACACAATGGCCGTAGCGGACATGTCTAATTTTCGGCTCCAGGCCAAACGTGCGGTCCCAGTTTGTATAGTGCTTGAAATGGGTAAATTTAACTGAACATTACATAGCTTATGTGGTAAAGCCTTGTAAATATATATTTATTTTAATACATATCATCAATACAAAAAGAATGCCATACTCCTAAGTCACGATAGTTATCAAGGGATGTAATAACTATCAGGAAGACTGTTAATACCGGGACTAGTATCTGAATCCCTTACCAAATAAGAACTTATCTGGGCTGAATGTTTCGTCGTCATTATCTTCGTTGTTGCTGCTGCTGGTGATATGATTTTTTTTTTACATTGACATTAATATCGCCTTAATAGCTTACTGTCTGGAAATGTCATGCTTCTTGCGGACCCTGACTGTTCAATTAATTATATAGGAAATGAATTACCTGTTGTAAAATGTATCTTCATTGATCTATAAATTAGTTAATTCATGTCATCTCAACCATCAGATAATGTGTCTATTATAATAAAAGGATTTTCTGTGTTTTTTTTCTGTATTTCTGAATAAATTGATCATATAGGTTTATTTCAGTCATACTTCAAAGACATGCGTGGCGTCTTTGATGCTTTGCATCAAAATTAATCTTGTAATAATTATAAAAAAAGAAATAGAAAATGATAAGAAATACATACAAATACTTACACTTAAAAAAATGAAAAGAAAAAGTTGATCAGTAAAAAGTATTATGAATTTTGAATAATATTTGTCTGCATCCAAGATCCGAGTCTGCATCCTTCGTGAATACAAGATCCTGAACTTAAAACCAGATCACCGTAACCTATTTTGTATGATGCATTGTTAATCATACTAGCATTAAAATCATCTGTTTGACTTGTAATTATTCAATAACGTCGCAAAAATTATTTAGTCTTTGGTTGATATTGCCAGACAATACATAAGTTGGGTGAAATTCTTCATTCATATCTTGGCTCACCGGATGTGTATTTTTGGACCTTTGCGCAGCTTTCGCAGCACCACTTATCTACTTCCGGGTCACGACACAGGCTGGGTTGGGTCAAGACAATTGTCGTGCAGTTCATGTGGAGGATAACATCCTGTTTGATCGAATCTCCTAGCGGGCATGCATCTGTGAAAATCACAAGAAAAATGAACATTGGATACTTTTGTATGATAGCTACTTTGCAATACTGGTAGAATAGGTAGTCTAAAAATTATCTTGGGATGTTAAGCGACTGGAAATGACACTACTGCATTCCGCCGAGTAGGTTTAATCTATTAAAATATACCAAACATAAAGCATATTATACATATAATGATTTTAGATAGACGGAACTTCTGATTTCCGACTTTCTCTATTGTGTTCGTTCAAGAATGGATAACCATAGATTTCCCTGACAAATACCACAGTTGTTACCATGTTAATATTTATATACTAAAAGAGTATCACGATATAAATATTGATGGAATTCATGTACATATGATGTGTAAAAAAACTTTCATAAATAGTAAACAATACTCGACAAAATGCGGATAAACACATTGTACTATCTGACCGTGGATAAAGCGCGAAAGTCAATATTGTTATATCTTGGGTCTGTACTTCTGCAATCAAAATCAATGGTCTTCGCAGCAATATTAAAAATGTCTATATACTCACCGGAAGTAGCCTTCGCGTGCTCATTCGGAACACAGTGTTCTGATCTGCACCACTGTGACAGAAATGTATAAATTCAATAAGTTTCTTTTTCATACGCAGAAAAATAATAGATACACGATTATAATAATAATAAGAATAAAAATGATCTTCAAAATTTAAATCATGCAGAAGAACTTCAATTTAATATACAATAAGTATAAATGTACTATGATAATATGTAATTCTCGAGTACAAAGGAATTTTGCTCGATGCCACTCTCTCATAAAAGGATTTACGAAAAGATTGTTCAATCCTCATGATTATAGCTAAATTGTTTAAAATGAAATATCATCATTATTTTTTTTTTATAATTCATGATGATGATAATGATCATTATCTATTTTTAAGAATCTGACTATATTGATTTTAATGATGATAATGTGATGGTGATGTTGATTACAACAGCTGTTACCTTGCCGTTGCCACACAGGGTGGAGTCCTGAGGAGGGATGCTGTATACACATAGGTGTTGAAACTGGGGGTCATAGCAGTAGAGAGAACCACACAGGTAGTCATAGCCCGTCCGGTAACTGTTCTGTAGCAAGAACACTTGGATTTCTCATTTCATGATATCTTCATGAATATATTACAATTACACCTGCGTAAGAGGTTACCTCTGTCTATCAGCCAACCTGTTAACAAAGACCAGTGACTGGACTCTCAAAATTATAAAGAATTAAACCTCTAATGAACAACCTCCTCCAAAAAAAGGCCATTGTTCAGTTTCTTTTGACTGCCCTTTGTCCACAGGGTCGCTGTACATATCTTTTGAATCAGAAAATATCTTTCTGTTTACCATTCATAAATGCCCTTTTTTATTTTAAACATTGATACTTAAAAGTATGATTTAAATCATTGGCCGTATACATAAAGCATTGAAACTGACGTATATTTGTTTACAAAAAAATAATCTTTTAAATGCCAAATTTATATAGTTTTTCCTGTGTTATTAGAACAAATCTTAAGCACTGTAAGGCTCATTCTTGAAATTTTATTTGTAAAACTTAATGAGAGCTCTCTATGTTGGAAACTGCATATTCTGAATATTATCTTATATACATATCTCTTAAATCTGAAATGGGAGAAATATACAACGAGATATATTAGTAGTATGTCCCCGCAATGATACTATGTAACGCATAACCTCATATGGACGTATTTTGACGCCCCGTTAGCAGAGGAGATCCTTCCAGAAGCTGTCTGATCAGGGTCTCTTCTGACTGCCTATACAATATTGTAGCGCAGATTCTACATAGTCTGCATAAGAAAGGCAATTTCATTATTTCGTATACCATTTAAAGTTCAACAGATAAATATTCATAAAGTTATATATTTGCACATAGATATTTATGAGGTAAAGACTAAAGAATGAACAGTTATAAGGATAAAATCGTTAGTTGTTTTGGTATTCGTTTAAAATGTTATTTTTATAATAAATTGTATGTTTTTCGTCACAAGCATGAGTTAATTATTCCTTTCACATCTTTCGTGATATTTAAACGCCTTAATTAGATTTGCCTATGACTTTAAAGATTTATAGTTTTGGCACGTGATATGATATTAAAATACAAATTATAAAACTAATTTTCAGTCATAAAAAGAAAATGCATGTTCGTGACTTCTGGCATTAATATTTGAACTGCTACAATATCTAGTTTTAAAAACTGTCTCTTAATAATTTTTTTATGAAGATTTGAAGGTATTTGTTTTGTGTTTCACATTCTCAAAGTCATGCTTTTTTATCAGCAGCATTCTCGGGCGGTTATTCTACTTAATAACTTCAAACTATCTGAAAGAGAGAGAGAGAGAGAGAGAGAGAGAGTATCCAAGGCAGATAAAACTGTACAGAGCAAAACGTTATCTCGGTTTCACTCTTCCAACTCTCGTCTTGCCACGTGCTGTTCTCGCTCCTACTTTATCTAGAGGCTACATTTCCGCAACATCCATTTATAATTTCAACATGGACTGAGATAACAGCGAATGACATCATAATGCAATGACAAAATATGAAAATACGAGGATGGTGAACGTTTTGGTTAAAGGCGATGCGACGAAATGGGACAACACGTGTGTTCCTGATGTAGTGATTTAACAGATGTATTTCATGTACAGTGATATAAAAGAAAAAATTTCTATCAGCGAAATCAAAATAACAATACGGCCGTGGTCACATAGCCTTAGTAATGTGGAGTATTGATCATCGAGGTCAAAGGGGCCTCCGTGGCCGAGAGGGTAAAATCGCTGACTTAAACACTCACTCAGCCCCTCAATGCGTGGGTTCGAATACCGGCAGGGTAATTTGGATTTTAATGTGAGGAAGCCTTCCAGCTGGCTTGCGGTAGGCCGGTGGTTCTACCTGGATGCCTCCATCCTCCACCTGTAATTAGCTGGGCGTCGCTATATGACTGAAATACTGTCGAAGCGACGGTAAACCCAAATAGTAAAGTCAGTCATCGAGGTCAAAAATGAAAAATGGGAAAATAAGTGATAATATTTTGGATGAAGTGGTAGTACTAATAGAAAACATCTGTAAGGTTTTAAAAATAAAGTAATATCTTTGAGTGAATTTGTATTTAAGAATCATATAAAGCATGTTTTCTGGCATAATCAATTAATATGTGCTTGTTTAAACCAAATTAACTGTACTAAACATTAGTTCTCTACCATAAATTATGATTTTATGATGTTGCTTTAGTGGTTTATAAAAGAAAGAGACAATATGTATTTTAGTCCTTCTCTCAGTTTAGGTCTCATGGTTCTAAAGTATTTATTATTCATTACAAATATTTTACAAAAAGAAAAAACTTAAAAAGAAAAAGAAAAAAAAAAAAGAAAAAAAGAAAGCACCACCTCATTAGATTACCGGTAAATTGTATTCTTACACATCTTGATCAGTCAAGTGCCTTATTTGCAGTAACCTTCTTTAATATCTTGATAAAGCATTCTTGTTATGTTGGAGTTTACTGTCACTGCAATAGCTTTTAGTCATATTGTGACGTCCAGTTGAGAACGGACGCAGGAAAAGCCTGTGCCGTGAGCTCACGTGCACCCACGTATAACTACAGGCCTACATTGTAAAGCAGGCGAATTTGAAATTAGAAATGCCCAATAGGTTTATTTTCTAAGAAAAGAAAGTTCAAAGCATAAGCCTAATAATGAAGTCGTGATTATTTCTAATAATTGTGAAATCTCTAGAGGCTTTAAGACAACCTTTAATTACAAGAAATAACGAGACGTTGATTAATATACACGAATTGTGTAAATCCATTCCATGGTAATGGTTAGGTTTAAATTATACAACACTGTCGCATTATTTACCAGACGTCCAATCCAGCAAATACAAATTGCACTCGTTAGCCTTAATTGCTTTCCTGAAGATTCTTCTTGAACAAGTTTGAAAAGAAGTTTATTTTTATTTTCTCACTCGTCAGATGGTTAGACCATATCTATAGTTTCTGATGAGACACTAATAGCAATGTTTTTGAAGATTAATGGCACTTGGTACAACATAAAGCTAGTTTGGGGCAGGTGCAAGGTTTGAATAACTGTTATAAAACAAGCGTTTAAATAAAGAAAACTATTTTCGGTTTCAGAAAATAAAATCAAGCAATACAGTTTTCAATATAGTTGTTTTTAAGTAAAATACATTTTTTTTCAGGTGCCAAAATTTATTAATTTTAGTAACTTCTATACGTGATTTATTTTCAAAATTCTATTTCCAGAAGCGGTACATTGGAAATACAATGTTACTAAAAATGTGTCCACTATACATAGTTGTCTCCTGCCTTTGCGCCGCTTTTACTGCGTCTGGGGCCATAACCCTGCTATGACTCAATGAATTACAAAAAAGGAAATCCTAGGTTGTTTGTAAATATTCATGTACAGTTTTATGACTTCGGTCCATAAAGAATTTGAAATATTTTGTGACAGACGGATGGACGGACGGACAAAGGCAATTACATATGTTCAAATTCTCATCTTTAAAGGTGATGGCATTAAAATGGGATAACATTTTGTTTCTTATCGTTTTGATACATCTGAAATACTGTTCAAAAGCCTTAAAACATTGATAGATCAAACAGGATTAGAGATCTATATTTTTCCATGTTAGATACCTACCATACACGTGTACATTGAAATTCCAGTTAAATACGTCTCATAATTTTGATTTGCGATCTTGAAAAAACTGGTACCTACCCTACACATGTATGATCCCTCCCCGTATGTATTCCGGCAGTACGTGTCGACATTGAGAGATGAATATACAGGTGCTGCACCTGGAACAAACAAATGTACTCACACTAGTGCTGTTCATGTATAACAATCAAATTTATTCATTCGACTACAGCACCTAGAACAAACAAATGTACTCATACTGGTGCTGTTCATTTATAACAATCAATTACAGCACCTAGAACAAACAAATGTACTCACACTGGTGTCATTCATGTATAAGAATCAAATTTATTCATTCGACTACAGCACCTAGAACAAACAAATGTACTCACACTGGTGCTGTTCATGTATAACAATCAAATTTATTCATTCGATTACAGCACCTAGAACAAACAAATGTACTCACACTGGTG
The DNA here is from genome assembly GCA_021229015.1 of Solen grandis. Taxonomy (NCBI): domain Eukaryota; kingdom Metazoa; phylum Mollusca; class Bivalvia; order Adapedonta; family Solenidae; genus Solen; species Solen grandis. The sequence continues at coordinate 20,667,935 of CM037785.1, read as the reverse complement.
CTGTTTATATATAAAAATCAAATTTATTCATTCGACTACAACACCTAGAACAAACAAATGTACTCACACTGGTGCTGTTTATGTATAACAATCAAATTTATTCATTCGACTACAACACCTAGAACAAACAAATGTACTCATGCTGCACATAATGACAAACATAACAAATTAAAATTGTACTGGGCCTGGAACAAACTTACTATACTCATACAGTGGACCCACAAAGTGTGCACACACATTTATACTTGTACTTGGCCTGGAACAAACTTACTTTACTCATACAGGGGACCTACAAAGTGTGCACATACGTTAATACTTGTACTGAGCCTGGAACAAACTTACTATACTCATACAGGGGACCCACAAAGTGTGCACATACGTTAATACTTGTACTGGGCCTGGAACAAACTTACTATACTCATACAGGGGACCCACAAAGTTTGCACACACGTTAATACTTGTTCTGGGCCTGGAACAAACTTACTACTCATACAGGGGACCCACAAAGTGTGCACACACGTTAATACTTGTTCTGAGCCTGGAACAAACTTACTATACTCATACAGGGGACCCACAAAGTGGCCTGGAACAAACTTACTATACTCATACAGGGGACCCACAAAGTGTGCACACACGTTAATACTTGTACTGGCCTGGAACAAACTTACTATACTCATACAGGGGACCCACAAAGTGTGCACACACGTTAATACTTGTACTGAGCCTGGAACAAACTTACTATACTCATACAGGGACTGGACATTGTACACATTATGCAGCAGGGACTATCGGTATGTAGATACGAACGTACAAAACCAAAAACCAAGTTTTCACTGGATCTATTACGCTGTCAAAACATATTGAAACATAATGATTCTTGAGTGAGCAATGATCACGATAGGTAGTGTCATTATTTGCGGGCAACAAAAACATTACAGTGCCTTTTTATAACACGACTCGTGTGTCATTTATGTTCTCGTAACGTCTTTTTTATACATTTAATTCAAGGATCATTGCTAAAAAATTTCTGTGCAGTAATAGCTATAAAACCGTAATGTCATAAGATTTGTCTCCAAGTTTGAAGATTACTTGAATTTTTAGTATATTTTCTTTAATATTGTCTAGACCCGCTGGTGTAATTAAACACAGCGTTATTCACGACATAAATGCAGCTGCCAGCGTAAACAAAGGGCTATATGTGGCACATAAATTTGCAGGTGTCTTCAAAGACATTTCTAAGAGTTATATTATAACCTTCAATAAGTTTCTATCTTTTGATATACTCATTGGATGTAATACTATAAGATATGGTACGTATTTCGGATCCATATGATGTATGAAAAATATTATCTTCAAAGAGAATCTCTGATTCTCATTTTGTTTCAGGGGAATCTATTTTTGTTCCAACCAAGATGAGTCAAAAAAGAACAAAGCGCTCCTTGGTTAGAATTTTCACATATAGATATCTAAGTATGAAAATACGATATGACTAACATTGGTAGACTTTCGAGGGTCTTTGCACACCATAATATCACATCTATAAGCTTATAATAAGGAAAATCGATCAGTTACAGTAGAATCAAGCAGGACAAAATACTGTAGAATCATTAGTTTTCGTGGGGAACAAAATTTCGTTGATTTTGTGGATGACTTTATCCACGAATATATATCCCCACGAATATTGTTTCTTTCATAGGCCTTATGTTTGTTAGAACATTATTCCGCGAATATATGTACAAACGAAATTGATTTAAATCACAGATACCACGAAATTTACTGTCAGCGAAAATAAATAATTTTACAGAACCAGTTTTACACTGTTTTAGGATTACTTGGTATCGGGATGGAATGAAATCACCTGTAAATCGTAAAGTGGGCCAGTTAATATGCATTTAAGGTTTATGCCCTATAATTTACTTCCGGTAAAATCAACAAACACCGCTACATCTTGGACCACTTAACCTTTACCAAGATAACCAGAGTACCCTAATGAAACATTATGGAACCTTGGTTATCTCCGTGAAAGGCGGAACCATTACAGGGGCTATACCTTAACGTAATATTTATTTGTGCTTACAGTCTTTGAACACCCTTATATCACATCCATACAATTAAGGAGAATCAACCATCTTCATGTGTTTGGCATCAAGCAAAATCAAAGGCCAATTTTAAACTGTTTTAGGATTACTTCGTTTCGGGATGGAATGTAACGTCTGTTAAAATTGTAAAGTGGGCAAGTTAATATATGCATCTTACATTGTTTTTATTTATTTACAATACTTAAAAAATGAAATTCTAGTCCGAAAATAAAAAAAAGTCCTGTATTAAATTAAATCACACTTAAGCAAACCGCTTTATAATTTTGAAGCATCTATGGGTGATGCTTTTAACTGTATTTTCAATTGTATACAAATAAACAAATTCATCTCACGTTTTCAACTATAACAGTGGTGTAGCTTGACCTGAGATAAAAAAAAACAAAAAATCGCACGGGTCAGGTGTTCACTCCCCTCAGCTGAGGGTCCAGGGGTTTTCCCCGGAATTTTGAATTTAGACCCACAACTGCGAATTCTCAGAGGTCCATATTTTAAGTTTCAACTGGAATAATCTTAAAACACGCACGTATTGTGCGTAATGAGCGTTACGCCCTTTTATTTCACTCGAAACTATTTTTTTTCACAGTGAACGGTAAATTACACGTAGTTCCTGCTATATTTTCAGTCTATCACTTGTATATACATTGGGTAGTCGCAGTAGGTATATGATTGATTGTGACGTGAGCCCCCTGTGGCATTAATGTAACCCCGAAACGCATATAAATGGTATGCAAAGAAAAGCTCTAACAATTAATGCAAATTAACTTTGCTTTCAGTCCATCAACCGATAGCAAACCACTGTTTTATTTCAAGTTAATTGTTATGAAGAGCTTCACATTTTTGCCATGTATCATTCTTGCCCAAAGATGTACGTCATACATCTACTGAAAAAGCAGTATTGCAGGGGCAATAGTATTGACAACAATGGCTTTCTATGGAAGGCCGTTACTGTTATATGTTGCGAATTTGGAGTTGCATTCTTCGTTTAAAGTCTATTTTGTTAAAACAGTTTATAAAGGTGCTTTATCTAGTCAATTTGGTTAATGTTTCTTGTACAATGAACTTGGTATAATGTGGTCATCATTGTGTGTAGAATGAAACCAGAGAGCCCGGAGAAAACCCACGTGTCTGGGACGGGCGACCACTGTACCCTCTCACGTACGTGACCAGAAATCGAAACCGGGAGGCCTTAGTGAGAAGCGAGGCGCTTTAACACTATCCAAGCACCCTGAATCAAATCTACTATTTGACATAATTAAGACAGTAGTAGGGTAGTTCGTCATGATACTGCAATTTTTGAACATGTCGCAGTTTTAACAAGAAATCACGTAATATAAAGAAGACAAAGCTGTATCTTGACCAGATAACATTTTCATTTGACAGTATAGCATACTATGCAGAAAACATAGTGCTTTTAAAAATAATCAAAAGTCAAGAAGAAGATGAAGTACCCATCTTGAAATGTAACCACATATGACAGGTATGGCCTTCCGTACCTTCCAAGGTACAGTTCTATACTGTTTAAAAAGAAATTTATTGGATACAAATGGACTCGCCAGACTAGGTTAAACTAGTGATGTATATGCTGCATGGTAGTTAGATTCATCATGTAGAAATTTAGATCTTGGGCCTATATCACTAATCATTTTGAGAACACTTTTCTCTTAGAGTTCTTCGTACGAACAAAAAAAGACGTCAAAGAGCTAATGATAATTGTATGATTGTGTACGAGTTTTCAAAGACATATTAAACAGGGATAGGAAACTCATGTAGAAGGCAGTGAAAAATATTCATTTGTTTAAGCACACAACAAATAATTGAATATTGCAAAAATTAAAAAAAAAGTAAAATCATAGAGGAAATGTAACCATTTCTCCGAGAAATTCACACGGCAAGAAATTATTTATCGTTTATTTATTCTAAAAGTTATTTTAAATCAAGATTTCAATGCAACCAGTGTCGGAGAAAACAACACATTTTACATAGCTACCGTCATGCAGGTACTTTTCTTTTCTACTTTACATTTCTTAACTTATTTTAATACGTAAGGTACGTTGATGGTAATGTAATTTTCTTTAATAAGATATAATTTACTTTCATATACTTAAGAATAGGAGGTATTTGAAAACGTGACTTTAAGTGGATTTGGCAATTTGTTACGTGCTATTGTGAGATTTAGATTAATTGCCAATCTTTGTTAAATGTCTTTCGAATTTCCGACGATTTTTTCAAATACTTCGTCTGAACCTTAGGAAAGGTGAGTAGCTTGCGTAACTAAAAAAAAATGGCAAAGCTCGTGATTTTTGATTGACATTTGAGATGCAGGGATCGTGTTTTTCGAGAAAGGAGGAACCCGTTGAACCATATTAGAGCGACACTGAGATCGCCGATTACTTCCGGTTGAACACATCAGTAGACATTTAAAAGAATAATTTCTTACTTTCCCGTGTTAAAGGGGCCTCCATGGCCGAAAGGGTAAAATCGCTGACTTTAACACTCACTCAGCCCCTCACCGCTTGGGTTCGAATCCCGGCAGGGTAATTTGGATTTTCATGTGAGGAAGCCTTCAAGCTGGCTTGCGGTAGGTCGGTGGTTCTACCCGGATGCCTCCGTGCATTCGGTTTCTTTCTCCACCTGTAATTAGCTGGACGTCGCTATATGACTGAAATACCGTCGAATCGACGGTAAACTCAAATAGTCAAGTCAAGTCAAGTCAAGTCCCTTTTTAATATTGGTGAAGTATGTGTGTCATGACAAATAAACTCGGAAAGTGTAGGTCACATTGCACAGGAAAACGCTATTTTCGTAAACGCGACGAAATCGGTTAAATATAGAATACGATCACGTTCCGCAACATGGCGTCTTCACCTGTTCAGGAATTAATCCTATATGACATACGTGGAATTAATCTAAATATGTGATTTATCAGTCGAAATATAGTTTCAATACAGTCTGTTACGGTATTGTCAGTGATGGACAACCCATCTTTTTTTGTACGATCACCGGTAGTTGCATTGGATGACATTGCGTCTGTATATGTGGATATTGATATATTGATGTAATACACAATGTAGTAAAAAATTCAAATTCTTAGTCAATGACCATCTGTGGACGAGCTGACTTAAATGAAAGTTAAGATATTGAAATACTAGCCCTCGACTGAATCAAGATTTATTCACATCTTGAGATTAAATGAGAGTGCTAGGCCAAATTCGCCTGTCACGTCTTTCGACCTAGTCTACACGATTTCATCATGAAATGAAAGTCATTCAATCAAATACGCATCACAATTCACCATTCGACGCAGGTAGTCTTTTCTGAGTACATAAACGCATCTCCTGATCTTGGTCAACCGACCGAGCGACCGAATTACCCTTTTTTTTCTCAAATATTTCGATTGGACTAAAAAGATCAATAAAAAATAAAGATGATTTTTCGTTTATGCCCCCGTCCACATTTGTGATTAAAAAATAAAAATATGAAACGCTTCACGAAATTGCGTGTCATCCTTGCGCAGGGACGATGCTAATCTTCTCTATATCGTTCCAGTTTAACATATGTACAGCGTTTACTGTTTAATTACCGGTATGTTTCATTTCAACAGTCCTTAATATATAATTATAATACAACCAGTCTCATGACCTTAAATATTGTTTTTATGTGTATTAAATAAATCAGAAGGAGAAAAACCAGGCTATTATGTATTTAAAGGCAAATAGATTGCATTCTAAAACAGCCTGCATGTCAACAGAATCTATAACGCTGTCAGATAAATCATGAATTTTCTATGAAACACATGGACAACGTGACAACGTATTAGTTTAGTCCTCGAGTCAATATTGTTTATCTGTAGTCAAAATCAATATTAGCACATGCTCTACTGTTTCTTGTTAAAGTTGGACGTCAGATAGAAATGGAGATATAAAATGGGTTTCGTGTCTCTCCTATACATATATGTTTATATTATTTTTGATGTTTCAATATAGCATTATAAGACACGGCATGAATTGCATGAAATATTATTAAAAATGACTTTTGTTCAAAATCAGTCAGAAGTCACCAAATAGACAGTACAATGAAGGAATTTCCATTTGTTGATTTATTTCCTTTATCAAATACTAGTTTATATCCGCCATAGGATAATGTTATGAATCTGTATTTCTACTAATATCACCTGTATCAACAATACACATTTCGTCGGGGGAACGGAATAAGATTCAGGGAATATTGGTTTTTCTATTTATTTTTAAAATATTAAATGATAATTCAATCTTCAGCACTATCGTTCTTATAATGCCGTGGATACTTTTTCTGCTATTATTATGAAGTGGCCACTCCGTTATTTTATAAAACCCGATGTAGTAAGCATGGTGTGACGTCAGAACTACAAGACACGAGACTGAGTAAACGGACAGAATGGTTTGACTCTGAATGTTTCAAAGCAAAGCAAGAGTACAAGGACGCATTGGTTATATTTAATCGTTGTAAAAGTGACGAAAATAGGCTAAATATGTGTAATTTAAAATCAATTTACAAGAAAATGATAAGAATTAAAAAGAGGAAATATGAGAGGGCTAAGGTTTTAAAATTCGAAAAGTTAAGGCATAAAAAACCTAAAGATGTTTGGAAATTATTCTCGAAAAAAATTTTTAAATTAACTTAATAGATGAAGGTGCTGAGGAATTTTGTCGTAGTTATGAATTTAATGGGTCAGATTGTAAATTTGAAGATCTTGATAAACGGATTACATTGTCTGAGGTTGAGGCTGCTATTCGTAATTTAAAAACAGGCAAATCTTATGCGAATGATCATCTTTTGAATGAATATTTCATTGCAACAGTAGATATCATTGCCCCGTATATTGTTGATATTTTTAATTCTATTTTAGATACAGGACATTTCCCCTGTAGTTGGACTGAGGGAATCATAATACCACTTCACAAAAAGAACGATGTTATTGATGTAAATAATTACCGCGGTATCACGTTAGTAAGTTGTTTTTCAAAGTTATTTACATCAGTGTTAAATAACAGGTTAAATACATGGGCCGGTGAAAACAATATTATAAGTGATGCACAGTTTGGGTTTCGTAAGGTCGATCTACTGTTGATGCAATTTTTGTTTTAAATGCTGTTATCCAGAATATTTTAACTAAAAAAAATAGACTTTATTGTGCATTTATTGACTTAAGTAAAGCTTTTGATAGTGTTTATCTAACGGTCTGTGGTTTAAACTATATAAAATGGGGATAAGTGGGAAGGTTTTAAGGATAATTAGGGGTATGTATAGTACTGTTAAGCAATGTATTAGGGGCTGTAATTCTTATTGAAACAAGGGGAGGTAATTTCGCCGATTTTGTTTTCCTTATTCTTGGAAGATTTAGAACTGTTCTTACAGGATAGCAATGAATGTGGATTAACTCTTAATAATGTAACGTTTATATTTATGCTATTCGCTGACGATATGGTGATATTATGTAATAGTCCTGAAGATTTACAACATAGTCTTGATTTGTTGTCGGATTATTGTAATAAATGGAACTTGGTTGTGAATATATGTAAAACAAAAGTGATGGTGTTTAGAAAGCGCGGTAATTTGAAGGCTAATGAGGCATGGACATATAATGATTGTATTTTAGAAACTGTAAGCGATTTTAATTATTTAGGCACTGTTTTCAATTATACAGGTTCGTTTGTTTTAAATCAACAATCACTCGTAGATAAAAGTCTAAAAGCACTGAACGTCTTGTTATATAAAACAGGTAAGTATAATATATCGCCTAAGGTGATGTGTCAACTTTTTGGCGCCTTTGTTGGATCTATACTGAGTTATTCAAGTG
>CM037785.1:20609900-20659900 GCA_021229015.1 Solen grandis | reverse complement strand
CAGTTATATCTCGTGGCCACAAGCTAGCATAACTTGTTTTTCATTTTTCTTTTCTTACTTATTATCTGCTGGCCACGAGATATAACTAAAAAAGAAACAAAAAACAACAACAAACTATTATTAACTTACGAGGTAACTGACCAATCAAATCGTTAGATTATCTCGTGTCTCGTGGCCACAAGTTAGCAAGATTTGTATTTCGTTTTTTTTCTTAGTTATTATCTCGTTGCCACGAGATAATAAAAAAAGAAAAACACCATGCCCCCCTTGTGTTTCCGTAGTAAACTGAAAAAAGGGAAAGAAACAACCTCAAACTCGAAAAAATGAGATCACTAGAACCATACATCATCACTTTGTGTCATCAGCCTCTTATCTAGCACCAATACATCCGGGTTTATATCATCAGCCTTTGTTATTTACATATATATTGTTTGAACGATAAGCAAACATCTCAATCTTATGTATGATCTCGCCCATTAGACTTCCGTAGTAACAGAGAAACGCTGAACATGAATGACCAATAACATCTCTCAACGCAAGAACGTCTTTGTAAGACGGGTTAACTCTGACTAAAGCCTCACGATTTGGTAACATTTAGCTGCATTTACTTGTCATTTGAAATGAAAATAACAAAAAACAACTAAAAAAAAAAACAAAAAAAAAAACATGATTGCAACATGTTTCCATCTTTTCATATACGGTATTATATATTTAGCGGCCTTGCTAACATAATTTAGTGAATGAAAAAAACAACTTTGTATATAAATATAATTCTTGACGTTTCTCTTATTTGATACAGCCGTACCTGTCTCAAGCGGTCAGTTAAGGGAACAAAGTGACCGCTTAACAGAGGTAGTCGCTAAATGTAGTTAAAACATAAAACAAAACGCTAGTTTAGTACTATTAAAACAGATTGCTAAATTGCAGATTGAGCACTGAATACAGATTGACGCTAAAACAGGTTTAACTGTACAAACATGATAAACACGAAACTAATCATATAGACTTTGCAATTTTGTTTTAAACGCCACGCCACGCCACCTCGCCCTCGCCCCCCCCCCTCCCCCCCCGAAAAAAAGGGGGGTAATATGGTGCCTGGTTCTTGTGATCTCTCTTCTCTAGTTATTTTTTGTTCACAAATTGCCATGACAATATTTCTGTCATATATCGAGATGCATTTAATAATTACATCATGAATATGATTTGTACAAGGCTCAGCAACTTGAGTACAAGGCTCAGCAACTTGACCAATGACCCTTTCAAATATTTTCTTAATTATCTTTATTTTTCATTATTAATGATTTTACGGACTTTTTTGACCCCTCGTCAATAATTGATCTTTATTTGCAATGTTATTCACTTAACTTTTATTAATTAAGTCAAAAAATAAACTTATTAACAAATCTTATGGTTTGTCTGATGTTAATTAGACATAAAGCTAACGAGCACTAGTTTTTACTTGCACCCGCAACTAATAAGATTTCGTTCTTTTTCCGCTGCAAAGCTATTTTCCAGCAAAATGAATTAAAAAGAAGTAAACGAATAATTCATTGTTTGATTACACATTACCCGTCAGACATTTTCCATCGAACAAAAATAATGTAAGATAGAAAATTAACAATCAATTACTGACTTATAAATAAATGAAGTTACCTGTCTAGACATGTATGCATGTATGCAATTTGCCATCTATCAATTATACGTAAAACACCATACAGACTGATAATTATTATGTCTTCAGCTCGTAGACAACCATTAAACTTAGGAAACCTTATACAGCTACAATGCCTACGCCAGTCTATTTCCATACCCTCTATGGCCGTTCATAGTGATGCTTAGGTCGTTTTCATGTTGTGCATTTTAACTCCATCAGGCGGGAAAAAAGGTTAATGGCATGTCCAGGCGCGAAGCACGGATCCAGCCCAAAGAGGCCCAGTAATTTTCGAGAAGGATAAGCATGACATGTAATAAGGTGTTTTCATAATCGGTGTTAAAGGAAATAAGTCAAATGAAAAGAATGAAATGCGCACCATTATAAGATTTTGCTCAGATCTAGACAAAACTCTAACGCAGACGTACCAAATGATACAGACAGGAAGAGGAAATTAATCCGTTTAATATTCACTTGTTTTAAGTGGCACAAACGCCTTTCTAATGGAAGAGACAGCACAGAAGACGAACACAGGTGCAGAGAGCAGACATCAATCGGCGCAACACAGTATCAAATGTTAAGTGACATACTCGAAGAAGAATGGTGTTAAACAGTGCGGGGGTAATCAGATCTTACTGGGCCCAGTACATGAACTTTATTTTATAAATGGTATTTTTTGTAATAAATGTATTTTGCACTGTCAACTTGAAAAGATGTGAGAAATTGACTTGAACCGTGTTCTATATCTATCGATGACGTCGATGACGTCAAGATTGTTATATTTGTGAGCCGGTTACGTTACATGTATGTTACTCGTGATTCCAATGTCACGTTGTTTTTATTGTTTAATGACCATGTTGATATGTATCCGTTGGGATGATAATGGTCTTTTCAACCACAGGGACTCGAAGTTGCATTGGGCAAATCATTTCGTACTTAGTGGTAACATTAAAAATAGGAAGGGAGGACACTGTTTTGAGACCAAATTTGGAAAAACGCGTTTATAACGACATTGAAAATGAACCAGGTTGTGTTTTAAATGAATAAATTCCGAAATTCCTAAACGTAAATGAGGTAGTTTTTCTCTTGTAACGATAATATCGTTAATTTATTGTTCCAATCGAGCTTGACAGGGAAGTTATACCTGCTTACACAGTATTTGATTTAAATATATTGACCAATAAGCGCTTACATTTTATTCATTAGAAAAGAAACCGGAAGTAGCCGATCCCGGCTGTTGTCAATCTCTATTTGGACATTAAAAACACTTGTTAGTCATTTATAAGAGTAAAAACAACATGGGAAACGACACGATTCTACATGTCTATTCATTTCAAATGCATATGAACATTTTATTGATCGTTATTTGTCGAAAATGCGACATTCATAAAATAGCCGAAAATAGTGTCCTCCCTTCCTATTTTTAATGTTACCATTAAGTACGAAATGATTCGCCCCATGCAACTTCGAGCCCCTGTGTTTTCAACCATGCATTTTCCATAAAGTTTCAGTACATAAGCTAAAAGATATAAAGCTAGTCCAAGAATATTTTGAACAACCCTCGTATCTGTATGAAACTCTTACATGATCTATCTTGCACACCTTATTTCCATGATTCCCTTTTTTCTTTGAAATGACTTTCCTATGGATATCGGTTGCGTTAAACTATAATGTTTCAGTTGATTATAAAAAAGAACATTGGCTTTAAACAGTTTAGACAGGATATTCAGTGAGAAAAAAAAATGATTACAAATCGATTTTGTAATTCAAAGCGCATTGCCGGCGACATGACGTAATTGTAGCAACGTGTCTGCTATTATGCCCTACGCCATCAGCAAAGCAGCAATAATGATATAATATGCGTTAAATTGCACAATAGCTTTTTCACAAAAGGTTGCCTTGAATAGCAGACCTTCACAGCAAATGCTCATTAATTACAATTACACATTACCGTCTATTTGCTCTTGTGTGACGTAGTCAGGAGATTTGCATGTAACTAAGCGGAAGATCAATGACAAGTCGACGAGATGTAATCGACGGTTGTTTTGTGAAGTCAGTCCCATTACAGTTAGTTTTATTAGGTTTTCGTGGACTGCAACGCAGCCGCGAAAACCTACTGTTCTTCTTGTGTTTCTTTTTCCCTTTTTTTTTTTTCCATTATTATTATTCTTTGCACTGTTTTTGTGGCCGCTGTTGCGGCGTGATTAGAAGTGCTACAAATATGAAAATTTCGCTGCATACTCACATGTATCTGAAGTTGTGCACCATTAAGTTTGTTTTTTATTTTAGTACTAAGTTTTGCCGCTAGGTGGCGTTTAGCATCAAAACATATAATTGCCGATAACTCTGTCATTTGACATTTTATTTGTATGCAGTTTTTTGCATTCTGTTCTCTGTCAACTACCCCTTTAAATATGATGAGTGGCAATATCCATATCTTTGAAACTTTTGAGCTAGAAGAGGTTGAATGTTTGAATCTTTGAAAAAATCTGGCAAATTAGGGTGTGTCCACGAAAAACATGCCCATTTTTGTTAGAGATTAGATATCCTCATTCTGTTTTTTGAAATTGATTCTGAAGATCTTTGCGCACAAAATATATGGGGTGGCGATTTCAGAAAATGCATAAAATGGCTTTCAATAAGCGGTCAAAGTGTACTAAAATTTAGAGGATTTTTTTTTTTCGAGAATAGGCATTTTTTTAGTTTTTTGATGATTCTGCCATTATTTTTTAATCAATCTTTATGAAATTTTCACAGATTGTATTGTTTGTTGTTTCAAAATTTCAAAAAATGCAAAGGTCAAGGTCATATTGCGATTATTGGTTTTTTCTTTGACCTTAAATATCTCAAAATCTAAAAATATTTTATCGAAAGAATATGGGTAAAATCAAAAGCCTCTAAAGAGTACTTTTTGAAGAAATTTAGTTTTTTCAGATCGGGGTTGATTTGGTTGTTTGGTGGCAGTTTGAAGTTTGGTCATACTTTGAACTGATTTCAAAGCCTTTAAAGTTTAAATGTGTGATATATTTTGTCATCATTGGAAAAAAGAATGTCTTACCTCGTCAACAAAAAAAGAATTTCGCAAATCTGTCGAGAATTGATGAATTTATAGAGAATTTAAATACATGACCCAGAATAAAAACTGAGAAAATTTGACAGAACACTGGATACCTATGTTCTATAATTAGAACTCTGCTCTGCTAGCTTTGCTCTTTAGGTTGGGATGTAACAGGTCATGAATGTATGTGTAAAACTAGCCTACTATCTCACTTCCATTGTAGCAGGTAATTTTGTTATGCATCAACCCATCAGAGGTTTTACACACAAAGCTACTGTAATGGCTAAAGACTCCCTGCAGTGATGACCAGATATTAACAGGGCTGATCACAGCAGTTGGGGGCCTGGCTCAGTGGGACATCACATTCCTTTCGAGATGCCTTTAATTTAAGTTTTGGTCACAGCGAATTCACCAATGAATTAAAACACTAAGATATATAAAGCATTTTGCATTTTGTTGTTTTTCTGGTATTTTAACTTGGCTGATCAGGTTTGAAACTGTTTCTCATCACGAAAACCGGTGTATTTGCAGTATGCAAATCTAGTTTACCTTTGTTCCCATTACTAAACATACATCTTGAGTTCCATTCCAGCATTTTATTTCTGTTTCGATTTATTATTGTTTATAATTTGATATAATGTATCACATTTGAAACGGTGGAGAAACTATAAGCAATCAAGAGCCTTATGCAATACGATTCAAATTCATCGATTTCAACGGTCCCGGTGGCTGAGTGGTTAAAGCGAAATCGGGAGATCGTGGGTTTGATCACCGGTCACAGTATACAAAAGTTGTACGGCATGATATTGCAGTATAGCAGCACTAAATCTATCTTAAGTAGGAATAATCTACAAATGTCACTCGAGAATACTGTCAATGGGACGTTAAAACCAATAAGAAAATAAACAAACTAACTTGATGCTCATTGAAACATTAGTTAATTCAAATCATGTTGCATTGAATGACATGTTCTATATTTGAATTCAATTATTTACTTCAATTTGACACTTGCCTGAAAGCTAGTGCGCACTTGTGTAGCGGTTCAATTAACTGATATTAACCCTTTCCCTCATAGAGGACACCATGAAAAGACCTATGCGAACAGCATAAAACCAGATCAGGCTGATCAGGTTTTATGCTGTTCGCTGCTCCTCAATGGTCTGGAAATGAGGATTTTGTAATTAAATATGATAAGGTTTAACTGTGGTTTTCTGCAGATCAGGCTTTATGTGGTACCTACTGAGTACGTCAAAATGAGTCTATATGAGGGAAAGGGTTAACGTGTGAGACCATGCTTGTTGCAAAGGGACACTGTGAAGTCTTACATGCGAAGTTTTTATTTCAGATTTAAAGTTGAAGAAAGAAATAAAGTTAAGCAGAAAAACATAACTCGTTTCAAAAGATTTGGATATTTTATTTACTCTTTAAGTTGCTTTCTTGTTAGAATGTGTATTTATTGTAATGTTTTCAATAAGAGACATTGCGTATTAAAAAAACACACCAAAACACACACACACACACACACACACACACACAAAAAAAAACAACAACAAAAAAACTCAATAAATAAAAGCTTTATGACGCCAAACGTTGGGTAGAGACAAGAGACACTTGACAGCTGATACAAGACTTTAAAACAACAAACTTCAAATAATATCATGATATATGAATGAAGTGAACACTTTGAACGTGTTTCGATAGAATATTTCTCATTTGATTTATCCCACTATATAACAATACATGAAATAAATGTATCAGCCTGTCCTGTTTAATTAGTTAATATTCATAATGGAACTGCTGTGTTATCATAGAATAGACCTACTCCGGAATAACAAACACGTTGGTTTTCCAAGTTTATGAAGGTACAAACACATTTTATTGTTAGATATGAATCCGAGTGTTCCCTATGCCACAGACATCTAGAGGTATTTTAATACCGAGGATATAATTTAAGCACGAAAAACGTATCGTAATTTCATTTAAAGCCATTCGATTGATTCAAGTGTCATGGTGATAAGTCACGTTCCTGGTGTGAAAACGATCCTAAGCTAGTTGGTAATTTTCTTGTCTTATCAGCGTATCAAATGCTTTGGGGGTGAATGACCTTTTTTGGACCAGAATGCGCTAAACACATTATAAAATCGATCAGTGATAGAGATTTAGTATCAGTACATGTACCTGCGTCACGTCGGGTTATGGATAAGTATATATCTAGCCACACAGTGGTAAATTCATGCCAATACCTGTTTTAAGCTTAGCGAATCTATGTCTCGGATGTATTGTCGGGTTAACTCGTCGTCGAAGGTTTTGATACTTTCGACCTATTTTATCAGCACTCAATGACTTTTTATTTCGGATAATTCAGATTTGTTCTTGAAATAGTTGCTCTCCGAATGTTGATAAATTATCCCTTGTAATTCAATATATATACAAACTTAGGTGATAGGGCGGCGGGCCATTAGCATAGAAATGTTCTTTTTTAGCTGTCAGCTAGTGAGCATATTTACCGTAACTATACTCACATTCATAAATTAATTAGAATTACATGCTTTCCTTTATGAAACTGAAGACACCGTGATCGAGCGGTAATATACATAAAAGGTTATGGTAAACCCAAGGTACAAACGAGGATTGGTATCCATTAAAGAAATCGCCATGAACTTTATTGTATCCGCTATTAGTTCAAATTTTCTTATATTGATTGAAAATAACGCGAGAACAATTTTAACGAATGGTAGCTGCTTCAAATTTGTATCTAAAAGCTTCTCCAATCCGTTGTCATCGTTGTGATACTTTCACTTACCATTTCCTTCTCACGTAAATAGGTAATGTCATGCTTGCAAAATAAAGGCATTAATTATTTTTTGAGAAATAAGAAAGAAATGACTGAAATCGTGATATAAAAAGTATGATAGAGCTCTTGAATCTTATGTCTATCTTAAAACAGTGTAACATTAAACTACGTATTCGTTAAGAGTTAAATAAAGAAATGCGAGTAATACGCAGGAGTGTCTGATTTGTTGTTAGGCATGTACACTTCTAAGATAAGACACATGTTCAGACTTAGTATAGATTGATCTGTTTCTATAATTTGTACACAAGTCCTGAAAAGGCGTGTTAAAATGATTAAATAGTATACAGAAATTATGAAAAACAGACGCAATGTTTAAGACGTACAAATCTTCAAAGATATAAAATCAACGTAGATTTATATTACCAAATCTATGGTAAACATTCACACAATACTTGGTAAACAAAAAAGGTTAAGGTTGTCATCAATATGTAAAATACAATGTGCTATGTTCTTACCTTCCCTATGGTAGTCCACTATCCTAAGATATGTAAGCCGTTTATCTAGCTTGCTTTATCAAGGCAAATTCTTTTATATTATAGGTGACATACATATAAGCTAATATCATTATCACATTTATCATACAGCTCTTTCACCGCGGGCTTTTAGTTTGGTACATAAATCTAATAAAGGAAATCCCTTAAAAGGCGTGATTCACTCCTTCACTATTTTAAGCTGAAATGTTCAATTAAGTTTCTGGTAAAACCTTTTACGTATGCTTAACAAATGCAGCGTTTAAACAGCCTTATTGCATTCACAGGGCGTGCAGGGTCTGTTAATCGTAACTCAGCTAAGTTTACAATATTTGTGAGGAGACAGAATGCAGTAAAATGTGCTTTTTAATTATGTGCTTTTGTCAAAAAAGATTGTAATCTGCACGCCAATGTATGTAAACGTGTAAAAACAGGGTCGGAAATTGGGGTCGTGTCTAAATGTATGGGACACTGTAAAAGATATTTATCATCACTTCGTCCAATGTAATTATATAAGTACCAGGTATTGTTTAAATTTAAAAACTATATTTAGTTATTTGAATTTCAGCTGTGTAACAAAATAAATCAATACATTTCATTAATTGATAGAAAGAGTACAGGGTGACAAAATGCCTGATAGATACCTTCTAAGTATATGAAAATAATAAACATGCATCATCATAAGTAGCTGACATCAAATAAAAATGCATACAGGACATTAAATAACCAATAATCATTATAATTATAACACATACTAAACATGTGATTAAAGACGTTGGACTAGAAATATCATAAAAGGTAAATGATTGCCCCTGCTACATCGCATTAACTATTATATAAGATATTTAAGTTTTGTTAATGCAATGGGAAAATGGTTCTGATTCCAAAACATCCCCTATTTATCAGACATTTCCATGCCGTATTCTTTATATCATGTTCATGAGATGCTACCGATTCCATGGAGTATTAGTTTCCAAAGGAACAAAGGATTGTTTGTAGTAGTAGGTCTAAATTCTATAGCATATAGAGGATAATTAGAGGTAAACGTATTGATTTGAAATCGGATCTTTTGAATCCCCATATATATCAGTTAATGAAGCTAATATATGCAAGCTATACATAGCCCATCCGAATAATTGACACCTTTTATATATACATGTTCTATCATCTACTATTTTTCCATGCCCAATTTTGTACCTGAAAATATAATTCGTATTATTGAAGAGGAGATTCGGCAGTTTTCGTACAGCGAGTCGTATTTTATAACGTTTGTCACCCTAATATTAGATAATAATACCGTTACGAATAAATCTTGCTTAATACTATAACCCCCCCCCCCCCACACACACATGACGCACTGTTGCTTGCTTCGTGCATGTATTCGTTTTCATTTACATCGCATTAACGCATTGGCACTTCCACGGATCCATCAAAAACAACCCTCTAACTGTCAAATCATTAAACATAAAAAACAATGCGAGTTAAGATGCATTGGAAATTTTCGGAGAAAACAACAACAACAACAACAACTGATATTTGATATTAGATGTTTGGACAGTGCTTGTAAGTTGTGGAGTAAGTAATGGGAAGATGAAGTTATATGATATTTAATTATATAATAAACATCGAAACAAGTCGGCCCAGTATGTTTTATATGGTAAAATATAACCTACTACGTTGAAATGCTGATACCCATCCATCCCTCCGAAAAATAAATCTCGAAGCATGCATTTTACATACATAGTTTGTTATCCGATGATTGCTGAAAGATTTCAAGATTAAGCGATAAATGCATAACAGAATACAGATAGGAAGTAATAATTTCTTCTCGATTACATCCCTAGGTTCGTGATCTTTTCATCTATACAACTAACTTGAAACGTGGAACCTAAACGCGAAATAACTTTCGAATGAAAATTAAAAAGGAAACCGCAAGTCTGTATGTTTTTAAATACTTTTCTTACATAAATCTTATTCATTTTTTTTATTCACTCGATTCCTTCAATCAATATAATCATTGTCCAAATACTCGCAGTATTAACTCACAGTAATATTTTTATTTACATGTATATCGTCATTGTTTTGCTACAATGTAAACTTTATCAACATAATTCCATGAGAAGATACACGATACTTCTACGCACAACGTGAGCGTGTGTTATTGCAAATTTAATCACAAGTGTTTTTTTTTCTTTCTGTGTATGTGTGTGTGTGTGTGTGTGGGGGGGGGGGGGGGGGGGGGGGAGAGAGAGAGAGAGAGACACTAGTCGTGTTAGAATATTCATAACAGAATATTTTGTAAGCAATTAAGTATCCTCAAAATAATACAATCAACTAGTTTGGGGTGGCTGAGCAAATGGAAATATTTAACACTTCCTTTCTGCATAATTTACTGTCAGTATCCAAGCAAAACAATGCATTTGAGTAACAGCAAGCATAAGAGACCAAAGATAAAATGAAGCAGTAATTTACATATTGGATTGAGTCTGTACACTATTCTTTATTGTACACTTAAATAACAAAGCGTTATACAAATGTAAGATGGTTTAAATGACATGGTGTTTATGCCATTCATAACGAACCTACGTAGCAGATACTTACAAATTGATTTCCTTTGTTATGTAATGAGCAGTTTATTTACCAACCCAAAAACATTATATTTGTGCTCGGCTATAACGACCTATATTCGTGTTGACATAAGGGGAACATCAGCATGAAATTGGATTGAACCTTTATTCTTTCGTACTGAATCAATCACGGGAGAGGGCTGGAAGTGAGTGATGTGACGTCAATATGGGTGCCGTGATTCTTGCTTACACTGCAAAATGATATGTTTGCTAAGAGCCATTCATGAACATCTGCCACGTTTTCAACCGACAATAGCACCATTGTAAAGATTCTTACTTTATTGAATGACAAGAAATAGTAATTATCACCAGCAAAAATATGTTTAATCATAGCGTAATGTTGCGTGTAAACCAATTTCACTAGGACTTCAAAATCGCTATTAACAGTTTCAGTAACAGAATCTATAATCCATATATATGTAATTATGCTCATGTCTCCATTGTTTTCTAAGAATGCAAATCATCTGAAACCTCAAACTTGATTATCACTACAATACTTTGTCATGTATTACTTTTGAACAAATAGTGTTTATATTTTAGAACATTTTATTTTCGGATAATTTTAGAAAGGATGTTATAAACTACAGTAATCGAAACAAAGGGTCCCTATGTTAAACATGGAGCGAACTCTAAACCACAGTACCGTTAGCCAACACATATGAAGTCATATCAACTTTGTTTCGTTAAAATGTTACATTTCCTCCGATTTCATCTTGTGTTTTTTAAATATTTGTTGACGGATTTTTGAATAGGTACCACATTAAATTACTTCACGGAATCATGGATGAGTTCACAAATACTTCACAGAATGCTTTTAAATTATTATTTTTTCTTCAGATAATATGAAAATCGACCATCAAATAGTTCATGCATATATTTCGTTTCCTTTTAAATAGTACAATTGCAAGCGTATATGCTGACATAAATTATGGACAGTAATCATTTTAAATGACAGATAATGAATGCAACTAAATATAGATAAAACACCCTCTTACATTTACCCGCATGCATTTTTTTTTCTAAAAAAGGCAAACAATAACATTTATCTATCTTAAGATGCAGAAAGAAATTGCATGCAATTTTCAATACAATTGAATTTCATAGAACATTTTAAGGCTCTGAATTGATAGTATTGCATCACATAATATTGGAAATAAACGGAAGACTTGGAAACTTATCATTACATGTAAATAAATAGATAAATAAATAAATATAGTGACCGTTTTGTCAATATAATCTTTATTGTCTATAAACTTGTGCTGATCTGATTTATCCATGATATGTCACCAAGGGGATAAAGCGGTAGCCATAGAGCTTTCTTAATTTATGGACCTTTAACCCTTTCCCTCATATAGACTCATTTTGACGCACTCAATAGGTACCACTAAAGCCTGATCTGTAGAAAACCACACTTAAACCTTACCAAATTTAATTATAAAGTCCTCATTTCCAGACCACTGAGGAGCAGCAAACAGCATAAAACCTGATCCGCCTACGAGTTACTCGCAGGCTGATCTGGTTTTATGCTGTTCGCATAGGTCTTTTCATGGTGTCCTCTATGAGGGAATCGGTTAACGAACTAGGCCGTGATATATAATACGCTTAATTTGACAGTTTCAGTGACATTATTATAAGTCATTTAAGTCTGTATTGGAATACCAAGGAAAACACATCCTTGTATAAAATTAAAATGTTAATGAAAAAAAAAATGTTCAAAATAAAATCAAATCAAATCCGTCTAAATTTAATAGTGTTGTGCCGTTTTAAGATTTTCATGCAAGTAGATGCTTGACATGTATATGTTGATATCATATCATTCCGTCTCTTGATATTCCTCTATCAAAGGAATCTTCAGATATCATCGCCGTGGGGTTGAGTTCAATTCTGGTTATTCGATATAAACGTTCGTTTTAATCAGCTATAAAATATTTGGAGCATTCAGCATTACGAATATCTGACAATACGTACATACGTAATGAAAATGGACTTGTACGAAGCTCAGCAAATTCGTAACTCAAGCGACATAAATCAGTTAATGTTAGCCGAATAGTTTTCCGTATGAATGGTTGGTGATATTCCACTTTTCATTTCACGAAGTTGATAAGGGTAAATACATACACCCTCAGTGATTTAGTAAACACATTTTACAGCCAATTGTACGATGAGAAAGTTTTGATTAGAAATTTACGCTTTAATGATACTAACCCTTATGTGTGAAGTTAATAAAAAGTAGTTTGCAATTACATTTACAGCAAATGTGTGATGTGAGATTTTGGTTGCATATTTACTCTCATGTAGGCAATTATTATTCATATCTAACAAACAGCATCTAAGGCTGTTTGACACTGGAGGTTTAAGATTAACAAATATAAACAACTAAAGGAATATCCTATAGCTTGAATACGTCCTCAATTTATTTCGAAGACTTGGATTTTATAAGGATTTTATTATACAGTGTAAAATTGTTTATAACATCTGTCTAGACAAATATTAAGTCTGCAAGTCTTCAATTATACCTAATACACCATACGGGACAAGTATGTATTCAGGCCATAGACGAACATCCCACCTCGTGTTAAAAAGGTAATAAGAAATCTGGTACATATAAATACCCCTCTACCCTCCTCATTGGTTCATGGAAATATATTGTACCAGGGGTGCCCAAAGTAGCATGGTGTTTTAGCTCAATAAAGCTACAACAGTGTCCCAGAAAAATGTTCAGTGTATAATAAGTATTGTAAATATTTAATATTTTGTTTAAGAATGATTACAAATAACAGTATTCATTCTTTAAAGAGTATCATATGTTGTTTTTTTCTCTCTTAAAAATGTGTCTTTTGGGAAAACCTGCGTATATATTTTCAATAAAAAAAATGCCTTATTGTAAGAAAGCATTTAAACGATCTTTCTTTTTTTATACATAAATAAATACACATGAGAGGAAATCGAATAAAATATGAATAAAATAAATGATTAAAACCAACTACGAAACTTTAGCCCCAGCATAAAACCTTACTCCACCATACCATTATCCAACACATAAATGAGCCAATTCTCCAAACTTAAAACGATTTTGAGTATGTTACAAGTAACCTATATACTAAAGGAAATCATCTGACATAATAGCACTAGGACGATGGCTTCTCAAATACTTGGCTATTTAAACTTTACGAAACGTTTTAATTTTTAGATTAAATTGTCGTTCAATGTTAACTTACGCAATAGGATACACGATAAGAACCATTCAAATGGATAAATGTTTTTGCTTTCGCATGAAGTCAATAGACATTATGAGAAATTACTCATCTTACGCTGGGATTGCCTGCAACATTTGATATAAAAACAGCTTGACACTTGTTCTGATTTAATGGCTTCGTGAATCAAGTTGAAAAAGAAATTAAATATAACGCGTCTCAATCGAATAATGTATCAAAATAATGTTACAGTAATCCCTATAATTGTTAAATTATAATTTGAATATTGGTATAATAGTGGCGCTACTGTATTTTTAACGTTAGCGTTATGACAGATGGTTACAAGTATGATTGCAGTTATATGTATACACTATTGTGTGTAATTTGGTATCCTCAAATACATTAAATTTCGAATGCAAATTTTTTTAGAATAACCATTATCAAGCGAAAATGAATATTTCATGTTTTCAGAATGTTTTGTCTTGGATGAATATAATTATGTAATTGGAAATGTATTATTAAGTACACACTTGCAAATGACGTTATCTGCCTAGATATGCATAAAGTCTACCAGCCATCGATATACCTATCGAACTGTTCAGACAAGTGTGTTTTCAGCTCATAGACGTACATTACACGTCATGTACTAAGACGTAAACAAAATAAAGAGATGTGACAGAGCTAGAATGCTTTCGTATCTGTATCTCCGTTCATAAAGATAATTATACGGGGGTGTCTGGAGAGAAAATACAGTTAGTTTAGTTAAGTTTATTTTAAACATATTTTGTTGTCATAATATTTGCAAAATAAACAAACCGATATCAATATACTGCAAATATACAAATAAAAAAAAGGTCTGACCAAGAGTTCGCGCAACTTAGATGAAAGTCATTCCTATTTAGCAGCAAACATCATATTAAAGATGTAAGTGTTCAATGCATAGTTGATTTTGTTTCAATATCCTGTTAATGAACGATGAAAACGACAAAGCAATATCATACAACTATTTTTCTTTTCCATTTTATTACGCACTATGGGAGAAACTGCGTATTAATTTTCAGAACAAAGTTTTTGACTATTCATATCCAACTATATGGCAAAATTGTCATCTTTTGTAGGGACTCTTGTTCAAATATTTTTCCTTATTTTTCTTAGAAATAACTCTTCTTTTAAATTTCAATTTTGATCAACCACGAGGTTTCATTCCATTATGAAAATGAAGCCATTTGGCTTTAGGCAGAATATTCTCTAAGAAAGATAGAATATATTTCAAAAAGAGTCTGTAATTCAAAGCACATACAATGTATAAGTAACTAAGGACTGGGAATTATTTAGCAACGTATCTGCTAAACTGCACTTCGCCATCATCAAAGCTCCAATATTGATATGATATGCGTTAAATTACACATAAATTATTTCACGAATGGCTATCTTTATCTGCAGACTATTACAGCAAATGTTAATCCATAACAATTACACTTGACCGTCTATTTGTTTTTGCGTGACGTACTCTGGTAATTTGCATGTAACAAATTAGAAAATCGATGTTTAACAGACAGATAAGTTACGTTTATTAAGATCGACAAGCTGTTATTAAGGGTTGCCTAATGTATTGAGTCCATTGTCCATTACTACTATTGATACATTTGTTGTGTCATCATACCAAATATAAGTCTCTTTAAGTAACTATATGTTACGTATGACAATTAAATATGATTTGTATATTCAACATGGCGGTAACATGGCGGTAAAACTATCAAGTGAACCTAAAATATCTTTAGAAATTGTGGAAAATCTGCTTTGTATTTAATCGATTTTCCAACAAAGAACATAAGCCATTTGATTTTTCAATGAGGCTTGAGTTGCCTTCTGCAATGAAACGGCGTAAAATGTGGCATGATGTATTGTATCCTTACAATATCCAGGTCAACCAATCCAGAAACTACATTATACTCTTTTAAAAGTGCACTAAGCACTATATTGAAGAGTACATGTGTATACGTGTGGGTGTATGTATGTATGTATGTATGTATGTATGTTAGTAGGTTGATGTGTAGATTGAAATTCTAATTCTGTTAATGTGAAGATTGAAATTCTAATTCTAATACTGTCACGTCCAATAAAACATTGAACATTCTCTTAGCATAGCCATACAACTAAATTCACACCCTTATCGTAAATCAGAACTACATTTGAAAATAAATGATTTTAGATACCCCTTTTCAGTTTAAAGCAGCCCGCTCACAGATAATCAGTAGAAATTTAAACAAAAAATATCATTTAAAAATATATATGCGGCGTTAATGGGGATCAATGTAGAACGATCATATGATGTACGAATCAATATCTATAGTATTTCATCCTAGGAAGTCAAAATATACATAGATAAAAACCACCGTAATAGGCGAAGGCGAACGTCACTGTAATAAAGCGCACTGTAAAAAGCCATTTTTTTTTTTTTCAAATAATTATTCCTTTTGTCAAGTATATGTATTTTCCATGGCAATTACATAAAACATTTTTTTTTCAATTTTCTCAAAAGATAACCTGTAAAAAAATTAATTTTCTGTGTCCATATGTCATTAATTTTGATAAAAAATGTTTAATATATTTATGGAATTTTCATATATTCTTCCTTTCCTTGTCTTATTCATAAATGTCTATATTTGGAACATATACAAATATTCGTTCACCTATGAAATTTATTTTACCATTGTCCTATTTACACAGGGAAGAAATGTGCCGATAGGAGTAGAAAATAAAAAGCTAAACACATGCATATTTGTTTTTGTTTTTTGTTTATTGGATTTAACGTCCCACCGACAGTATTTTAGTCAGTTGGAGACGATGTCTACTTGAGACAGATATAGTGCTCCCACACTGCAGTAACACGCCGTAGACATGTGGCGTGATACTACACCCAGTCACATCATCCTGACACCGGACCAACCCGTCCTGCAACTACCCTTATATGCTGAGCGCCAAGCAAGGGAGCTATAACAGTTCCATTATGTACGACTTTGGTATGTCGCGGCCGAGGATCGAACCCACGACCTCCCGCTCCCGATACATATTTGGAGGTCAAGTTTTTAAAACATGCACATAAGACGATCAAACGGTGCGCTTCAGTATAACATACTCATATTTATGGTCTTGAAAAGTGCAGGTGTTCTAATTAATCATTTACGGCGCTTTAAAAGTACATCTTTAATAGAACTTTGTAATAAATGAAATTATACAAAATTGCTTATAATATGATAAAATGGTTGTCAAAAACGATTACATCCTTCGGCAAGGAAGCTACTGGTTTGTTACTTAAATGAGAACGATAAACACCCGGAAATCACAAAGAAGTTTCGCTTCGTGGAATTCCCATTAAAAGGATAAAAGCTTAGAATGTTTTGCGATATACGAGAATATTAAACAATTTAAGTTAATGTCAATAATTCCCAGCACATTTGCTTCACACGCTAATTTCTTTTGTAAGATGGATAGACAGATTAAAACTGATATCAGATACACTGAGCTAGAAATGAAGTAAATCTTTAACGAAATTATCACGTTTAATGTGAGTGTGCATAGTATGGTTTCGTTTAACACGATATAGTTTATGGAATATAGTAATCATCGGGAAACTCGAAAGGTAATTATCTAATAATAAAATGTAGTGATCGTATTTGTTCATATCTTAATTGTCTTTAAAGTTGAGCTGAGTTGACAAATGAGGTCTGCTTTCCAAGAGGATGAAACGGCAACCACTAGAATTTCGTACTTAATGGACCTTTAACGAATTATACTGTGAATTAGAATCCTAATAAGCTTCAGCTATACTTTATAATACATATTAGATTAGACTTGATAGAAAAATCTCAGCAAATATATAAACTGAATGCTTCATTTACAGCCACCTATGACTGCGTAGGTTCCTTTTACAGGTATTTAAAATATAATGGATCTTTATGATAACATATTTGTCTTTCACGTCGCGTTGAGTGTAGGTTTGCATTACATCTGTCTGTAAACATGTTCCGGGAAGAATTCTTTCTGAGGTGCGTCAGGATGAGGAATTTCAAATGCAGTATATGCAGCTATTATAAAGTAATGGCTCCTCATTAAGATCGTTAATTCTGTGACGTTCTTAGAAAAGCCTTTGAATACTAATTCAAAAATATTATTCATTAAATTGTCTGCCAAATTACAAATATGGTAAGTCTTGGGAAATGTTTCAAATGAAGCTTACGAGTGGCATCCTTTAAACATAAACTTTGATTTTGAATCTGATTGTGAATGATATACGACTCCATGTTTAAAATACAGAGGTACTTACACTCCCGTTATAATGGCATACAACAAGACACGTGACGTACCAATATGTATAAGATATCGTTTATTAATTTTAAAATTTTTTAAAATTTATGGAATTTATCGCAAGCGACACGAAGCAGAGCGCTGTTAAGTCCATAATATTTAACGATAATATATTTACAGTTTGTCACGTACGCCATACAGCTTTGCCTTTGACCTCACGTTATGGAACCAATTCCCGTTTGACTGACAGTACACGTTATGGTTCAGAGTCAGTATCACAAAATAGGAGACTTCAAAATGACGAACATCACACATTATCAAAGTAAAAGCATCATTAAACTTACATGAGAACAGACTGGTCCACTGTCTAATTCAGAGACGAGAGCAGATTTACACTTAGGGCAATGATGATCGCAATAGGTGTTATTGGCAACGGGGAAAGATTTGCTAATGCAAACATAGTTTAACGAGACCAGTTTCATGAGGGCTCACTCATGATATGGGCAGCAGTGTCAATTAATACGAAACCACGCATCGATTTTGTCCAAAGTAGGCTGGATGCACAAACATGGATTGCCATTCCTCGGGCCTACATCAGCAATAACATTGCATCCATGCGTTTTAGATGCAACGCGGTCATCAGAGACCAAGGTGGACATATTTGCTTTTGATGTGATATTTTTTGATTCGATGAGTTGTCTCCTTGATACGTGTATTGAGCAATTGTATTTTGAACGATCTTTTTAATTGTAATATTTCCTTGAAATAAAAAGACAACTTTTGAATTAAGGTGGTGTAGAGTTAGAAAAGTCCTTATAAATAAATTTATAAGCCTGAGTGTGCAAAGGTAAATTAAAACATGCCGATGCTTCATTATTTTAGTATATATATACATTAGGTCAAACATTTAATTGTATGATGTGAATGTGAGATTCGGCTATATGTATACAGTGGTGTAATTTGTTTCCCTTATCTCACATACAACATCTGATGCATTTTGATAATGCAAAAGTAATATTAAGGTGTAAATGAATACTACATTATTTGAGATATTTTCTCGGAGGAATTGGATTTTACAATCTAGTACACACTTGTCAATGACGATATCTATCTAGACAAGTATGATGTCGGCCAGTCATCGATTGTACAGGTACATATTCAGTTAAAGACGTACACCACACGTCATGTTTTACTTAAACAAAGTTAAGAAATCTGGCCAATCTTGGATGATTTCATATGTCTATCTCCCTACCCTCGTAATCCGTTCATGAAGATAATTGTGTAATGGTGTTTCGAAATATTATATAATCCGTTGATATAAAATCCGTTTCAGTAGCAAACAATATATTAAAAGCCCCCGTTATTCTTCCAAAAGCAGTTTATATGTCTCGAACAGAAAAGCAAAATGTGTGTTACGGATTTGTAAAGAGGTGGAATTTGCACATGCTCGTTGGCGACAACATTACTACAATGCATAAATAAGAACGAATCTTTTACTAAAAATCATTCAATTGTTACAAAAATACCCGATTTGCATATTCCGCACATCTTCGTCAATTGTCTGACGTTTTCCATACACCTTCCGTATGTCTCCATTAACTAATTGTGAGAACATAAACTGATGACGTAGCAGATAAACAAATTGTGATTTGTCAATTGTTTTTCAAATTCAAATTAGTTCCGATTACGGACCGTCTTCGGAAATACTCCCCAGTGCAAAATGTAAACAATGAAAGTATTGACATCCATACAAAATACTTAATGGCGAGTTTTGATAAACAGTTCCAATGTGTATAAATGCTATTTCACAGCAGATATTTGCACATTATGAACAATTTGCATTAGTCTACACTATGTCAATGTTATGTTATATTTTCTTTTTCATTAAAAGTGTGTTGTTATCAGAAAGATGTACCTTTAAAGATGTGAGTGTTTTATGTTGTTTTTTGCATAGTCGAAATTTGTATTTATTCTGTTCATGATTAATACGACAGGGCAAAATATTTGCAGTATAATTGACTTTTTCCTATTTTCAATACTTATTTTGAGAGAGCCTACATATTAATTTTCAAAATTTTGAGTATTCCTGCCAAGCTGTATGGCAATATCGCCATCATTTGTATAAAGAAAGATTTCAGGTTCATATCAGATTCCTTATCTTTTCTGTAAAGTGACTCTTGTTTTAAATATCAATTGTGATATACTATGACGATCCAATGGATAATGAATGGATTATAAAAAATAGCATTTTGGCTAAGACCAGGATATTCTCCGAAAAAAAAAGGTTTTAGAATCGATTCTATATTTCAAAGCATGTGACTAGGAACTCGATGTTATTTCAGCAACGTATTTGCTTAAATGGCATACGCCGTTATCAAAGCAGCAATAATACTATGGTACAAGGAGTTAAAATTCGAAAAAGTTGTTTCATGAATGGTTATCTTAAGGATATACCATCACAGAACATGTTCCTCCATTACAATTAAACTTTGCCGTCACTTGGCTTTTGTATGACGTAGTCTTGTGATTTGCATGCCAAAATTGGAATATTGTTGTTTAACAGACAAGAAAAATAAAAGAATCCACCCTTAAAGTATCCCGTGTATTCACTTCCAGGTGAAATTCGTAAGTGGGAGCCTACTTCTGATATAAACACCACAAACAGTATTGTGGAAATGTTTATTTTAAATGATGAAAAGCAGATAATAAAAAGAAAACAATTATTAACTTAACACAAATCATATATCAAGGCTAACCACATAGGTGAGTAATATAACCGCCAGACAATTATTAACGTAACATAAATCATATAATCACGGCTCACCACACCGGTCGGTAATGTAAAAAAAAGAAAACAAGTATTAACACAAATAATACAATCAAGGCTCACCATATAGGTTGGTAATATAAAAGCCGTCTCACCACATAGGTGGGTACATGTAATATAAAACTGCATTACACAAATCATATAATTTATACACAATTTAAGAAAAAGAAGATTTGATTAGAACGGAGGTAGTTGGGAAGGATGGCGGGAACACTTTGTGTATGCCGATAATATTTTTCCAGATTCCTAGCTGGTCACCCTTTATAACCACGTAACTCAAAAAACGATATCTGGGTTGCCCCAAACTACTAGCAAGAGCTCTTTCAGGGGCGACTCACATAAATCTAACTATGCTAACTATCATATGTTTCGTGAAATCGACGAGCTATAAGATAGGGTCGTTTGATGTAGCCAGGCTATTACTACTATTAATATTTGGTTGTGTCACCATTACCAAATATAAGTCGTCTAAGTTCAAACTATATAATGTTTTCTTTATCGTTCTGTAATTTACGGATGCCAATTTAACATGATTTATTATATTTGACATAGCGATAAAACAATTCAACAGAAAATATTTTTAGAAAATATGTGTTTAATCGATGTTCATGCATTGTGTTCGATGTATTGAATCAATTAATTTCTTTTTGAAAAGATTACAATACTTCGACTAAAAGAAGTTTTGTAAGATATACACGACCCTGCAAATTGAGTGATGCTCATTTAATAGCTTAACATAACAACTGTAGACTACATCCGCGATCGGTCGTCGATCTTGTTTGGCTGTTGACATATGCTTATTTCAAATATCCAATAGTCAGAATAATGAGATTTAGTCTTCATGACATAAACAGAATTCAAATCAGACGCTGTTACCATACGAGAACTAGGTCTAGTTACAAATACGGATAAGCCTATATAGTTAAATACTCAGAATTTTTAAACGAAAAACTATTTTTTAAAATGATAAATTTCTTATTTTAAACTCCAATATTGTCCAAGTTACAAAAAGAAAGTATTTTACACAGAGATTATAATTTTATCACAGATACTTGTCGTTATTTCAGTTTCAAGCAATTCGATTGAGACATTTGACATGCTGATAAGTCACTTCTCTTGAGTAAAAAAATCTTAAGCTTGCTGGTTATTTTCTCATGCTGGAATACCCGATGATTAAGGGCTTATGACACATTCTAGATCAGATATCGCTATGCACAAAATGATATCGATGAACGATAAAAGATAGCGCAATTTAGGATGTTTATGTCAGGTTTTGGGTGAAATTTAAAACAGTTGACACAAGGGTAAACTCGTGTTATCTCCTAAACATGGAAGAAGTTTTGGGTTTGCCGTCTGTTTTACTTGCCATCAAGTCTGATAAATTTCTATATTTCTTTAGTTATTTCTGGATATACTGGGTGCTTTCCAAAATGAAAATTAAAAAAAAGTCCGCATAAAAACAAAAATCAATAGAGAGAGAGAGAGAGAGAGAGAGTAAAAGAGCTTGATTTGGGCATACCTTCCTCTCATGTGAAGCGAAATTAAGTCATGCTCAAAATCAAAATAACATTGACATGACGTTCTAGTCCGTCTGAACAAGTTGAGAAGTACAGTGGTCCATTGGATGTATTTACTACCGCTGACTCGAATGGTGTCTTGGACATTAGTAGGCGCAAAGTAGTAATCCAACAACTTGTCCAATTCACTGAAGGAAATTAAAGGCTTGTCCAGTACAATAGGTCTAGGTGTAAATAAAAGTATTTATACTGATATTTTCTGGCACGGATAAAATAAAGAATGCGAAAATAATTGTAATTGGTTAGAATAGATTAGTGATTTTATATGTTTGAGTCCCTAGCTTTTATTCAGTTTTACAGTGGATAAGATATAGAAAACAACAGGCAAACAGCAAATGAATATATGCAGAATCGAGACTTCCATTAGCTATTTAGTATTGTAGATATTTTGTAGTTGCTCTTTATCAACCTGTTTAACTCTTTTCAATCAAGTGTTGAATGTTATTTAAAAAAGGTATATCAAAAACAAGGAATAAAACAAAACAGACATGTTTAATTGCAATTGTATACTTATGATCAATGATAAGCAATCTACATATCTAGACTTTAAAAGGACACATCCACCGGAGTTGAATTTTTGTGCTTGTCCCATTTCTTAGCCCATGAAACGATACTTTGTATTCTCACTCACGGTTGTTCAATTAATGCCTACGATTTCTTTCTTCTCTGTGGAGAATTTTTATGGCAAATTTAACACTAACACGTATCGCAAACACATTAACACTGTAATCTTAGGCATAAATAAGCAAAAGTCGATCGCTACGTTAGTTCCTTTTTTGCGTTTAATGCTAGGTTTTCATTGTGTTTCCAGGGAATACGCCAATACGAATTTGTCCAAAACGTATAGCGCCGTGGATTTGGATCATGTTTTCTCTGTATTCTCGTTTCAACAACTTTAGACTTAAAAATATACTAGACTAATGTTCAAAAGGGGGTCAAGGGATCTCAGAGTATATATTTGATCAAAATGACCATTTCACTGACAGTTTTTTTGCACGTCATGTAATGGCAATTATTTTAAAATATAAAATCTGGTTGTTTGTTTAAAAAGGGAAGGGATTTGGAAGTTATGACTGAAAGAAGAAAGAAAAACGATGTTTGATGCGTAAAAAGAGCAATATCTGTCTTCAAGGTTATAAAATTATGTTTGTACTTTGATGACAACTAGTAGTACGTATTCGTCAATAACCTGCGTGTTACATAGTTATATTTGTATTGTTACACATCAGTACTTAAAATATAAAATGGCGACAGTAAAACGCTGTCAGTCTAGAGACGGCTTTAAGTTAATTAATTTTCAGACATACATATCGGAGCTAAATAATAAATTCTGAAACCATACTTCAATAATAGTATTTTCAAGTTACATTGGCCTTTAGAGCTCCTTTTGTTACAAAAACCGATAATCTGTTGTATTGTCAACTGAAAGACGAGTGTATTACAAATATATGTTTTATTTTTGTAACATAATCAAAGGCAATTTGCAGAGATGCAATGTGTTAATGCTCTTACATTTTTCACGGTAATCCAATATCTGTAGACATATCTCGTTTAGCTACTTTGCCTTATCAAGATAAATATCTTAAATTTACATTACATGAGGGATATAAACTTACATTACCATCACATTCACCCTACAGTTCTTGAAACGCGACCTTTCAGACAGGTACATAAATCCAACACAGACATCCCTTTTAAGGGCTTCATTTATTTCCTCACCATATTAGGCAGAAACTTTAATTGCGCTTCTGATAAAATTTACTAACGAATGCTCAACAAATGCAATGATTAAATCTATGTGCATTTGGCTTTTTTATATAGAAGCCCAGACGTGAAATGACAGTATTCGTTATGATAGACATTTTCAATAGTTTGCTGTTTTAAAAAATAATATCGTGAGCTGTATGCCAATATTAATTTGTGTAATAACATGGCAGGAGACTAGATCCTTGTATATATTTATTTGACACGGAGTTGAAATATGTAATCTATTCATCTAATAATAACTTGAGTATTAGAAGCGATTTGAATAAACCATCATGTGGGAAATCCTTGACCATGAGGTCTACAATATGGCCATAATAATCAGAAAATGATTGCTAGCCATTACAATAACAGAGAAAAGGAAGTAAAGGAAGTATCCAAAATAATAACCAATACGTTATACAGTCCATCAATTGATTTAGTAATGCTTATTAAATAATGCATGATTTTTAGCGGCTAACATCAAACAAAAAAGACATACGTGAAAAGACTTTTTAGAGTGAATTTTTTATGAAAAATTTTTTAAGTAATTCCTTCAAAACTGTACATATTACTAAAAATATCACTGACGGTGATTAATGTCCCTGCTACACCGCCATGACGCTTCATTATAAATATTGAACATTTATAATAATGGGTAGAGACAAGTTCGAAGACAACGGGCTTGATTCCTATAATTATAAATGGAATTTGTCTCTCATATTGTATCCTGTAAACAGGTAATAAACAGATCACGTTTTGCTTGACATTTTCTTGATAATACTTTAAGATTCTGAAATACAGATTCAAAACATCATCTTTCATATTACTATCCCGGTAGCCTATACTATCAAGGCAACCGAGTTATGGATATCATATTAAGGTAAAAAAAGGCTAAAAGCCATATCATATGTTGAAAAAGACTCATACACCATGTAAATAGAAATGGACGAAATGAACATTCTCTTTTTTTTTGAAATGTTAAGCCGTTTGTAATACTATCTTTACGCCCCTTACCATAAATGAGTAAGGCACTAGTCAATTACTAAAATTTTAATGAACTCTAAATAAAGGATAAGAATTATACTGTACAATATGATGCATATA
Organism: Solen grandis; assembly: GCA_021229015.1. Lineage (NCBI taxonomy): Eukaryota > Metazoa > Mollusca > Bivalvia > Adapedonta > Solenidae > Solen > Solen grandis. Next base: position 20,634,484 of record CM037785.1, on the reverse strand, counting down.
CACTGAAGCAATAAAGCTTTATATAATATATCATTTATATGCCAATACTCCCGAAGAAATCACATGACAGTTACTCACCAATCAATTTCCGTTATATAAAATGATATTTTTAGCGACCCAGAACCATATAGTTCTGTAAGGCTATAATGAGAGTGTCTCGTGTTGACATGAGGGGAACATCAGTATGTAATTGGAATGAACTTTATTCTTCTGTACTGAACCAATTAAGGGTACTGTCATGGCTGAGACGCTTTTTTTGTATGTTTTCCTTGTTTCCAGATATAAAGAAATAAACGCAAAATAAATAAATAAATAAATAAAGAAGAATCACTTTTCTTTAGTTAAATTAAGATTTATTTTTTGGCATTTCTTTTAACAACATTATATCACTAAAAGGGTACTACATGCGTTAAAATGTGTTTTAACCATTAACAAGGCGTGTTGTGAAATCGTTAATCAAAGAATCAAAGGTTGCACGAAGAATTAATCTTTGCAACGCCTTTTTATTATACTTCGGCCCGTCTTTTATATCCAACAATAATGAGCGACAAAACCCAACCAGGAAATGTTTTTTTTTTCTACAAGTGCCTTCTCCTATTCGTTTTTATGGGTTTTTTTTTGTCTTTCCTTTTTTCTTTTATTTCGGTTTGCATGTTTTATTTCCATATTAATAATTATTTTTTCGAAGTATGGTTAAAGCGGAGTCGACCTTGTCTTGCTAATTTGAAACAATACAAAAGGACAGACATGTATTCTTGAATCCATCATGTTAAAGGAAAATTTATTTAATTATGTATTATATATATTAAGTAAATGAAAACATTCTGTTCAGATCTGTTCTGTTGGCTAAGTACCGGGTCGACACATAAAGCCGCACATTTATGTATGTATTGTTTATTTGTTTATTGGGTTTAACGTCACGTCGACATTATTTCAGTCATTTGAAGATTATGTCTACTTGAGAAATATATAGTTCTGCCATATTGCCGTATATCATGCCGTAAATATGTGGCATGATACCATGCCCAGTCACATTATCCTGACACTGAGCGATAAGCAAGGAAAATATGTATAAATGTATTCGAAACCTGCGTAATTCTATAACATTATGTTAATTTTTACACGAACTATCGGTTATGTATTTCATTTAAAGATCAACATCAATCAATCTTTGCTTTGTGAAGAACATGAAGAACATTCATTTGACACCATATATAGTTTTTCTTTCTTATTTTGTGTTTAGCGTCCCATCAACAGCATTTTAATAATATCTAGAAAGGTTTGTCAACACGGGACAGATATAATGCGTCATAAAGGCTATATCAAATCTGAAACAAATAACACACATTATCCTGAAACTTTGACAACCACTCTTGGAAATAAGGTTTAATAGGAGATAATCCAGTCAGGTGTTTAGAAAATTTGATATATCGCGACCGGAGATTGAACCCACGCCTTCACGATTTCGGTTTTGGAGCTCTGTCCACACAGGAAACGGTCTTATGAACATGTATATTCTAAAAATATCCTAAACTGACCCCAAAGAAAAACGTTTAAATCAAAATCGCATTTCACATACACCAATGAGAAATAAAACGCTATATCACATCTATATGGAAATGCCTTACGCGAGATTTGCTAAGTATCAAAGTTTCATTCACCGTGTTAACATGTTACCGATGCTCTTACACTGTCCAGACGACTTTTGAGAGGGATAATATAGATGGACACGCATCCTGTCGGAAGAAATGTGACTTCCGTGCATTATCCGCTCCAGTAAAGATCAGGATTTCCTTAATATATGTACTGTTCCGTTACGACTTTATTGCTCTTTGTAACAAATCAAAACCCGCAAAACTAGTCTCAGATGTTATGTAACTCATCGATATTAACTAGGGTTAGATCCCATAGAAAACAAAGATGTTCTTTGGAACACATGTGTCACCGGCAGAAGCCTGGCAGAAAAAGTGTGACGGCCAAAATGTGATGAACAGACAGACAGACAGACAAACGAACAGGCAGACGACGGAAAAGCAATCCCTACAGCAGAAGACACACACACACACACACACAGGATCATTGATTTTCTCGGGGGGGGGGGGGGGTTGTTGATTTCGTTGAATGTTATTTCCACGAATATCCATCCCCACGAAAACTATTTGTTTAATATACATCTAGTGTTCAAAAATATAAGTAACAACGAAATTGACTTATTCACAGACACCACGAAATTTAAAGTCAACCAAAATAAATGATTTTACAGTACGGACATACAAGTGCATGCATGTACACCAATTATCTCTTTTAAGGGCATAGCCACGTACATGTTATATAGAATCTGTCTTTAAAACATATTAAAAAGCCGTTTGTCATTTTATTGTTTTCAGTTCATTTTGTGACACTTATTTGTATTGATAAGCGTGTGTTCATAATCAAACGTAAAAAAACACTCCCCTGTCTTATGATTTATACGTAGGACTGGGTTAAGAAAATAAAGAAAAAGTAAACCAGGCACCTTTAGAATACATAATACAATCAAACTTCGTATTCATAAATGGTTTCTATATTCAATATTAAAATTTTGTTGAATAAAACTGAATTTCATGAGAAAAAAAACAACAACAACAAATTAACAAAACAACAACAACAGTAACAAAAACCGGAACAATTCATGTGTAAAGTTATTATTCAGCTCAATGTATATTACTTTTGCAGGTTGCATGTCAAATAAAAAATATTTTATGTATGATATACTTTAATATACCAAATGTCATTGTGACATTATACAACCAGGTCAGATTTAAGAACTAATGTTTATTGTCTTCCAGACGTAATTATTGTCTGGAAACAGCGTCTTAAGTATCCCATTTTATCGTGTCGATGCACAGGTTTTACATTTTACATCTGATATCTTCCATTTTTTACGAGGCCGTCTTGTCTAGTTCATTAGTGTTTGCTATCCATTTTCATTAAAATGTAATATTATGAAAGGATGATTTTTCATAGATATTTAATATCGCGAAGAATGTCTTTCAGACAAATTTCTGCGACCAGTCAGGATATTTTGAAAAAAAAAGTGTTTAGCCTAAATGAAGGCTTGTGTTAAAAAAGAAAGGACTGTTTCGAGATTTTAAGCCGGCCACTGAATAAGGCTGGCTGTTAAACACAGTTGGCCAGTATTATAGGTTTAATGTCTATTTGCATTTATGACCGTGTAACACAGTTGGCCACTGAAACAGGCTGGATGTGAAACACAGATGACCATTGAAACTGGTCGATTGTATAACACAGGTGGACAGTGAAACATGTTGGCTGTGTAACACAGTTGGCCACTGAAACAAGTTGGATGTGAAACACAGATGACCATTGAAACTGGTCGATTGTATAACACAGGTGGACAGTGAAACATGTTGGCTGTGTAACACAGTTGGCCACTGAAACAGGCTGGCTGTATAACACAGTTGGCAACTGAAACTGGTCGTTTGTATAAACAGTTTAACACTAAAACATGTTCGCTGTGAAACACAGTTGGCCACTGAAACAGACTGGCTGTATAACACAGCTGGCCACTAACAACTGGTTGGCCGTGTAACACCGTTGGTCACTGAAACAGATTGGCATTGAAAGGTTTGTCACTGAAACAGGTTGACAGAGTAACACAGTTGTTAACTGAACCTGGCTAAAGTAACACAGTTGTTAACTGAACCTGGCTTTCTGTGAAACACCGTTTGTCACTGAAACAGGTTGACAGTGTAACACAGTTGTTAACTGAACCTGGCTTTCTGTGAAACACCGTTTGTCGCTGAAACAGGTTGGCTGTGTAACTCAGTTGGACACTGAAACAGGTTTGTTGTATAACACAGTTGGCCACTAACAACAGTTTAACTGTGTGACACAGTTGGCAAATAAAAGAGGTTAGCTATGTTACACAATTGGTCACTGAATTTAAAAAAAGGTTTTGGCCCCTGAAACAGGTTGGCAGTATGACTCAGTTGGCTACAGAAACAGTATGGCTGTGTTCCATAATTGACCACTAAAACAGGCCGTTTGTGTAACACAGTTGGCTACTAAATCAGGTAAGCTCTTAAACATTGATATCCACAAAAATTCAGGTTGAGTGCATAACAAAGTTGTTACTTAAACAGGTTAACTGTAAAAAAAAGGGGGTATATATAGAAATACCGAATTTAATGTCTAACGAAATATAATGATGTTACAATATTGGTTCTTCTGAAAAATCAAACTTTCTATATAATGTCTCCAATCTTGTTATAAATCACATTTATTTGTGTTCACATCACTGACAGCATCTTTTACCCGACGTTAGGCTTCCGTTACGGCTCCAATTTGAGCGTCCACCTCTCTGATTAATAACCGACTCGGTGTCAGCTCTGTCTGGTGGCCATTGTTGGATAATCCTAAAAGGGCAGCACGCGCTGCTTTGGTTGTACATGTATCTATTTATAGCTGCTCGAGGAGAAAACGTAATCACTTCGTCAATATTTCCATACAATTGTTGGTTTCGATTTCCTTTCTTCTGTAAAAGGTATACCCTTATTATTCAAAATGAATTATATGTATTTTCCCGTTGAACAAGTTAGAGACTCGTGTTTTAGTTCATTTATGTAAATAATGGTAAATAACAGTAAATGGCTAAATGGCACGCAGACATGTACAGCAATGTAAATTGTTTATATTAAATCTTTAAATTTCGAACGGCATGTTCTATTAAATCTATATATGTATCATCTGTCAATCCAATCTGCTCGTCCATCCATCCATCCATCCATCCATTTTTATTTCTTTGTCTATGTATATTGATTATATGTAGACTTCCATATAAAGGCACACCACTACTGATTAAAAAGTTGATAACAATAATTTAACTGTACAACTGTTACAATTGTCACATGTAGTTGTTCCTGTAAAACTGCTATACCCATCATTCATGCAGGAAATGCAGGCATCCGCCAACGCCCCAAGAGATCTTCGAACAATAACGAAGCTTTTCACCCAAACTTAAGTTCAACTTAGGGGCAGCATTTATGTTTGATCAAGTACTCGGAATATAGACCTACGTTTTGGTGTATACACGTGACCTTTGCATTACATTTAAGGGGATTTTGATATTTAACTGTAGTATCATAATGTAAGAATGAGGCTGTCTTTCAAGAACAAAAGAAAAGCGCAACATCTGAATATTAATTGTCAAAAAGTATTTAGTTAAATCATATTTTTTACGTCGGTTCTGAAACAACTTCCTATTACTTATAAGAATCCCTGCAAATGTTCCTTCGATTGGACCAGTACTTTGCACCTGTGAATGCCATGAGAGAATCACACAACCGTTGGATCCATTGTCGTGAACATTACCACCTTTGGTACATCTGCACTTACGCAGCCAACGTTTAAAAACTATGAAGTGAACCCTGTGCTAAAGTTCTAAAATTGACTTTGCTGGAATAATATTCCAAGAATATTCTACAGACTGCCGATGAATCGTGATTGAGTCGCCAGGGGGTGCCACTAACGGTTGATGGATGGAGATCTCTCCACAGCACGCGTATCCAGGGGAAATCAGTGCTACCACAGCTGCCCTGCTGTCTGCCATCATTCCTCAAACTCTCGTTTCCTTTTCTAGTTCCTTCAGATTGAATTACATTTCTCTGAAACTGAAAAAGGACTTGCACAGTTCTACAATGAACCCGAAATTTGAATTACATGTCTGTGATTTTAGCTTCAAATAAACATGTTACCTTTATAGATATCTCGCAATGTATTACAGAGTTGCAGTGACATTTGTAATGCTGTAGCTCGCATTTTATCGACTGTTTATTACACCCAATTGTGAATGCGAAGTCAAAAGATATCAGTAGTGATGTTTAATCGATCTCACAGAAAACAACGTGTTAACGTGCTACATGGAAGCACGCTATGACGTCATTAATTAGGACAATGGCCTATTGTTTAGGGTATGACATAATCCCCGACCCCTAAACAATTGATAATAATGACCTATTGTTTCGTGTATGACATAATCCCCGACCGCATCCTTTAAACGAGGTCACGTGTCTATCGTTTTCGAGGATGAGTAAACCGCAATATTTATTCTTTCGTAATATCGTATTGTTATTCGGGACAAATAATCAACTCGTGTTACGTTAGGTGTCGACAGGTGTTTCTGTGCTCGGCAATTTTTGTGGTTTAACAAGATAATTCGGAGGTGCTTTAAAACAATATTTATATGTGCTTGTCTGTGAACATTTGGGGAAAGTGAATATTTGCTTTGATTTTTCAGTTTCTGTTGCATTATATCGGAAATTGAGGACTTTTGGAAAAAAAAATTCTCCTTTGTTCCATTGTTTGAATTGGTGGGTAGTTAAAGCCAGGGAAGGTGAGAGGTGAGCGATTTTCTCATTGAAATACTAGTTGACATTTATCAACACCTTTAACTTTTACTGCGATAATATATGGTGATAATTGTTACCGCTATTTACGATCGCTACGGTCCGGGGTATTGGTCACGCTTGACTGCACCGCAAGTTTCTATAAGCATCGCCTTAGGGGCCACTTGTTGATTGACGTTGATCAACCATGAGTGGTGATCAGGTTGACATAGATAACGGAGACGACGCAGATAATTATGTGTGGTTTGGTTTTAACCGACAGAATATTCATATAAATGCTAGAAATGGTTCAGGCGGTGTTGGCTTTCTAGTTAATAAACGTCTGTTGAATATTTATAATGTATCCATTTTAGAGGCGGAGTTTGAAGGTATTTTATGGCTTAAATTGGTGCATAAAACTTCCAATATTACCTTATTGCCATGTGTATGTTACCTACCACCTGAAAATTCGTCTAGAATGATGGATGTCTATTCATTTTGCTAATATTTATCAGTTTCAAAATGATGGAACCATATTTATTTGTGGTAACTTTTATAGTAGATGTGGTGACCAGGAAGATTTTATTGCAGAGGTTGACAGTGTACCTGCACGTAATGTCATTGATTTCGCGACAAATAGATATGGAGACTTACTGTTAGAATTTCTTATTAATACTCACCACTGTATATTAAATGGTAGAAACAGTTCTCATAATGATTTTACTTCCGTGTCTGTTAAAGGCCGGGCTGTAGTGGATTACTGTATGGTGCCACATGACTGTATCAATATGTTCCAGGATTTTTCAGTGTGTCATGTTACTGATATGATAAATAACATATCATTGATAAAAATATGTGCTTCTGTTGGTTTACCAGATCACTCTTTGTTACGATGGAATGCTAATTTTAACAATGGGACTGAGGATAGTCCTGTGTGTTCAGAAAATAAGTCATGTTATTTTACCAAATTTGATTTTAATAGTATACCTGATGATTTTATGTGTGATTCTGTATCAATGTCAAATATTTATATCATAATAGATTACCTTGAGCAAGGTATGCAATCACAAAAGGATGTTGACAGTGTATATTCTGAGTGGTGTGATCTTATTAAAAGAACGATGTATCAATCCATTCCACATACACAGATAAACACTATACATAAAACAGGTATTGGTAACAGGAAACGTAGACCAGGAAAACCATGGTGGAGTGATAAACTGTCATCTTTGTGGTCGATTATGTGTACTAAAGAGAAGGCATGGCTTAAATCAATTAATAATAGTGATAAGCGTAGGTTAAGATATGAATATGTATCTGCCAGAAAATTATTTGATAAAGAGGTTCAGAAATCTAAAAGATATTATTGGTATTTGATGCAAAACGAATTGTTGAAAGATGTTAGTAATAATGATGTAAATTTTTGGAAGTCAATTGGAAAGATTGGCATAAATCAGGAAAAGAAAATACATATCCCAATAGAGGTTAAGCTTGATGACGGCACTATAAGTTATAATGTCAATGATGTACTTGATAAGTGGAAATCGAGTTTTAGTAATTTATTTCAGAGTAAGAGTAGTGACTCATCGACGGCAACTAATAATAATAGTATTAGTAATAGCTCCGGAGATGGGGCTAGCTTATCTTTCAATAGTAATTTTACAATTTTAGAAGTAAAAAAGGTAGTTATGAAGGCTAATGTAAGAAAAGCTGTTGGGGCTGATAATATATACTCTGAAGTATTGAAAAACGATTCAGCTATTGTATTTATGCATTCCTTGTTTAATGTTTGTTTTAACGGCCCCAAATTTGGAATAAAAGCATTATTAATCCTATTCCAAAATCATCGTGTACTTACCCCAGGGACCCTTTATCGTATAGGGGGATAAGTCTAGCTTCTTCAGTTTACAAAATATATTGTTCAGTTTTAAATGACAGATTGTGTAACTGGGTGGAAGAAAACAACTTACTTGAGGATGAGCAGGGAGGTTTCCGTCGGAAAAGAAGTACTATTGATCAAATTTCAAGTTTAACTAGTATAATTGAAACTAGGAAAAAACGTAAATTATCTACATTTGCCGCTTTTATCGATTTTCAGAAAGCTTATGACTATATCAATAGGGATAAACTATGGGCTAGATTACTGGGTATTGGTATAACGGGTAAAATGCTGATGGCTATTAAGTCGTAATATTCAGCTGTTAGTGCATGTGTACGAATAAATTCAAGTTATACAGACTGGTTTAATGTTTCTTGTGGCTTGCGGCAGGGATGTTTGTTATCACCATTACTGTTTAATCTATTTTTAGATGATCTTGTTAAATATTTGAAAAACTTGGATGTTGGTATTACCATAGGGGATGAAAAAGTATGCATTTTACTATATGCTGACGATATCGTACTGTTGGCGTCCGATGAACGGGACCTTCAAATGCTGTTAGATGGTTTGTCTAATTAGTGTAACATTAATGACATGATGGTAAATTGTTCTAAAAGTAATATTGTTCATTTTCGCCCAAATGCTGTACAGCGTACTGATTTTAATTTTTTATGTGGAACTGATATGCTTTGCATAGTGAATAAGTATACTTACCTTGGTATTGTAATAAGCGAAAACCTTGATTATAATATTACTGCTAAAGCAGTTGCACAGAGTGCTAGTCGTGCCCTCGGTCTTTTAATTGCCAAATGTAAACTTATAGGTGGCCTGCCATATGAAGTTTTTACTAAACTATATGATACTGTTGTCTGGCCTATAATTGGTTATGGTGCTTCGATTTGGGGAGTAAAATCATTTTCATGTATCAATGCAGTCCATAATCGCGCCATGCGTTTCTTTCTTGGTGTTGGTAAATATACACCTAATGATGCGGTGGCAGGGGAAATGGCATGGACGCCTCCTTTTATCCGTCAGTGGAAATCTGTGGTCAGTTATTGGGCTAAATTATGTAACACAAATCATGATAGACTTAATAAACGCATAGCACTTTGGGCTGATAATAGTTCAAATAGATCTCACAAATCTTGGTTTTTTATGTAAGATAAATTGATTAACTGTGATTTTAAAAAAAAAATTTTAAAAATTAAATAACTTGTTTTTTAAATTTTAGAAAAATTATTGTAAATTTAAAACAGAGTATAAAGCAGAACGTTATTGTAAGATAATCATGGCACCGAAACACAGGGCTGCTGTCAGCAAGTTTAGATGTGGTGTAGCGCCTATTAGAATAGAAACGGGAAGGTATGAGGGGATTAGTGAGGGGGAACGACTATGTCCATTCTGTCGAGATAATGTAATTGAAACAGAAATACATGTTTTATTATATTGTGATTTATATAACAGTTGTCGTAAAGAGTTAATTGAAAAGGCTATCTCCATTAACCCTTCGTTTAATCTGCTACCTGATATTGATAAGCTTTCGTTTATTTTATCCAAAGAAACACTGTGTCGATTAGGTGCAAAAACCTGCAACAGTATTCTTAATACTAGATTGTTTTATTTATGTAAGTAATGTTTCTCTTCTTATTATGTATGTAGTAGTTAAACATTTTTTATCTGTAAACTAGAAGCAGATGCTAATCAGTTCATCTACTGTCTGACAGGGGTGATAATCGAATTTTTACATCCATTCTTTAATGTAACACAGTAGTGTACTTTTTTGTCTTTCAGAATCTTATTTAAAGTAGTATCTTAATGAGTTTTTAAGTTAGGATTAGCATATGTTTCTAGTTTTGTATCGTGTACATATATACATGTGTTTTTAATTGATTTTTTTTTTTTTTTGAATGGCTTTGTACTTGAAATTAAAATTTTTTTGTACAAAGATGAGACGTAAATAAAAATATATATATATATATATATATATATATATATATATATATATATATATATATATGACCTCGCTTAAGGGGTGGGGTCGGGGATTATGTCATACACGAAACAATAGATCATTATTATTAATTGTTTAGGGAGACAATTAAAAATAAATATTGCGGTTTATTAAGAATGTCACGTGACCTCGTTAAAGGGGTGAGGTCGGGGATTATGTCATACCCTAAACAATAGGCTATTGTCCTAATTAATGACGTCATAGCGTGCTTTCATGTAGCACGTTAACACGTTGTTTTCTGTGAGATCGATTGAACATCACTACTGATATCACTTCCTTATTACAATCGCTGCATCTGTGGTTTGTGCATTCCCACAATTCAGTTTGAACGAAACATGCTTATATCCAAAATTTCTATTTTAACCGTCACGATATTATGTTTGACCGAGTTTGCAATATAGAATATTTTTTAAGAAACATAGCTTTAAGGCAATCCGTATTTCATTAAATTGCGATCATGTTCCATTGACTGATCGTGGGAATTTCACACTAAATGCAAGCCTCTATAGAGACTTTGAGTAAAATAGCTTATAACTCCAAGTCAATGGATGCTTGCATCTACAATGAAGTCTTTTTTTTAAGCATTCAAAAGACCATGGTTATAATTTGATAATAATTATGTATAGATTACCTTAAATGCATACACGCATGAATCCTTATCTTATCACTCTAATGAAGTGAGGCGTCGAAAGGGAACATATACAAAGGTGGATACAGAACATATTTATTTCAGTTATGTTCAGCCAACGAAAATTATGTACTATCTCAAAAAATTTTAAACACAATATTTGGATACATCAATACAAATTGATTGAATTTCTGAATAATGAAGGTAGAAGACATATTTCATGTGTCTGTGAAACATTCTTAATCTGAACCTAACACTGATACAAAAAATGATAAATTACAGTCTGTATATGGATACTAGATACATATGTGGCGATACATCAGAACAAACTTATCATAGAAGAAACGTACGTAAAACGCCAACGGGATGAAAAAGTGATAAGCGAGACGGACATATTGATTTGAAATGGAATCGAGGGGCTACATCTATTGGATTCACTCAAGCGTATCAATTTTTTTTTGTTCATTATTCATTTCACACACAATTGTAGGAATGTCTTTGAATACAATTACAGATAGCAATCGGGTAGTAATGATAGAGCCACTTCAGATTCTTTTTTTAAGTTACGATAATTTTCCCGACATCGGAAATATTAAAAATAATGTATCTAAACCTATGGCAATTATAGATTTAGTAATTAAAAAACCTATTTACTTTTACGTCGATTACGAAACAATTTTCATAACTTCTGTTAATATCTTTCGACGTTTCCTGGGTCGGACCAGTACTTTGCGACCGGGAAGCCTATCAAAAATCTTAGCCCCAACGGGGTTCGAACCCACGACCTTCGGATCCGATGTCATGTATGTTACCACTGTGACATGGCACCATTATAGATAGAATGTACGAGGAGCAACTGTTTGCATGTTCATTTTTTGTTTCATATATTTTTTTATACAAAATATATTTTTTTATTTAAACGTATAGGGTTTGTTATGTTTATTTTTCTTATTATTATTAGGACTTTCTGCCTAAAGCAGAAAGTCCTATTGGGTTTGTTATGTTTTTTTATTAGGACTTTCTGCCTAAAGCAGAAAGTCCTATTGGGTTTGTACTGTTTATTCTTCTTCTTCTTATTAGGACTTTCTGCCTAAAGCAGAAAGTCCTATTGGGTTTGTTATGTTTTTTTATTCTTCTTATTCTTTTTTTCTTCCAAACTGAGCGTTAATTTAAGCATGTTGCAATGGTCCCAGGGCCATGAAATTTTAATGGCATATACTTGATGCGATGAAATTTTGATTTCTATGATTTTCATATGCCTATGACGTCATATGACGTCACATTTGAAATATGCTACAAAAGTTTGTACGCGGTCTACAGCCATTGTTTGTGAACCGATTTTCATCAAATTTTCACAGATTGTGTATATTAAGTTCTAGTTGTGCATCCCGGTGTTTGTTTTTCAAAATTCGAAAAGTCCATGGTTCTATAGCGAATCCAAGATTCGAACTAAGGTCGTAAATTTTTTAAATGCTTATAAAATCTGTCCTATTTAAGATAGAAAGTTGATATTTAGTCAGTATATAGGTCTCTAGAAGTTTTAAACATTTTGTGAAAATAAATGTCATATGACGTCACGTGACGTCATTATAAGATATTGTATTTAATATTAACAAGAGTATTTCTATATGTTGAAATTGTCGAAGGGCAATGAAAATTTAAAAAAGTTTGATTTCTATGATTTTAAAGCCATTGTTTTGAACCGATTTTCATCAAAATTTCACAGAATGTGTATATTAAGTTCTAGTTGTGCATCCCGGTGTCCGTTTTTCAAAATTCGAAAAGTCCAAGCATATATGGCGGATCCAAGATTCGAACCAATGACGTCAATATTTAAATGCTTATAAAAACTGTCCTATTTGAGATAGAAAGTTGAAATTTTGTCAGTTAGTAGGTCTCTGGGTGTCTTAACAATTATGTGAAAATAAACGTCATATGACGTCACGTGACGTCATTTGTTTATTATTATTATTCTTTTCTTCTTCCTAACTAAACGCTTATTTTAATATGTTGCAATAGTCCTAGGACGATGAAATTTTTATGGATTATTAGGCACGTGAGGAAATTTTGATTTCACCCCTACTGCATATATGTAGCCATATCTCAATAAATATCGATTTTTGTAAAATTATGTATGAATAAAAATTATAGCTGAATAATTGACATTTCCAAAGTTATTTAGTTTATTAAAATTGGTTTACGCAATACAAAGTTATAAGCAAAAAAACTAAATGAAATGAAGCTAATTTTGCTGATAATATGCTGTTTTCTTGAGGTATAACAGTCAATATCTCAGAAACGACTGAAGATAAGTTTATACATTATGCGTATAAAATGTAGCATGTTTTAAGAACTTTCTAACGGTACCAAATTTATTGAAATTGGACTTCATATAAGAAAGTTACATGGAAAATAAGATATTTCATAATCATGCATCATAAAAATATGGAAAAGGTCACGCGCAGGGGTCACCAAGCTTAAATACTTGCGCAACGACTTAAAAAAAAAATAAAAAAAAAATATCAAATTGCAATTGATGGGCTATATCTTGATTTTTTTTTTTTTGTCGAATGTTGACTGTTTCCAAAATAAGCATTGAAGTTAATACATGTACAACGGCACAAGACAAAAATCCGTATTTGCAACACTATGTAGCTAGCGAGCAGTTTGCAAGCCTTGAAAAATTCACACGCAGCCCAACATTTTAGACCATCTAAAAACTGCATTGTTATGCTAACGATATTCATATTGCATCAGTTTGTAGGCTGGGATGTTACCTTTCAAAATATCACCATATTTCGAAATTCCAGGAATTTATGGCAAAACTACGGAAGCCCAAACACGCCAAAATCGCTAAATGCGTTTAACTACGTTACAGGTGTCGAAAGGATATAGCACTATACAAATATTCAATACTTCTTCCTACTGAGGCTAAAATTAAACAAGGTTACAACTGAGCTGGAGTGATGAAATTCTATGTGTGATGAAAGTTAGAAACTTACATTTGAACACTGTTTCATTTTTCTTTCATGTCATATGACATAGTATAAATTTTGTATGTAAACTACATGTGCAAGATATGGGCGGACTTTTATTAAAATTCACAGAATGTGTTCTATTTGTGCTATTTTATATAGAAATAGAGGAGATAGAAAGTTGCAATTTGGACAGATTATCTATTATGTCATCTTCTATATATATACTATATAAAGCAGATGTTGCAGAAAGTCCTATCATTCGTTTGAACGAATGACATCTAGTTATTATTAGGACTTTCTGCCTAAAGCAGAAAGTCCTATTGGGTTTGTTATGTTTTTTTATTCTTCTTATTCTTTTTTTCTTCCAAACTGAGCGTTAATTTAAGCATGTTGCAATGGTCCCAGGGCCATGAAATTTTAATGGCATATACTTGATGCGATGAAATTTTGATTTCTATGATTTTCATATGCCTATGACGTCATATGACGTCACATTTGAAATATGCTACAAAAGTTTGTACGCGGTCTACAGCCATTGTTTGTGAACCGATTTTCATCAAATTTTCACAGATTGTGTATATTAAGTTCTAGTTGTGCATCCCGGTGTTTGTTTTTCAAAATTCGAAAAGTCCATGGTTCTATAGCGAATCCAAGATTCGAACTAAGGTCGTAAATTTTTTAAATGCTTATAAAATCTGTCCTATTTAAGATAGAAAGTTGATATTTAGTCAGTATATAGGTCTCTAGAAATTTTTAAACATTTTGTGAAAATAAATGTCATATGACGTCACGTGACGTCATTATGAGATATTGTATTTCTAATATTAACAAGAGTATTTCTATATGTTGAAATTGTCGAAGGGCAATGAAAATTTAATGACACATGCTTCAATTGCTAAAAGTTTGATTTCTATGATTTTCATGTGCCTATGACGTCATATGACGTCACACTTGAAATATGCAACAAAATTTTGTACGCGGTCCAGAGCCATTGTTTATGAACCGATTTTCATCAAATTTTCACAGAATGTGTATATTAAGTTCTAGTTGTGCATCCCGGTGTCCGTTTTTCAAAATTCGAAAAGTCCAAGGTTCTATAGCGATTCCAAGATTCGAACCAAGGTCGTAAATTTTCAAATTCTTATAAAATCGGTCCTATTTGAGATAGAAAAATGATATTGGGTCAGTATATAGGTCTCTGGGAGTCTTAAACATTTTGTGAAAATAAATGTCATATGACGTCACGTGACGTCATTATATGATAATGATTTTCTAATTCTAACAAGATTATTTCTATATTTTGAAATTTTCGAAGGGCAATGAAAATTTAATGCCGCATGCTTCAGATGCTGATATTTCGATTTCAATGATTTTCAGAAGCCTATGACGTCATATGACGTCACATTTGAAATTGACTACAGAAGTTTGTACACGGTCCAGAGCCATTATTAATGGGCCGATTTTCATCAAATTTTCACAGAGTGTGTATATTACGTTCTTATTGTGTATACCGGTGTCCGTTTTTCAAAATTCGAAAAGTCCAAGCATATATGGCGGATCCAAGATTCGAACCAATGACGTCAATATTTAAATGCTTATAAAAACTGTCCTATTTGAGATAGAAAGTTGAAATTTTGTCAGTTAGTAGGTCTCTGGGTGTCTTAACAATTATGTGAAAATAAACGTCATATGACGTCACGTGACGTCATTTGTTTATTATTATTATTCTTTTCTTCTTCCTAACTAAACGCTTATTTTAATATGTTGCAATAGTCCTAGGACGATGAAATTTTATTGGATTATTAGGCACGTGAGGAAATTTTGATTTCACCCCTACTGCATATATGTAGCCATATCTCAATAAATATCGATTTTTGTAAAATTATGTATGAATAAAAATTATAGCTAAATAATTGACATTTCCAAAGATATTTAGTTTATTAAAATTGGTTTACGCAATACAAAGTTATAAGCAAAAAAACTAAATGAAATGAAGCTAATTTTGCTGATAATATGCTGTTTTCTTGAGGTTTAACAGTCAATATCTCAGAAACGACTGAAGATAAGTTTATACATTATGCGTATAAAATGTAGCATGTTTTAAGAACTTTCTAACGGTACCAAATTTATTGAAATTGGACTTCATATAAGAAAGTTACATGGAAAATAAGATATTTCATAATCATGCATCATAAAAATATGGAAAAGGTCACGCGCAGGGGTCACCAAGCTTAAATACTTGCGCAACGACTTAAAAAAAAAAAAAAAAAAAAAAAAAAAAAAATATCAAATTGCAATTGATGGGCTATATCTTGATTTTTTTTTTTTGTCGAATGTTGACTGTTTCCAAAATAAGCATTGAAGTTAATACATGTACAACGGCACAAGACAAAAATCCGTATTTGCAACACTATGTAGCTAGCGAGCAGTTTGCAAGCCTTGAAAAATTCACACGCAGCCCAACATTTTAGACCATCTAAAAACTGCATTGTTATGCAAACGATATTCATATTGCATCAGTTTGTAGGCTGGGATGTTACCTTTCAAAATATCACCATAGTTCGAAATTCCAGGAATTTATGGCAAAACTACGGAAGCCCAAACACGCCAAAATCGCTAAATACGTTTAACTACGTTACAGGTGTCGAAAGGATATAGCACTATACAAATATTCAATACTTCTTCCTACTGAGGCTAAAATTAAACAAGGTTACAACTGAGCTGGAGTGATGAAATTCTATGTGTGATGAAAGTTAGAAACTAACATTTGAACACTGTTTCATTTTTCTTTCATGTCATGTGACATAGTATAAATTTTGTATGTAAACTGCAAGATATGGGCGGACTTTTATTAAAATTCACAGAATGTGTTCTATTTGTGCTATTTTATATAGAAATAGAGGAGATAGAAAGTTGCAATTTGGACAGATTATCTATTATGTCATCTTCTATATATATACTATATAAAGCAGATGTTGCAGAAAGTCCTATCATTCGTTTAAACGAATGACATCTAGTTATTATTATTCTTTTTTTCTTCCTAACTAAATTTTCATATGCCTATGACGTCATATGACGTCACATTTGAAATATGCTACAAAAGTTTGTACGCGGTCTACAGCCATTGTTTGTGAACCGATTTTCATCAAATTTTCACAGATTGTGTATATTAAGTTCTAGTTGTGCATCCCGGTGTCCGTTTTTCAAAATTCGAAAAGTCCATGGTTCTATAGCGAATCCAAGATTCGAACCAAGGTCGTAAATTTTTAAATGCTTATAAAATCTGTCCTATTTAAGATAGAAAGTTGATATTTAGTCAGTATATAGGTCTCTAGAAGTTCTAAACATTTTGTGAAAATATATGTCATATGACGTCACCTGACGTCATTATATGATAATGTATTTCTAATATTAACAAGAATATTTCTATATGTTGAAATTGTCGAAAGGCAATGAAAATTTAAAGACACATGCTTCAAATGCTGAAATTTAGATTTCTATGATTTTCATATGCCTATGACGTCATATGACGTCACACTGGAAATATGCAACAAAAGTTTGTACGCGGTCTACAGCCATTGTTTATGAACCGATTTTCATCAAATTTTCGCAGAATGTGTATATTAAGTTCTAGTTGTGCATCCCGGTGTCCTTTTTTCAAAATTCGAAAAGTCCAAGGTTCTATAGCGATTCCAAGATTCGAACCAAGGTCGTAAATTTTCAAATTCTTATAAAATCGGTCCTATTTGAGATAGAAAGATGATATTGGGTCAGTATATAGGTCTCTGGGAATCTTAAACATTTTGTGAAAATAAATGTCATATGACGTCACGTGACGCCATTATATGATAATGAATTTCTAATTCTAACAAGATTATTTCTATATCTTGAAATTTTCGAAGGGCAATGAAAAATTAAGGCCCCATGCTTCAGATGCTGAAATTTCGATTTCAAAGACTTTCAGAAGCCTATGACGTCATATGACGTCACATTTGAAATTGACTACGAAAGTTTGTACACGGTCCAGAGCCATTATTAATGGGCCGATTTTCATCAAATTTTCACAGAATGTGTATATTAAGTTCTAGTTGTGCATCTCTTTATCCGTTTTTCAAAATTCGAAAAGTCCATGGTTCTATAGCGAATCCAAGATTCGAACCAAGGTCGTAAATTTTTAAATGCTTATAAAATCGGTCCTATTTGAGATAGAAAAGTGATAATTGATCAGTATATAGGTCTCTAAGAGTCTTAAACATTTTGTGAAAATAAATGTCATATGACGTCACGTGACGTCATTATATGATAATGTATTTCTAATATTAACAAGAGTATTTCTATATGTTGAAATTGTCGAAGGGCAATGAAAATTTAATGACAAATGATTCAGACGCTGAAATTTCGATTTCAATGATTTTCAGAAGCCTATGACGTCATATGACGTCACATTTGAAATGACTACGAAAGTTTGTACACGGTCCAGAGCCATTATTTATGGGCCGATTTTCATCAAATTTTCACAGAATGTGTATATTACGTTCTTATTGTGTATACCGGTGTCCGGTTTTTCAAAATTCGAAAAGTCCAAGCATCTATGGCGGATCCAAGATTCGAAACAAGGACGTCAATTTTTAAATGCTTATAAAAACTGTCCTATTTGAGATAGAAAGTTGAAATTTTGTCAGTTAGTAGGTCTCTGGGTGTCTTAACAATTATGTGAAAATAAACGTCATATGACGTCACGTGACGTCATTTTTTATTATTATTATTCTTTTCTTCTTCCTAACTAAACGCTTATTTTAATATGTTGCAATAGTCCTAGAACGATGAAATTTTTTATGGGTTTTTAGTCACGTGAGGAAATTTTGATTTCAATGATTGACAGCACCCTATGACGTCACATGACGTCACAGCTAAAAATAGTGAAAAATGGTTTTCGCGCTCTACAGCCGACATTAATGGTCGGATTTTCTTCAAATTTTCACAGATGGTACATCTTGAAACTAAGGTGTACATATCCTGTCAGCTAACCGAAATTCCGAAAGACCGAAGTTCTGTGGCTGAAATAAGATTCGAACATAGGACCGAAAATTTCATTTTAGGATTAAAGAGCTTCGGGATGAGATAGAAAGTTGAAACTTACACAGTATGCAGTTCTGCAGAATTTCTTAACATATTTTGAGTCGTGACGTCATATGACGTTATGTGACGTCATAAGCATACATCTTAATTTTCATTTAAAGGCAATGATTTCGACATGATGCCAGTTGTTCAGAATAATGAAAATTTCAGAGTTATGACAGTAATGTATGCGCTTTTGAACAAAAGCATCTTCAGCACCGTATGACGTCATGTGACGTCAGGGCTAAAAATAGTGAAAAATGGTGTTCACGCTCTACAGCCGCCATTTATGGTCGAATTTTCTTCAAATTTTCACAGATGGTATATCTTGAAACTAAGATGTGTATATCCTTTAAGCTAACCGAAATTCCGAAAGACCGAAGTTCTGTGGCTTAAATAATATTCGAACATAGGACCGAAAATTTCATTTTAGAATTAAAGAGCTTCAGAATGAGATAGAAAGTTGAAACTTACACAGTTTGCAGTTCTGCAGCATTTCTACAAACATTTTGAATCCAGACGTCATAGGACGTCATAAGCATACCACTTAATTTTACTTTGGGGCAATGATTTCGACATGATGCCAATTGTTCAGAATAATGAAAATTTCAGAGTTATTGCAGTAAAGTATGCGCTTTTGAGCAACAGCATTTTCAGCACCCTTTGACGTCACCTGACGTAAGAGCTAAAAATAGTGAAAAATGGTATTCACGCTCTAGAGCCGCCATTTGTGGTCAGATTTTCTTCAAATTTTTACAGATGGTACATCTTGAAACTAAGGCCTGAATATTTTGTCAGCTAACCTTAATTCCGAAAAACCGAAGTATTGTGGCTGAAGTAAGATTCGAACATAGGACCTTTGAACTAGAAATCAAGTTTGCAGTCATGTCCTGACGTCATATAACATCATGTTACGTCACAGACTAATACTTAGTTCTTATCATTTGCACTAATTTCGGAATATAATGTCAATTGTTCAGCATGAAAATGAAATACTACCAGAGGTGAATCATTACATGAAACTTCTATCTCCTGCTTTTTGCATTAACACAGCTTGCAGAAAGTCCTATCATTCGTTTTCACGAATGACATCTAGTTCTTCTTATTCTTTTTTTCTTCCAAACTGAGCGTTAATTTAAGCATGTTGCAATGGTCCCAGGGCCATGAAATTTTAATGGCATATACTTGATGCGATGAAATTTTGATTTCTATGATTTTCATATGCCTATGACGTCATATGACGTCACATTTGAAATATGCTACAAAAGTTTGTACGCGGTCTACAGCCATTGTTTGTGAACCGATTTTCATCAAATTTTCACAGATTGTGTATATTAAGTTCTAGTTGTGCATCCCGGTGTTTGTTTTTCAAAATTCGAAAAGTCCATGGTTCTATAGCGAATCCAAGATTCGAACTAAGGTCGTAAATTTTTTAAATGCTTATAAAATCTGTCCTATTTAAGATAGAAAGTTGATATTTAGTCAGTATATAGGTCTCTAGAAGTTTTAAACTTTTAAAAAAATGTCTATAACGTCTTTCTATATGTTGAAATTGTCGAAGGGCAATGAAAATTTAATGACACATGCTTCAATTGCTAAAAGTTTGATTTCTATGATTTTCATGTGCCTATGACGTCATATGACGTCACACTTGAAATATGCAACAAAATTTTGTACGCGGTCCAGAGCCATTGTTTATGAACCGATTTTCATCAAATTTTCAAAGAAAGTGTATATTAAGTTCTAGTTGTGCATCCCGGTGTCCGTTTTTCAAAATTCGAAAAGTCCAAGGTTCTATAGCGATTCCAAGATTCGAACCAAGGTCGTAAATTTTCAAATTCTTATAAAATCGGTCCTATTTGAGATAGAAAAATGATATTGGGTCAGTATATAGGTCTCTGGGAGTCTTAAACATTTTGTGAAAATAAATGTCATATGACGTCACGTGACGTCATTATATGATAATGAATTTCTAATTCTAACAAGATTATTTCTATATGTTGAAATTTTCGAAGGGCAATGGAAATTTAATGCCGCATGCTTCAGATGCTGATATTTCGATTTCAATGATTTTCAGAAGCCTATGACGTCATATGACGTCACATTTGAAATTGACTACGAAAGTTTGTACACGATCCAGAGCCATTATTAATGGGCCGATTTTCATCAAATTTTCAGAGAATGTGTATATTAAGTTCTAGTTGTGCATCCCAGTGTCCGTTTTTCAAAATTCGAAAAGTCCATGGTTCTATAGCGAATTCAAGATTCGAAACAAGGTCGTAAATTTTTAAATGCTTATAAAATCGGTCCTATTTGAGACAGAAAAGTGATATTTGGTCAGTATATAGGTCTCTAAGAGTCTTTAATATTTTGTGAAAAGAAACGTCATATGACGTCACGTGACGTCATTATATGATAATGTATTTTTAATATTAACAAGATTATTTCTATATGTTGAAATTGTCGAAGGGCAATGAAAATTTAATGACAAATGATTTAGACGCTGAAATTTCGATTTCAATGATTTTCAGAAGCCTATGACGTCATATGACGTCACATTTGAAATTGACTACAGAAGTTTGTACACGGTCCAGAGCCATTATTAATGGGCCGTTTTTCAGCAAATTTTCACAGAATGTGTATATTACGTTCTTATTGTGTATACCGGTGTCCGTTTTTCAAAATTCGAAAAGTCCAAGCATCTATGGCGGATCCAAGATTCGAACCAATGACGTCAATATTTAAATGCTTATAAAAACTGTCCTATTTGAGATAGAAAGTTGAAATTTTGTCAGTTAATAGGTCTCTGGGTGTCTTAACAATTATGTGAAAATAAACGTCATATGACGTCACGTGACATCATTTGTTTATTATTATTATTCTTTTCTCCTTCCTAACTAAACGCTTATTTTAATATGTTGCAATAGTCCTAGGACGATGAAATTTTTTATGGATTATTAGGCACGTGAGGAAATTTTGATTTCACCCCTACTGCATATATGTAGCCATATCTCAATAAATATCGATTTTTGTAAAATTATGTATGAATAAAAATTATAGCTGAATAATTGACATTTCCAAAGATATTTAGTTTATTAAAATTGGTTTACGCAATACAAAGTTATAAGCAAAAAAACTAAATGAAATGAAGCTAATTTTGCTGATAATATGCTGTTTTCTTGAGGTTTAACAGTCAATATCTCAGAAACGACTGAAGATAAGTTTATACATTATGCGTATAAAATGTAGCATGTTTTAAGAACTTTCTAACGGTACCAAATTTATTGAAATTGGACTTCATATAAGAAAGTTACATGGAAAATAAGATATTTCATAATCATGCATCATAAAAATATGGAAAAGGTCACAAAAATATTGCCAACGACTTAAAAAAAAAAAAAAAAAAAAAAAAAAAAAATATAAAATTGCAATTGATGGGCTATATCTTGATTTTTTTTTTTGTCGAATGTTGACTGTTTCCAAAATAAGCATTGAAGTTAATACATGTACAACGGCACAAGACAAAAATCCGTATTTGCAACACTATGTAGCTAGCGAGCAGTTTGCAAGCCTTGAAAAATTCACACGCAGCCCAACATTTTAGACCATCTAAAAACTGCATTGTTATGCTAACGATATTCATATTGCATCAGTTTGTAGGCTGGGATGTTACCTTTCAAAATATCACCATAGTTCGAAATTCCAGGAATTTATGGCAAAACTACGGAAGCCCAAACACGCCAAAATCGCTAAATACGTTTAACTACGTTACAGGTGTCGAAAGGATATAGCACTATACAAATATTCAATACTTCTTCCTACTGAAGCTAAAATTAAACAAGGTTACAACTGAGCTGGAGTGATGAAATTCTATGTGTGATGAAAGTTAGAAACTTACATTTGAACACTGTTTCATTTTTCTTTCATGTCATATGACATAGTATAAATTTTGTATGTAAACTACATGTGCAAGATATGGGCGGACTTTTATTAAAATTCACAGAATGTGTTCTATTTGTGCTATTTTATATAGAAATAGAGGAGATAGAAAGTTGCAATTTGGACAGATTATCTATTATGTCATCTTCTATATATATACTATATAAAGCAGATGTTGCAGAAAGTCCTATCATTCGTTTAAACGAATGACATCTAGTTATTATTATTCTTCTTCTTCCAACCTAATTCAAGAGTTAATTTATATATGATGCCAATGGTCAAGCAACATGAAAATTAAAATGCTTGACAAAAAAGTATAAATTTTTAAATTCAATAATTTTTAATTTTCAATGACGTCAATTGACGTCAGATTTGACGTCAGCTTCAAAAGTTTGTTCGCGCTCTAGAGCCTTCAATTCTGGTCTGATTTTCTTGATATTTTCACAGTAGATGTATTTTAGAAGGTAGAAGTGCACCCTAGCATTCAAATTTCAAAATTTGAAAAAATTGAGATTTTATGGCAAAACCAAGATTCGAACTTAGGTCCTAAATTTATATTTTAATGTTACAAGGGAACCTAATGCGTTAGAAGAATGAAAATTGGACAGCATATCGGCATAGAGGTCTTCTTTCTATTTCTTAAAGGATTTTTTCTTAAATCACGTGATTATGACGTCATAAAAACGACAAAAAGCAACTTTTTTAAAATTTATTTCGCTCTTATATCATGACTTTTCACTCAATCTTTTTAAAAATTGTATTGCAGCGATTAAAAAGTTTACATTTATAAATTTATTTATTTTTAATTTTTAATGACGTCAAATGACGTCAGATTTGACGTCAGCTTTAAAAGTTTGTTCGCGCTCTAAAGGCTTCAATTCTGGTCCGATTTTTATGATATTTTCACAGATGATGTATTTTAGGATGTAGATTTGCACCGTGGCATTCAAATTTCCAAATTCGAAAATATAAAGATACCATGGCAAAACCAAGATTCGAACTTAGGTCCTAAAATTATATTTTAATGTTACAAAGCCCCCTGATGCGTTAGAAGCATGAAAATTGGACAGCATATCGGCCTAGAGGTCTTCTTTCTATTTCTTAAAGGATTTTTTCTTAAGTCACGTGATTATGACGTCATAAAAACGCCAAAAAGCAACTTTTTAAAATTTTTATTTCCCTCTGGTATCAAAAACTTTTGACTCAATCTTTTTGAAACTTGTATTGCAGCGATTAAAATCTTTAAATTTATAAATTCATTTATTTTTAATTTTCAATGACGTCAAATGACGTCAGATTTGACGTCACCTTCAAAATTTTGTTCGCGCTCTAGAGCCTTCATATTGATATTTTCACAGAAGATGTATTTTAGGATGTAGATTTGCACCGTGGCATTCAAATTTCCAAATTCGAAAATATAAAAGATTTCATGGCACAACTGAGATTCGAACTTTGGTCCTTAAATTACATTTTAATGTTACAAAGCCCCCTGATGCGTTAGAAGCATGAACATTGGATATCATATCGGCATAGAGATTTACATTCTTTTTTCTGAATGATTTTCTTTTACGTCACGTGGTTATGACGTCATTAAAAAGACAAAAAGGCATTTTTTAACATTTCTCTTGCTCTGGTATCATGAATT
>CM037785.1:20559800-20609800 GCA_021229015.1 Solen grandis | reverse complement strand
GACAATAGAAATAACTTGTCACAAGCTTTTACATGTGCATTTTATTTGTATGTACACGATTTTTGTTTTCAAACCTAACCTTAACCATCAGTTACCATGACATTTACAAACATACAAATATATGAGGATCAAAATAGAAATTATGGACAGCTGACCAATACCAAGCCCGCATCCCTAGCTATAGTGTTCTATAACTACATGTTAATAACATTCTACTTCGGATTTAGTTATATGTCATTGATATTCAAGTAACACTACGTTCTGAAAGATGGTGATTCGAGTGGTGACCTTTATTCTGATTACAATAGACCTTTATAATAAACATTGTCATGTGGACTATTGCTATAGCATTGTTTGTCAGATCCTACAAATTTCAAAGGGGCAGGGATTTATCCACCTTCGAAACTTTAGTAGCTTAACATGCTGTGGTTTAGCGTGAACGGCATCCAGTGATTGTTCACTCTAGAATAACTGACTAGTACTGTGACTGATGTTTCTTGGCAGTGGCTTGGATTTCTGTAAACATTCTCTTTCTATATAATGAGACAATGAATATGTCAAGCGTTATATTTCAATTATCTTTTCCAGATATACTATCTTTTCTGATAAAATGATTACACGTAGCAACTGATGCCAAAAAATAGCGATGGCGAATAATCAATAAACTCATTATTCAGCATCTGAACAGTCCTCATACATTAACTTACAGAAAATGTACATTGCATGTTTATAATACCTGTCACTCGGAGTTTTCCAGCCGGAGTACAGAAGGTTGGTGGTTTTACGGGTGCCGCTCTGTACTTCGTGGCATTAATTTGACACCGCTATATGACTAAAATACTGTAACAGTTGTAGTACTAAAGCGCAACAACATATATAGTAGCAATAAATTGTTTTATACATTTTTTCATGTGACCGAATCTGTTTTTAATGTAAGAGCATGGAACATATCAGAAGAAGATTGCTTTGCAAAAAACGTCTCAAACAATAATCGGAATATGAAATGTATATTCAAATTTTAACTCTTTCTAAGGGCTAAATTTGCATATTATTGATGGGTTAAATCCAATAAGTTTTATTCATAACATCACAAACTGATTTAGACGACAGTCTTCATAAATTAATCAAAGTGTGATATACTTAATGTTAGAAGACCAAAATTTTATATGTTGTTGTGGGGCCTCCGTGGCTGAGAGGGTACAGTCGCTGACTTTAACACTCACGCAGCCCCTCACCGCTTGGGTTCTAGTCCCGGCAGTAACAGTTTCATAACACTCACTCAGACCCTCACTGCGTGGGTTCGAATCCCGGCAGGGACATTCGGATGTTCATGTGAGGAAGCCTTCCAGCTGGCTTGCGGTAGGTCGGTGGGTCTATCCGGATGCCTCCGTGCATTCGGGGTCTTCCGCCACCCGTAATTAGCTGGACGTCGCTATATGACTGAAATACTGTCGAAGCGACGGTAAACTCAAATAGTCAAGTCAACAGTTTCATAATTTTCTTACGAAATAAAAAAAATCAGCTTGTCCGAACTTTGATGTCGTGTATTGCTGTTAGTATTATAAATGACGAAGACCAAAACTTCAGCAAAAAAATCCTTTTATAAACGAAAAAATAAATATTTGCACCGTGTATGTCTTCCATGTTAGTTACAGATAGTTTAATATAGAGTCTCCATGCAACAATTGGACCTATGGCAGCATTTTGTTGTGCTCTCTTTTGTCTCTATGTCCCACGGAGTTCCACTTCACAGTGCTCAACTCGTGTGCCGTTCGTACAGTGCGGGAATCAATGTTAACATTTTATCGGTTTTGTAAGTGTTAGGCTCCGATGATGTCAAAAGTTGACATTTTCCAATGCAAGGCTCAGCATGAGTTTAGTCAATGAAGGAATTAATACATTGACGTCTTTAATACTGGAATTACTTCTTTCTTTCATCACTTGTGGAAATTTGTAACATCGTCCAAAATATTTTCTTCTACGAAAATTCTGGATATACTGACAGGGGGGCAACAGGCATTGGATCAGACGGGTGAGTCACACATGGTTTCCAGAAATATCGATGGTACCACCGCCGAGCGGTTTATGAATTTACGTATATATAATTATATGATTACTCGTTTTGTAGCATTTCTTTTATCACTGATAATCTTCTTAGTATATTAATTTTAAGGTCATTTAGATTACGTTGAAGGGAATAAACATAATGGTGATTAAGCAGTATTAGTTTTACCAATGATAAGTGAAATAGAACATTTGACATAACTTTACATTGAATTTTCGGTATTTTACATATGAACACTTGTTTCGGTCATTATGTTATGCTCACTGCGATAGACACATGGCTGGTCAAGAGAAAGAAATTGCTTATCATTAACGTTTCAACGCTTTGATATCTTTATTCATCTAATATATTAATCCGAAATGTTCTATGTAGTCTCCAGAGCTTGATATTCTTTAAATTACTTTGCTTACGACAAAGTTTATTAGTACAATACTGTAGTATAAAAGAGATGAAAATGGCGTCGTGGTCCAGTGGTAACATATCCGACTGCGGATCCGAGGGCTGTGGGTTCGTATCCCGCAAGGATTTTTTATGACCTTCCTAGGTGCAAAGTACTGGTCTAATTCAGAAACCGTCGGGATGGATTAATATAAGTTTTAAAGCATGTTTCCCAATCGACGTAAAATAAATACGTTTAAACTAAAAGGGATAAACTATAAATTAACATCAACTTACAATGGCATATTCAAACGCATCCTTACAAAGTATACTCATTTATGTTTCACTTGCCTTAGGAACATATTTACTCAGAGGTATATATATCGTATAATATATAGCTTCTCTGTCCAATATATTGTTAAAATTGTGTGATATGAGATCAACTGCTTCCATACATGTTTCGGCTTGAGTCATACAATGGAATCTTCGTTTAATATAATGTCAAAATGACTTCATATGATGCTACTTCAGATTGATACATCCTAAAAAACGGTATAATATATCCATTGCTCTTTCCATAAACTACTATTAGTTCACTTTATACATGTTGAAGAACTGCGAGCAAAATCACTTACCTTGAGCACTCTCAAACATGAGTGGCATCTTTTTTAATTTGAATTATGGTAAAATGGAGAAATTCCAAGGAACAACATCCCGTGCTTCACGTATAATTCGATATGTATTCCCAGTTCCTGTGCAGAGAAATGGAAAAGCTCAGGAAAAGAATTATTCTCGGTTCCGAGAGCCTTACTATAATTTCATTCTAATATTCCCCATCAGAAATTTTACTGTATTGACTTCAAATTAATATTCATAAACGTATGTTTTACATATATTTCACGGAGGGAAAATCACAAGTAAGGAACTAAGAAAGAATTCAGAAAACAACATGAAGTATCATCCCCGTGCCCGAGAAATTTGGGCGTCCGCCTCGAGAGCGGTAGGTTGTGGGTTAGTTCCCTGACCGCGACGAACCAAATTCGTTAAAAATGGTATTTGACACTTAACATAATGATTAACATGGTATTTGGTCTGGTTGGCCCGATGTTATTATAATCTGACTGGGTCAGGTATCATGACACTACTGCAATGTGGCAGCACTATATCTTTCTCAAGTAGACTTAATCTCCAAATGACTGAAACTCTTTCTGCGATACTTAAACTTCGGCTCAATATCTTAGTTGCATTGCGTTGTGGAGTCTGGGGTTCGAATACAAGCCGAGATACTTTCCACTAATGAACGCGTCAAACCAAAGGCGTATAAAATTGGTACAAGTACACCCTGCCTGACTTTCGACAAAAAAGGGTTTCAATAGGATCTCCGATTACTTGGTATTGGTTCTACCAAGGAACATGTCTTCTGTGTTTCAGTGCTATACACTGGACAAGTAAGAGAATCAAGGGGTCTTTTCACAAAAAAAGAGCTAGGGTGTCGAACCCGAACCCCTTTATATCCAACCACTGTCTCTTCCTTCTCCTGTCACTTTAGCAAAAACAGGACCGTATTGGATATAAGTGAATTATCCTTGACCCCACGGTCTAATTTTATACAACAACAGCACACTGATAAAAAACAACATTAACCGGTATACATTCATGCAATTAATTCTCACGTGATTTTGAGTCGTGTGTTTAAAATAATTAAATAGCTATCAAAAGATACTACGATAAGGATATCCTCGATGGAAATGAGAGTCAGAGAAAGCAGCAATAACTAATGATTTACCGCTTATGTTACAGCATGATATGCTTCCAGGCTAACATCATTACAAATGTATTGGATAGTTTGATGTGCAAATGATCGTGCCAATCCCACTATTCTTTCGTTCGAATTTCAGTGAAATAGCAAACGAAATCGGCTCGAATAGGGACATGTGTTCATTTGATAAGATCTTTGGTCGAAGTAAGCTGATCTAAGTATCAGAGTGGTCGGATTATCGAGACCAATAAAGGAACATTGACCTGCATATAGGGGTCCAAGCAGGGAGGAGTCGTTTGTTTGCTGGGATTTTACTATAAAAAACACTTGTTTAATAATATAACCGTTTGAATTTTTTAACATAGACCTATCCTGTGTTTACAAATGTATTCAAAATAATGTATAGGTTATCCAATAACTACAATGGGATAATAGGTAGTCAATGGTTGATTTGGTTTACACAAAATAACACATCATACTTTCGTCTGCGATACTGTTTGTGATCAGTTGACCTAGCCAAGAAAGGTGGGGCTTTTTTTCAATTTCTTTTTTTTTTTCAATTTCTTTTCTTTTTTTTTTTTTTTTTAGGAACCTTTTTGCAAACCTTGATGACAGGACTGTGCGTGGAATTTCACTGTGTAAAACGGGGGTATAATGACGGTTTCATGACATGTTATTTTAAACTTATTCGCATTCGCATTCGCAACAAGAAAAAAGGGAAGTTAACATTTGATTTGGAACAATCTCTTCGCTTATACTGAAGAAATGTCAACATAGTTCAAAAGAAATATAAAACGTTAGATTAGGTGCCTCCTTAACTGACACAATGGACGCTGAACCGGATACCTAAGCATTCATAATTCCTATATACAGTGGGAATATAGAATATCCTTACTGCCCGGATATTAAACCCAGAGTTTGAATACCGCATAGTTGGTTCATTTGTTTTTGATCATTTGTTTAAGTAGATGTGCCCCCTCGAGATAACTTGTCATGTTATATATATATATATATATATATATATATATATATATATATATATAAACCATGTTGCATGTGTTGCGAAAGATAGTTCTGCTTTTTTCCGTAAAGCATGTTTTATAGCAGATGCTGCCAACTAGTTCTTGATTTTCTCAAGTCTCATTTGCAAATTTCTGTGTGTCTTAGACTTTTTGATCTTATAACACTATATATCAAGATTAGATATAGAATTGCATGTGTATATCACCTATATATGATGCAGACTTTGATCTCAATTATTTCAATATCAATTTAGATACTGAAATCAAAATGTTAAAAGTATCTTATAACGCAAGCCTTGATTTTTTTTTTATGTTGCAACATACATAAATCACAAAAAAATCTTCCAGTTTGATAAAATATTGAGTCGCATCAGGCAAGTCCAATAACGCTGTTCAGTATATAGATATACACTCCCGAAAATAGACATAGACATTTTTTTACATTTATAACTTCTCGCGTTACAATATTTGCAGAAAGAAATTTTGCAAATGTTTTACTGCCCTTTGTGTGTATTTTTTTAAGTTTCTAGTGTAATAATATCTTTTTCTTCAATGTGTATATTTACGGCCAATAGACTGACTATCTAACTGTGAATCTTTTGTGGACGTGGTCAATGCTGAATAAAGTAATGCTGTCAATTTTCTTGAAATTTCAGCTGATTTTTTGGATGCATTCGAATGAGATATCAATGGCAATGTCAGACAATTTGATATTTGTGTTCATAAAAACACTTGTTCGGTCAACCTGAGATAGTTTAACCACTTAGCAACTTCCCTTGATCTCAACAATGCATTGGCTACAACTTTATATGGCATTTAAATCTGATTCAGCTCTTCCTGTTCGCTCTGATGCTCTTCCAAGATCTAATAACATCCCGTGAATGGTCTAAGGTCGTGTATGAACGTCATGAATATTAATAAGAAAAGATTTCGAAATTGTTAAATCAGAATGCGTTTCCCATGTTCGTATTAATGTTAAAATGCTACATTGTACGTCACTACTTTGGATTTTTATTAATTTCCAGTAATGTTCGTGTCGTCTTCTGACGTATATTGCATCCACGTGTCTTATTACAATACGTTAAAAGAAGAAATAAGTCTACTTTAATCAGTACTGCCGTTATTGTTATCATAATTATGCTCTCCTGATATAATAAATGGAAACTCATTCAGTTTACTTTATCTAGCTGATATAAAGCTATATCAATTTTATTTATTTTTTACATTAATTTAAATCTTCTTGACGGTTCTTGAATTGGACCAGTTCTTTCTGCCTTGTAAGGCAATGAAAGAACCCACAACCTTTCGATCTGCAGTCATACACTTATTATAAAATAACCTATGCATCACGGCTCCCTATGTAATAATTGATAAAAACATTCGCTACAATATGAAGCAACTATATACTCATACATGTGCAGAAAACTTCTTGAGGAGTTTTTTGATAGGCAATAAAGATCCAGACATATCCATTACCAGTCTGTCTTGAACAGAAATGGAGGTGTGGCGTATGGTTCTGTTCTTGACAGGACTAAAACAGTGAATTCTTTAGCTATGCCGTCTTAGACACATACATTCTGAATTCCAGTGTTTCAGCCCCACATTGTAGACCGAGTATTGCGTGATATTTTCAGGATTGAGTGGTGTGTCTGGTGTGTACAGTAAACTAGCGTAATCTCAGTCTCCAAGTCATTTTCTGTATTAAACTAGCTTTTGTTTTTGCTTAACCACCAGGCGTCATGCAATATTAAAAACAAAGAAAAAACAATAATGTGTTTATAAAATGGAGTCGTTGTCAGATCATGTTTATCGTATTCAACTGTTGTTGTTAACTCTTCCTTTTGTTGTTTTCTTCGTAGTATTCAACTGTTTTTGTTGTTGTTGCTGCTGCTGCTGCTATTTTTCCGTTTGTTGTTTTCTTCTTCTTCTTCTTTTCCTTCGAAAATAATATTTTGTTGATTTAGAATTACGTTTTATAATAATGGGTTATTATGATTTTCTGTTTAAAATCATATCTGTATTTATTTTATCGTACTTAACTGTCGTTTTGTTGTTGATTTTTTTTTTTTTTTTTTTTTTAAGGTATAGACACTTCGGATTTTATTTTCTTCAGACAAAAGTCATGAAACCCATCTGGTGCATACCATGTTTATACCCAGTTTATGTTTTAGTTTGTTATTTACAGTCTAACTACTAACGCTCAGTAATATGGTGAAAACTGATGCGATCCTCTTTCACTATGAGTTCTTCAACCGATGACACAACCGTTCGCAATCTTTGGTAGACCAGACCTGTTGTCATCTTTGTTATTTTTTTTTTTTTCAGATGAACAATGATGAATATTTAGGTGTCGTTTATATTGCCCAGAGAACTCACCTATACATGATATTATAATGTTGATATATTTCAGCAGCTTGAGCAAGATGTGATTTATTTCAATAGTTTAGGAAATATTTTTTATTAGTGGTTATACAAATTCGAGGGTAGTATCCAAGGCTAATTACATAACAAATGACCACATCGTAGGACATGATGATATTTTCGATACAGATATATCCCTAGCACGTGCAACGTGTGATCTAGATACAAATAGGTTTGGTGACCTTCTTTTGGATCTCTATGCGGATTGTTAACGGCTGCATATATAACGATGTGGAAGGCATATTGTCATGCGTCACTCATAACGGTCAGAGTCTTGTTGATTATTTGCTGACGTCAGTGTGTTATTTTGACTTGCCTGATTTCTGTATGCATGATTTTAATGAATTCTCCAATCATGCTCCGTTATCATTTTCTATAAAAACTAAAAACTATATTAGATATTTGAATAATGAACAAGTTTTACGTACTAACTGGAATCCCGAGTTTCGGGAAGTGTTTTTGAATGATATGTCGAAAGATGTCCCTAATCTCTAACTAAAGTTACAAAACGAGATTTCAAATAATTGTGAAACTGACACGCTGGTGCTTCTATTAACGGATTTTTTAACTTCGAAAGGAAACAAGTTTTTTTAAAAAAAAAATCATATACAAAAAAAGTATTTCACTGTGATATGTTAGACAAGAAGAAAGATTATAAATAATATTGTAGGCACTGTAGTTAAAATGTAATCAAGATATTAGTAAAAATAAAGAAATGCCTTGCACCATTAAAAAAGAAAGAGTTTTGGAACATTTTTAAACGAAAATCTTCTAAGTCTGGTGGTGGATGTATATCAAATGAGGATTTTTTTTAATATCTTAAAAAAATGTCTGCTAGCGAAGATAGTTAGATCAATGAAGACGTAATGCAAGGTCTGCACGGGTTTGACGTTTATCGTCGAAGTGATACTTTTACCCCGACTTTTAAAGAGCTTGATTTACCAATAACAATTGGGAAATAAAAAGGCATGTTCGACAGATAATATATTGTATGAATATTTTAAAGAGAGTATTCATATAACAGCTAATGCTTTACATATAATGTTTAACTATATTCTTAACAAAGGCGTATTCCTAGAATCTTGGTCTACTAGTGCTATAATGCCATTGTATAAAAGAGGTGACCCGGCTGATACAAACAATAATAGATGTATTACACTATTGAGGTGCTTTGCGAAGTTATTTACAGTTATTCTGAACAAGCGACTACAGTCATGGGCAAAAAAGACAGGTGTTATAACAGCGCTCAGTTTGGTTTTAGAGCAAATTCGGCACAGTAGACGCAATTTTTATTTTAAAATTCATTAATTGAAAAAAACAAAACAAAAAAAAACTGTGTAATAACAGGAAATTGTTCTGCTGTTTCATCGACTTTAAAAAGGCATACGATCTGATCGAAAGAAATTATTTATGGTATAAATTATTTAGTTTGGGAATTGATGTCATACGTCATAAGATCGATGTACGATTCAATAAAATTGTGTGTAAATACGTGAATACGTCCTCGGATTTCTTTGACAGTGATATCGCAAAACCCGGTTTATTGCAAGGGGTTATAACCTTGTCAGTTATGTTCTCATTATTTCTTAACCCTTTCCCTCATATAGACTCATTTTGACGCACTCAATAGGTACCACATAAAGCCTGATCTGCAGAAAACCACAGTTAAACCTTACCAAATTTAATTATAAAGTCCTCATTTCCAGACCACTGAGGAGCAGCGAACAGCATAAAACCTGATCAGCCTGCGAGTTACTCGCAGGCTGATCTGGTTTTATGTTGTTCGCATAGGTCTTTTCATGGTTTCCTCTATGAGGGAAAGGGTTAATGATATTTATTCATATTTACAGAACGACATAAATACTGGCTTATCTATCGATCAGTTGTCTATATATATTTTAGATTTCGTCAATGATATTCTCTGAATCAAAGGAAGGACTTCAGTCGTCTCTTAACATTTTAGAATCTTATTGTGAAAAGTATGGATTGACTTTAAATGTTGACAAAACAAAAAATATTGTTTTTATAAAGGGTGGAAACTTAGGTAGAGACATTAAATGTCTATATAACGGTAAAAGCTATTGTAATTGTAAATATTAATTATCTAGTCATTTAGTTTTTGACAAGCCGTGGTTCATTCATCCAAGCCACAAACACTTTAAAGAACAAAGGACTGAGAGCTATGAACGCACTGTTTGTTTAGTTTAGTTTAGTTTAGTTTAGTTTAGGACGTTATAGTGCCAATTGATATCATGTTTAATCTATTTGACGCATTTGTTTTATATGTTTTAAATTACGGTTGTGAAGTATGGGGTTTTGTTTAAGCTAAAAACATCGAAAGAGTCAATAGAATGTTTTGTAAATGGTTGGTAAATGTGAAGGCGTCAACGATTTCACTGCCACTTTACGCTTAATTCGGCCGGTATCCACTATACGAGTATCTGTCCTTGAATATGGCCTAAAAGTACTAATATATTACATTCAGGGGCAGATAACTCAAACAGTAGGACAGTGACCCCATTTTCCATAAAAATGTTTCTTTTATGACTCTCAATAATCATGCAAAGTTTGAAAAAATCTATGGAACAGTTTAAATCTTCCTTCTTTATCTATACAGAAAATGTAGCAAACTGTAACATACGCCCTTAATATAAAACGTTTTGATCGAAAAGGTGTTATTATGACGCTATTTTTCCTAACAATATGTTTGTCCACGAACTTTTTGGACAAACCTCGTATACATTCACCGCACGGGCCTCATATACAATTATTTATAATTCTACCATAGGTATAAATGACGCAATGGTATTCATGTATATCAAACTTATTTCTTTTTATGTCGTGTGAAAAATAATTTCTTACAGCTTATACTAATCCCTCTCATCGGTTCCTGGACTAGACCACTACTTTTTGCCTTGAAATGTCATGAATGAAAATTGCCACCAACGGGTATCGAATCCACAAACTTCGATCCTTACCACTGGACCATGACGAAGTTTATTTTTTAAGCTTATGCGGTTTTGTAACACATTTTCACGACACGATATCTTCTAGAAAAAGTCATACTTTTTAGGCTCTCTTTTTCGAGCCAGCTGACAAGATAATGTAATATCTGACTAAACAAATTGTATCGCTGGGGTTATTTTTTTTTAATCCAATTTCGAATGAAATTGCAAGGCAATGTAAAAACCGTGATGAGTTGGTTCACAAATTAGGTCTGCTATGAAAAAAAAATGTACATTTTGTCAATCAAATTTCCCTTACAAATGTGTAAATTGTTACTCCCATCCTATCTGAACTGGAAAAAAAAATAGAAGATAAAAAGAAAAAAAAAAAGTATTTTACTATAAATATATACAGCTCACATTTTTAAGAAATGTGGAGACTCCTGTTAGTAAAAGTAATAGTTTTCAACATTTGAAAATTGTGATACAGATGGGAAAATTATATAAAGTTATGATTTTTTATAAAAAAAACAACTATTTTATCCAGAATCATACATTATCAATTTACCATTGTATTACTCCGCAAGGATTTTTATGGCCTCTCATGGCGCAATGTACTGGACACGTCCAATGCAGGAAATATCGAGAGAGAGAGAGAAGTATAAATTCTAGAAAAAGTTTCCCAAACTGATAAACATTCTAATTTTACTAATAAATTATCGAAATTATGGTTATCTTTGGTTCATGTTTTGAAAAAAAAAGTGATTGATTTTTGAAAATAGTAAAGCAAGTCCATGAGATTATAGATTTTATCCAAATTTCAAAATAAATAGCATAAATGTTTTTTTATGATATGCCATGTTATTCAGAAGGAAAGGGTGATGTAAGAATATATAAGTTCAACTCTAACAATAACGTTTAATTGACAATTATTAGTGTCTCAAAATTGTCGATGTTTTGATAAAGGACTTTGGCGAATGTAATTAAAACTAGGTTTGTTATGGTTAGGTTCGAGAGACTATAAATCAGACTTTTTGATTTAAGACTAGACTAGACTATTTGAGTTTACCGTCGCTTCGATAGTATTTTAGTCATATAGCGACGTCCAGCTAATTACAGGTGGAGGAAGACCCCGAATGCACGGAGGCATCCGGGTAGAACCACCGACCTACCGCAAGCCAGCTGGAAGGCTTCCTCACATGAAAATCCGAGTGACCCTGCCGGGATTCGAACCCACGCAGTGAGGGGCTTAGTGAGTGTTATGCAACTGTTACTGCCGGGACTAGAACCCAAGCGGTGAGGGGCTGCGTGAGTGTTAAAGTCAGCGACTGTACCCTCTCGGCCACGGAGGCCCCACAACAACATATAAAATTTGGGTCTTCTAACATTAAGTATATCACACTTTGATTAATTTATGAAGACTGTCGTCTAAATCAGTTTGTGATGTTATGAATAAAACTTATTGGATTTAACCCATTAATAATATGCAAATTTAGCCCTTAGAAAGAGTTAAAATTTGAATATACATTTCATATTTCATAGAGTGAGTGTTAAACAGCGACTTTACCCTTTACCACGGATACCCCATACCTCTCTTACTACGAAACAGTATATATAGTAACTTGTAGATTTTTTGTTATTTTTTTTAGAAAAAACATTATCCTCTCGGCCACGAAGGCCCCCATTTTAATTCAAGTTTTTTTTAAAATGATATATGTGAAAATAGCTCAGGTCTAACAATTAACATTGAAAATTAGTAATTTTAATTGATATTTATAAAGGTAGTTAACTTAGTGTTAGTTTGTTGTCGTTTTTTTATTCTTTTGTTATCTGTTTAGTTAAATCATGCACATTTAACAGATTATAGATGAATTCTAAAGCAGTTTTACCTGTTGCTGTTCATTACGTGTCTTTTTTTTTTTCCACAACTGACGTAATGCACAACGAAAAACTACTTCTGTTTAAATGCTACATCTTAAACTTGAATTCATGTTTCTGTTTACAAACAAAATATATTTTTAGAAATCGTACTTAAGTAATTTGCAACAGAATAGCGAAATGTAATATGAAAACCCGTGGGAATTGACATGGTGAAACTTGGCGTCCCTTTGGCTGTTTATACGATAAATTGGTTTTCCTTTTAATACACTTGCTTACGCAATAAATGTCTCCATTTGTCAGATGATATCTTAAGAAATCGTTTAAAAATATTCATGGAATAATGCTATAAGAAGGAATTAGGAAATTTCGTTGAAATTTCCATATGGTGCAGTGATTTAAAATTGGAAAGACGAATTTGTTCAGTCTTTAGAATTTAAAATAGAAAAAAAAAACAATATTTCTTCATATCTTCATAACACGATTTATATGTTTTCAGTTGACATACAAAAAAAACTAATATTGTACAAGAATTTATCATTTCGTCAAATCGGGTAGCTACTGCAGGAGCAGCACTGTTCAAGAATTGTTATAACCCCGAACATCCGTAACCAAGTGATTAAAATTGATAACTTCCAATTCAAGATGTGACAAAATCACCTCAATTATTTTTTTTATTCATTTTTTTTTTTTTTTTTTTTTTGCGAGAAAGCTTTCCAGCCGGCTTGCAATAAGATGGTGGTTTTACCCGGTGTTTCTGTGCACCCACGGACTTTTTGCAGCTGTAATTAGCTGGGCGCCGCTACATTGCTGAAATAATGTCGCGGTGAAAAGTAAACTCAATCACTACAACAACATTACGCACACACAATAGTTAACTCCCTTTACATTTGTAGCTATGTAGATAACCACTGCCAAACAAGTAAACTTAGAAGTATTTAGTTGTTTAGTTCTGATCACGTACATTTTCCCGTCTCGTCCTGTCATGATTTACAGATTCACTGATATCACTACTATTTCTTGCAGGTAGATACAAGTCCACTTTTCCCGTTCAGAATAGTCTTCATTTTCAAATGATTTTACAGAAACCACGAAAAATGTCCTCCAATTTCAAAAGGTTTGGAATTTAGTTGCTAGACTGATGGATAATAAATAGGATCGGTTTGAGAGTACAAACTTTGTTGTTTTTTATCCTTAAGTGATGCAAACGATGAACTATGAAATCATAGACAATTACTGTAATCTTTAATTGTTAACTTTTAATTCTAGACAATGTGTATCTTCCTTTTTCCAAAGTGAAGTTAGATTTTGGCATTAATTACTTAAAAAGGATATAAGGCCTTACAGCACGTTAACATTTTCAAAACATTCAGAATGTCTCGGTTGGTTAGAGCCTCTGCTCCGGTTAAGTTCGATCCCCGGCCGCGACTTACCAAATCCATTAAAACTTTGCTTTAATACATAAGAGTACTACAGGACTGGTTGGCGCAGATGAGGCAAAACTATATGTCACATGTAGTCAAAATCCCAAAATAAAAGAAAAAGTTCACGCCATATGATATTAAAGAAAACATAAACATCGCGTTCGCCTAAATCGCACGTAGACGACTGCTGCGCTTGCTACTTCGGTATGACCTCGCGTCATTTTGGGTCTATGTGGTATTACAGCAAACATGCTGTATGAGGAAGATACTTCCTGTCACGTCAAACAGCACTAAGAATCATTTGAATAAGCAAGAAATTCTATCACAAATGATACCGTCACAAAATATACATAGCTATTTCTTGTTCAAGATGTATAGAAAATGTCGTCTGCTAACAAGAATATATCGAACACGCGATATACCGACCGGAATGGAATCTGTCTCTTTTCTTGGTAATGGACCCATTATTCTACAGAAGGAAGCACTTCTTTTCGTGCTGGTCATTTCTGTGTAATGCTGAAGAATCCCCCTAGCTGTAATAGTCGACATTAAGATGTGAATTGCATCGACGGCAGACAAATTGCGTTGTAAAAAAATAAACATCAAAACATAGGAAATATTGTTTTCTAATTTATTAACAAAATGAGGACATCTTTTGAATTTAGTGAAGCATAATTCATGTAGAATCCTGACATAGTATAACAGAGATATCTTACATGTAGGTTAGATCCCTAACCGAAATATACCAACATTGCTAAAAGAAATGGTTATGGTGAATCTTCTTTGCTAGGAGCTCAGAAAGTAAGGGTAGTTTCCAGAAATGCTTGGGAATCTATCTATATATTTTGGTTGTGTGAGATATAATGCAACTCGTCTATGGCGTTACATCGTAGTGAAACAACTTTATAATTGTCTCAAGTAGACATCTATATAGGTCCAAAGCTGAAATACTGTTATTGGGACAATATACCCACGCGAACAAAATATGAATTCATGTTCGTTTAATATAATACCCTATGGATAAATATGAAGAAAAAAAATCAATTCACTACCACTGAATACCCTGGACAATAACGTCGGAGTTGTAGAGGTGTGTCACAAAGCTGTCAATCGAATTGGCCGCTGCATCTTTTTGTGAAAATATGGCAACCCATTTTCATTGGCTGATAAAAAAAAAACCCAGTATAATCGACGCATTACGAAGATTCCTTTCCAGTTTGCTAAAATAGGCACAGGGTTTCCGAGCATAGAAAAAAATCTTTGAAATTATACATGCCCATGGTTGAGTAAATGCAACATTTATCTTGGCTGTATTATATGGAATTCCGACATAATTGCTTTTTCCTACTTGAAAGAGTATATCTTCAATACAAAATGTCGCCTTACATATGCTCATAATAATTGTCTAAGATCAGGCATATGTATCGATCTCTATAAATGCATTTTATGGGTAAAATCATGTCATCAGTGGCTTCCTACGATATAATCGTCTGGGTAGTTTGTAATGATTTTTCTCCGGGCTGAACATATATGGATTCCCAATTTTTTGAGCTATGAACATTTTGCCATGTTCCTACTGCAATGATACTGGGTTACTTTTAGATTTCGGATGTTGATTGTATCGATGTTTAATGACGTCATTAAATATCCTGGGCCTTTAACCTATGGTTAGATATCTGAACACTCTGTCCTAAGATTAACGAGTTTTGGGGACGACAACCTTTAATTAAATTGTAGGTGAGTGATATTGAATGAAATATCGATAACATATTGGTCGATATCGATCCAGTAACCTTAAGATTGTCAATATGAAGTTTTACAACAAGGCTTTCATATTTTTTCATCGAATTATTAATACATAAAACAACTTTGCTATGACTCATTGTCCACCAATAAGGAAATAACCACTTTATGCCAAATGAGAAGGAAGTGATATCATTATATTTTATATATGCTTCCATTCGCATGCATATCTGTTATTACGAGAAAGGAGATTCCCACGAGACGGAGTTTGTATTTGGAAAGGAGGATTATAGTTCGGTTTCACGTCCTGGAAGTATTGAAGCACAAGTGTTCCAAACGTTTATTGATATACAAGAACAGTAACTGATGACTGGAGGGAACCATTTAATAATGCACGTATACACTATTTAACTATTTTCCAAGATGCTGAAACCATGCTTTACCAATTCTGTCAAGAAAATATTTGAGAAAAGTATCTGTCTGTTTCTACTGTTTAAGCTTCGTTCAGATCTGGATCCCGTGATGGTAAAGATTAGCCCTTGCTGAGAACTCTTGAGTGACTGCCTTTGCGACCGGCGCAGATCGTCTGCACTGTTTGCTGTTCAGTCAATAAATGTTCAGTAAGAAAAAAAAAACAAACAATTAATGACATAATCCAAAATGAAGAAAGGACAAGTCAAATAAAGAAATTTAAAATGGTAGGGTTAAATATATTAACCCTTTTCTTGATAGAGGACACCATGAAAAGACCTATGCGAACAGCATAAAACCAGATCAGCCTGCGAGTAACTCGCAGGCTGATCAGGTTTTATGCTGTTCGCTGCTCCTCAGTGGTCTGGAAATGAGGATTTTGTAATTAAATTTGGTAAGGTTTAACTGTGGTTTTCTGCAGATCAGGCTTTATGTGATACCTATTGAGTGCGTCAAAATGAGTATATATGAGGGAAAGGGTTAAATACGGTTACAATTGTTCTTATCAGAAATGCCCCGTTGTCATCCAAGACTGATAACAGTAAGATCATGTAAAAATGGCTCTGACTCATCTTCCCTTACTCTACTGATCCGAACTCGCAAAAAGAGTTGCTCTCAAATTTTAGTCATGCAATTTACGCATAATTTCATAAGCGCATCTATAAGGTTGTGCAAATCGACCACTTGCCTCCTCCGTTAGAACGGGCTCGTCTAACTTAAAACGATATTTATCTGCATGCCACATGTATTTCTAAAACTCACACATACACTGCCCTCGAATTGATCCGATGCCATTATCTCTTGAGTTTAAAATTATGGCTTTCCCTTGTGATAAGATTGTTGCTCTTCTCGTTGTGTTTATTTTACTTGTTTTAACGGAAATGTGAGCATTAAATCATTTAAGTGCATGGCAAAGAAAAATGATATATAACAAAAATAACAAACACGCCGTCAATGACAGGTTAGCTATAGAATTTTTTTTTCACGTAAAAGATATGTCAAAATGAACAGCTTTGGCTCTTTTTTTTTAAGAACAACACGTTTACTCTGTTTATTTTATGACCAATTACAGATCAAAACAAATTAGGTATTGATAGATATAAGGAATAACCTTTCAAAGAATATGTAAGATATTTTACACTAGATCTTCATAATACGCCCCAGCTGACTGCTTAGTACAGTTAAACTTTACTGAAGACTTTGTTGTTGTTGTATTGGGGTTTACCGTCGCTGCGATAGTATTTCAATCATATAGCGACGTCCAGCTAATTACAGGTGGAGGAAGACCCCGAGTACACAGAGGTACCCGGGTAGAACCAACGACCTACCGCAAGCCAGCTGGAGGGCTTCCTCACATGAAAAATCCGAAGTCCCTACCGGGATTCGAACCCACAGCGGTGAGGGGCTGAGAGATTTGTAGTCCTCGACTGCAACCGCTCGGCCACGGCGGCCCCTGAAGACTTGTGGTATCTATAAATTAATTAATTTAATTAATAGGACCCTGGGTATAGGTTAGAGTCCATTAAGATATTTCTACAGACAATAGAGGATCGAAGCGAGCTTAGCGAACGTATGCTTCTATTTTCTGTAGAAACGTAATTTTTAGTTAAAGATTCTATCCGTAGTCCCCATCTATCCCTAGTTCCTATTAATTTAATATGAAACACTTGACTTAATCAAATGCATTGATCTATTTTGTACGTGCAATAATAGAAAAAAAAGGTGTTCTATGGAAATAAATTTCTGATATTTTTTATTCAGAGCTTCTGATAGTCAACAAATTAAGGTGGCTTCTGAAACATACTAAAGCAAGACAGCCCTAATAAATAAAAAAAAAATCAGACAATTTGAAAAACAAAACTTTCTCTTTTACTCCCTGGACACACATATAATGTCACAGATTCAAGATATTCTGTTGTTGCTCAGGTGTTTTCACCCTAATTGCCGTGACATTTGCTGAATTGTTTCTCTTCACATTCCACACTCATGTCATGTCAATCCTTTGATAAAACATGCAACTTTTGAAATGTCAAATTCACTAAGTCGCGCTCTATTGAACAGGTCTGAGAATGAAACAGATATTAGGCATTGTATGAATTAGGACATGTGAATGAAGTAGTTGAACTATTTAACACACAATACCTACTGTAAAATCAATGAACTTCACACATTTAAGTACGAAACAAATCACATACGTTTCTCTATTTTGGCTTACTTTTTACTATAACAATGCATGTTTTCATTGTCGGCTATACATTTATTTATCATATATGAATCTTTAATACACATAGATCAATATGCTCGTTAATTACTAACTTTACAAACGGAAAAAAACTAACATGAATTCATAGTAGTTTTACAAAAGCTTTTGTC
Source organism: Solen grandis (assembly GCA_021229015.1). NCBI lineage: Eukaryota > Metazoa > Mollusca > Bivalvia > Adapedonta > Solenidae > Solen > Solen grandis. The sequence continues at coordinate 20,591,321 of CM037785.1, read as the reverse complement.
ACGTGACCCTTTTTGCTCCGTTTCACCATATTCGACCAATGAAATACTGCTAATTATTCAATCGGGACTGGTAACCTTTTCTTATCGCTAGTTTAATTGAACTGTCAAAAAGGACAAAAGTTAGGCTAGACAATTACGCCGCAAAAGTGATTAACACATGTCCTCTCTTTCTTCTGTTTGTCTTCATCATCTACCGTTGTTTTTCCCTTTTCGTCTTTAATTTCCTACGTCTTCCTTTTCTCCACATCTCATCTATTTAATCTTGTTTCACCATTACTCACTGCTTCCATTCGTATTAAATAGAGACATTATACAAAGAGAAAAGATCGTTGATTGGTTTGTTTTCAAAAGTACTGGTTGGTATAGAACAACATAATGTAATGCATATATAATCAGGACACGTAAAATGGATTGGTTTTATAGTGAGCTCCTGACATGGACCTTGTCATTTTTTTTTTTTTTTTTTTTTTTTTTTTTATAATCATCCATCCTAAGGGTTATAAAACTTTTTTATAATACCCCATTCATTAATAAAAAAAAATCTGGTATTGTTATAATACACGAAGGGGCTGTCTAGCTCGGTGTCAGGATAATGTGACAGGGTAAGGTCTCCAAATGACTGAAATACTGTCGGTGGGACGTTAAACCTAATAGATAAACAAACACGTAATAATATACATGTAACTATTATCATGAATTTTTAATGACCAGTTCACAATTTCTTCTCAGCTTGTGTGCGCAAATTATAATATCCTTTTTCAATTCAGTTTCAAATACAACAGTTTTAATATCATTTTGTGAAATAGCTGCATAAAAGATTTTTAAAAAAGAGATAAAAAGGGGGAAGGCCGAACTCAAAAATCAATATATGGTTTTACAAAGCAATTTGAAAGCAAACATTATTTTGCAAAAACGTTCTATCTCGAATAACAATGCCATTCAGTTTCCACAATGAAATTCTGCCGTCCTTCGAAATTCATGAACATGAAATGATAATGAACTCAATCAATACAAAGTTGAATTCCGTCTTTTCTGAAATGTGGAAAACAATGTTAGAGACAAGATTTCCGACTAAATTGCATCCATTCCTCATTACATTCACATGATCAAAATGTACCAAGGAGAATATGCAAATTCCGTGATATCTTATTCTAAAACACAAATCATTTTCGGTGCATGTTTGATTGATATTCTGTACGTGTATTCAGCTGATTTCCTTTCCTCTTCTTTATCATTATTCGACTTCCTTCCTTGTATTTTTTCCCACATTTTTATTATTTTATCCTTTGAAACGTAATCATTCGAGAAAGATAATTACGTTCAACAGTGTCAGTATTTAATGATTTTGCAATTACATCCATCAGATGAAAATCAAGACATTATTGATATCATTTAAATAATTGATATAGGTGCTGGAACTAGGGAACGTCATAACTCTAAGAATGTCTATTTATAAGCAAATATTATCCTAGGCAAGCTTGAGGTTTTCTCAAACTCACATAGGAAACGTCTTGACCATATCGATCGAGAAGGCACAAAGGTTCGCCCAGTATCAATTGATAACTCATGTAAATAAGGCTTATTCAGGCTTTCTCGTATATACATTCTATGAATAATTTGGTATAAAGCACGTCCTTTTTGCTTATTTGGTACAAAGGACGACAACATGGTATTGCAAAATGCAGTGTCTGACTGGGATTATGATGTGTCTTAGGACTTAGATTACAATGTGCAGGGAAATCCACTTTAATGATTGATCAGTTAATCGTTATAATGCAGTTAATCAAAGGCACAATGCGCTAAAAGACTGCCGGCAGGATTTACATGCTAAACTAGCTATATATATAATTCTAACAGCAGCGTTAGTCTGTTGGTTACTGCCAGTCTAAAAACCGTACATGACTGGATATACTCTAAACTACAAAAAAATCCCAGCACTGATGGTTAAAATGAAGTTTAAGTCTACTTGTTATATAGTGCTGACACACTGCAGGATCCTACTTTTGACTAGTGAAATAATACCATATCTAGTGACATTATAATTATACCGAGCCAAACATTCTGGTGCTTCTATAATGCTGTCGTTATACAGTGTTACACTTTTGACAAATGGCATAATACCATAACTAATAATTTTATCATCAAACCGGGCCAACTAGTCCTTGTGCTAGAATATAGTGCTATTATACTAGTACAGTGTTAAACTTTTGGCCCGGGTGCTATTATATAGTGCTACCAAAATACAATGTTACAATTTTGACTAGTGAGACATGTTGCCATTTCCAGTGCCATTAACCAGTCCTGGTGCTCTCTGTGAATACTGAGCGCCAAGCTAATTTTGGGAAACAGGGATAAAACAGTTTCATTTTGAATGATGTCGTGTACATGTATCCAATTCATCCCCTCCCGAGTCAGTGACTGGGTGTAATGCCAATCATCTGAACTTATATAATGTATTTTTCATTCATTTTCTGCACAAACCTATTTGTAACAACAATTTCTTTTTAAAGACTGGAGTGCTTACCACATATAAAGCCTATTTGGGATAAGGCAACTGTTCTCATTTGATCAATGATCATTGCGAACTATTTTTTCCTGGTATCACTATTGCGGACTTGGTTTTGGGTATTTATTTATAATATTTGATCCTTACAACAGGGGCTGTAAATTGAGATTTGACTATTTTAACAAACTATCATAAACCTTTCGAAAACTTTAAGATAATGGTATTGGCATATTATTCTAATAAAATGCGCTAAATAAGAGTATGGGGTGTGTGTAGGAATACCTAACAATAAACTTTGACAGAAATAGAAATTATGAGACATGGTCCCTATAAGACAATGTTGTAAAGTACATATTCATTTATAATTGGCTTAATATACGTTGTGGATAAATGACACATAATTATACATTGAATAAAAACATACAGATAACACAATAAATGCTGACACTAATGGTGAAGCAAAGATTACAACAAACATATATTTAGTAAACGTACTCGAAAGGCCAAGTAGATAAGGAACCAGTCATGAATGTATTGATTTAGTTGATGAAGTTATAGATGTTTCCGTCAACTCTGAAGCATCGGTTGTTTTAAACATAATCTAGATATAGTTATTGATCGGTCACATATATTTAATCATACAGCTGTTACTCATGGTTTATTGTCGACTTTACAAATCCCGGCAACCGCGGTTGGTATTTGTCAAAATGTTTGTAGAAAGAGAACAGGGTTTCTTTTTTTTATTGAGTATATTGTGTGTCCCATATGAAACTCGACAAACATTTATGAAAAAGTTAATTATAACAAATGTTTAAATTTCAGCATAATTGTAACGTTAGAAGATATTTTATTAATATATACCAAATGAAGAATTTCATAATAAGATTTATGAAAATGCATAAGGAGCAGCATTTCCAACCGTTGCTACTCATTCTTGGACTACTAGCCTTTCATGCAACTGGTTGGCTCATCAATTGTGCATTTTTAAATCAATATAGGTCATTTGGGAGAATGCAATTAATTTACAACAATTCTTCAAATTGAATTCACACTTTATTTTCTTTAGAACTAAAGATATGTGGACTTTCTTTTCATAAGTACCGTTAAAGACAAATTGCTCTATACAGATTGCTGCATTGTTCGAAGCTCCAAACTTTGGCAGATGTAATGGCCATAAACATTATCTGCAGCTTTGATAAGCATAATATCGTTGGATGCTAGTGAGTAAACAACTCGTGAACTTTGGTATTTAATATAATCAAATGATTGTAACTTCTGATCTGTGCCAAAAAACAATGTTAATTTACATCGCCTTCAAGTTTGATTAAGATTGCTTGACAAATGCGGATGCTATAAAGTAAATAGTTTAAGTGGAATCTGGCAGCAATATCAAAAACAGATTCGAACTTCTTTAATGCATTAAGGCATTTAAAGTTGTCTTAACGTTTGATCAATATCGCATACAAAACTGTATTTCTTTCTTTCTGATATTTCAAGGGCCATAACTCCAGGCCTTATGTTCCCATCTCAGCCATAACTAAACCTTGCGGAAATATGACTTCATTAGTATTTTTCATGTTTGAGTATTATTGCTCAATAATTGTGGATACTAGATTGTAAACAAAATGACATCTGGCAAGATCCGATCATTCAAGGACCATTACTCTTCATCTTCTGTTCCGGTGTCAGTCATACACGATATTTGCCGATAACAAAAAATACAATGAAGATGCGATATAATGGTTGCCTGGACTACATGCCCAGCTTAGCTTAACATCCGTTTATTTAACAGGTCAGTAAGCTGGTCAGAATCATGCCACAATATATGATTTATCCCTCTCGAATATGGTGGTAGGCCCATGTTTAGCCGTCTGATAATTATGATGTATAATCTGTTGTGTGTCAAGAGATTAAATGTCACATATTTATGATATACGGTTGAGCCTGCATAAGCGGTCATCTGCATTAGGCGGTCGACATGCATTCAGCGGTCAGTTTAATACATGTATTTCTAAACGATAACGTTTTGTTTTATGGTTTACCTTCGTTTAGCGGTAACCTCTGTTAAGCGGTCACCTTACTGACCGCTCTAGACAGGTTTGATTGTACATGTAATTAAAATGATGTAGTATTGTCCAGAGTCACCAAAAGTGATATCCCGATGTATACAAGAGAAGTTTACTTATTTTTTACATTTGTGGTTGCATTTTTTCAAGTTTACTATAGTTATCGCTGATATATGAAATTGGCTCAACAGTATCAACTTTATTGGATCTTAGTTAAAGCATGAGACATCATTGAAGATATTGAACGTTTTGTACTACGAGACGCAATACGACAAGTCAGCACGTATGATTCCTAGATAGCCCTCAATTAATTTATGAAACCAATGACGCTATACTTAAGGTAGTCCATCCATTATTATATTATGATCATGGTCCATAAATTGATCGTGGGAATTTTGTAATAAATGAAAATTCCTTTAGACTTTGAGCAAAATAGCCTATAACTCCAAGTCGATTGATGTTTGCATCGGCACTGAAGTCTTTTTAAGCATTTGAAGGGCCGTGATCATAATCTAAGGATGGAACTTATTACCTTAAGATTGAAACTCAGTAAACTTTATTAATTACTGTTTGTTTATTTGAAATACCGAAGAAATGAATTTGTAACGTAATAATCTGAACATATTTCATGAAGCATACATTTTATTTTATATTTTGTGAATGACGTCAAAGGTCTCGAGTATTGATTTATTTGATGTCTTTTCTGTAAAAAAAAGTATTAAAATGTTTAATGTAATTTCTGACACAAGAAATGATAAAGAAAGCATTGTCCCGAAGTTATGATGACTCGAGCGTTTATTAGTTTTACAACAGATGGGTGATGAAACTTGTTAATTTACCAGTCTAAGTTCAGTTAAAATATTATTCAGTTTGTAAACTGCATGGTCAATATCATGTTTAATGTTCGGACAATAAAAAATGAAATGAAGCCATTAAGGTAAACCAATAAAAGATAAAGGATTATTATAGGGATAGTTTACCCAGTACATCATTAAAATGTATGATGATTAAACAGATTCGTTCATCGTTCTTAATATTATCTCTTAAATGGCTCATCTGTGTATTACAATTTCCTAATAAAAACAATTGAATAATTGAATTTTATGAAGTTGTTTTCAATACCATTTGTGCAGCAATTGTCAAAGAATAACGGGCCTCCTGATTTCTCTATCTAGGGATTAATGTTTCAAGAAATAGGATATCTTCATATATTTTATGAGGACAAAACTGGAAACTGATATCTTATTAATCTAAAACAGTCGATAAAGTTAACTGAACATCCCTGCTACATCGCCTAAACTCCACTAGTTTAATTAAGGTATTCCATCCTTCATTTAATTGCGATCATTGTCCACCAAGTGCCGTGGGAATTGATAATAGTATATGCAAGACATTAGGTTTTGAGCAAAAATGCATATAATTCCGAATCTGTAGATGCTTTCATCTGCACTGAAATCTTTTTAAGCATTTGAAGGACCATGGTTATAATTTAATGGTGGATGGATTACCTTAAAACAGGACGCAACATATGCCATTCCCTTAGCACCTCGTTCACTCCGTGAAGCGAGGGTATAGCATTTCGTTTTTAATGAATATTATAAGAAACAATATCAAAGTGACAGATTATGCTTAATTCTACAAATCATACTTAGCACTAAGCCATATTTAAATAAATTATTGCCTAATTGTCTTCAAGTCAGCAATCTAAAATTAAGAAGTGTATGGTTCTTTTAAAATTATATCGGCGTTCTACCGTAGAAATCTGAACTTTATCTACTCGAATATGTGTTTAATTATGGCGGAAGCATACATATCAATTAATACCTTAATTACTACATTGTAAGGGAACTATGTTTTGAGAAATGCAATTCGATTCATTTATGGATCTGGTAACTTTACCCTAGGGGTGTTCAGTAGACGGAGTCATTATAACAATTACTTTTTGCATGGTAAACATCGTGCACTATGGGAACACACTCTCGGGTCCAACGCACTATAGGGTCTGACCCCAAAGTGCGTTACTTACTATGGGTTCCGACCCAAAAATGCGGTCGGTTCTAACGCACTTTTGGGGTCTGCTCCGAAAATGGATCCTAAAGTACGTTGATATGTTCTTTGTGTTCAACCTAGATTGAATCATAAACATGGTTGATCGACCGTTACAAACATTTCCTAATGCCTCATCATTATCATCCACATTATCGATTAATCGTGTTTGTCATGGTCATCGTGTTCTCTATCAGCTATGTGTATTGCAGTTGTATCATTTATTTACAACCAGAATAAAATAAGTACAACACATCACCGTCAATACACTATATTATTATTCTTTTAAGACTGCGAAGCGCATGCGCGAAGCAGGTTTTAATTACCAGAACTGAAAACAGTAACTGAAATTTTAACAGTTGATGTATTACTACGCAAGAGAAGTTGTGAGGACAAAATAGTTCATATTTAAACCTGTCTGTCAAAGAGAAACCTCCAACATTTACATAATTTCATAAGCAAATAACAATATCTGTTCATGCATTTGATACACGACAGTATCTTAGCTAGAACATGTAAAGCAAAAGATATCTGTCACGTAATGTCTGCTTTTCCATCAGTTGAATAATTACGTATACATCTGATGGTGGTGATGATGTTAGTTATTTTTATTATGATATGGTAAAAACGTCTTAGAATGTAGAATGCATCAAACGATTTTGCGTGACGTCTTTATATTTCTATATATCTATTATAGTAATTTAGTCTAAGAAAATAACATCGAGCTGCTGAACGAGAAACAGTTTTCTGTTATTAATGTTAAATTGTTAAAAACTGTCTGTTTCATTCATGTCAGAATGTAAAATTAGTCCCAAAGTGCGTTCCCACAGTGCACCATTTGGGCCCTTGTCAATAGACCTAGATCCATGCCACCTTAGATGCCACCTAGACATTCTCAAATATATCAGTAAATATAGTAAAAAATAAGTGAATCATGTATTTATGTTTCAGGTAACGTTAGAGAAAGGTATGACGTCAGAAAACGCAGATCGCCTGACGGATTCTCCCCGGAAGACCACGTATCTACAGGTGACAAGAAAACTCAGTCGTGCTGGCGAGGAGTCATTTGACACTGATGATTTTGGAGCCGAGTACTATAACTTCCAGGAGAGACGTGGGTCCAGCCAGTCCATCTCAAGGTACAATTCGTGTCCTCAGCTCGCTGAGATGGATGAAACTAACCAAGAACCGTATGAAAAGACAGTTGACGATATAAGTACAAACACTGGAGCTTTAAACAGGGAACTAAAATGTGTCATGGCCCAAAATCCCTCCCCAATCATGCTAAAAAAGGCGTTCTTAGAAAATGGACAAATATCTGACACTCCAACTCCTCCATCCACACCTAAAAGCAGGCGGAGTTACATGTCCTCACGTGATTCTTTGTTGTCCTCACCGGAGAAAACGTTTGTTGGGTGCTCTCCCTTTGCCTCGCCGCGGTTACTACTAAGAAAACAAATTGCACAAAGTGCAATAAGTAGAAACTCTTCAATGGACAGTCTTAACGACAGATCTCCTGGGGATCAACAAAAACAAGCTCAGCTTAGTGTCGAAAATGTGAACAAACTAGAGGAAATTCAGTCCACCGAAAAACGGAGAAAATCGCGTTTAAGCAGTTCAGATTTCGATTTTACTGCAAAACCGCCAACTGAGCGTTACGCGGAACATGTGGACACTAGTGAAACTGTCAATAAGTGCGAAAACTGGTTACAAACGTTGCAAATCGTTCAGAAAGACAGAATCAAATCCAGAAGTCATATACAGCTTCCTCCAATATAAAAAATGTACTCAAGCTCACGGGATATTTTATCTGTTCATTTCACGTCTGTTGTTGTCATGTTCAATTATTGGCTTCAGCTGAGATGTCCAAAAAGATCTCCGTTTCGCACACGAATAGTTCTGAAAATGTTTATCATTAAAGCGGGAACTGGACACATGTTTCTTACTTGATACCAAACGATAATGGAAGTTTACTGTACATGCGCGCTGACAAAAGGATTCCCTTCGAGAAATGAGATGAGTTGTCCAGACAAGAACGTTTTTCTTTTATTGATACGATAATCATCTAATATCCAATAAAAATATATATATTGATAAAAATTGAACCAGTTTGCGTTAAATTAGTTGTTATAGTGTATCCCATAAAACACATTGCAGAAAAATTTCATTTTTTTAATCCGTTTCAGATATTCATATTGTTACAGACGGGTGCCGTGATCTAAAGGTCACATACATGACGTTAACGTACATGACGTGAAGGTAAAGAATCTGAAGTTTGTGGGTTCGAAAGCCATTTTGAGCAAGAATCTTTCATGACTTTCTCAGACGCAAAGTAACGGTCCAACCCATTTTTAATATATGCAGCCATTTTAACTTGTTTGCTGGAATAGACAAATAGAATCTATCTTTAATAGTACTTTTAAGTATAACAACGGCACTTGATTGCTTAAGATATTAATTTCAACTCTCTCCTTCAAATTTTATCAAATTTTATCCTTTCTAGGCGTTAAAACACGCTTAGCGATGAATATTTATTGAAATCAATAAAATGCCATATATTCAAGCATATACATTGCTTTCATCTTTGTCATTGCAAGTTTTGAAATGTTTCATTACTTGTAGGTACAGAAGTCATTGTATCAACACAAGAAGCCAAGAATCAGAATGTATGTCCCGAAGAGGGTATAAATAAAACCAGTAAAGGGTCTCTCTTTTTTCGTATTTCGAGAGTAATAACTTTATAATTATATATTTTATAATTAAATATCAAATATCATAATACCACTTATTATTTGCAAATCTATACAAACAAAAAGTATTTAACAGTAAAATCAATTACCCTCAGTTTTCCGAAAATCCTCCTCGGGACGATTTCAAGATCATTTGTATGTCATGAATTTCTATTTTGTATCGTAATGTGTTCGCATACAGGACCGTTTGAATAAAAAGAATATTGTTTCTCATATTGACAGTCAGTTCCAAAGAGTACAATGTACTTTCTGATTAGCTTTATGGTTTCTATCTCAGTATATTGATTAGGCGATTCCAAAGTAATGACGAGTAGATCTTCACAACAGGAACAAAGAACTCAATTAACTATATACATTTCAAATTAGGTACCGTATTCAGACTCTGTATATAGCGATATATATTCATAAGCTTGATTAAAAAAATATACAGAATTCTCATTTTAGACTAATCACTATTCAACAGGGAGTTTTGTATATCCATTTCAGTATACCTATTTCTGTAAATGTATATAATCGTGCACAAAATTGTCATTGTGTTACTAATTCCTCCCTTGAATGTATACTCACTAATGTTCTTAACGGTCATCAAAGTGAACGAGCAGTTGAAACGTCCGCCCGATAACCAAGAGGTCAAAGGTTCGAACATCAACCGCGATATACAAATTTAGTTTCAGGATAGTTTTAGGACAGGTTGGTTCACAGTGTGGCCATACCACGTGGTATATGACGTCATTTTAAGCTAACACTGAAAGCATGTTTTGCATCGATTCGAAGTACTTTATTTCTTCACCAATTTTAATGGGATAGAGCGCATGAAAATTGTGCCCTACACATAGATTCCAGTGATTTTTTTGTCAGATGTTTAGTATTTCCAAACATTCGGGAAAACATTATTAGCGATGTGCTTTACGTGTTAGAAAACAAAATTTCACGAACTTGGAAGTGTTTCCCGAATGTTATAAAAACAGGACAACTGACAAAAGAATCTCTGGAACCTATGTGTTGGGCACAATTTTCGACTTCGCATAAGCTATATACTATTAAAATTGATTAAAAAAAAAAAAATACTTACAGTAGTTTTTTTCTTTCTGAATCGATGCAAAATATGCTTTACGCGTTTGCTTAAAATGACGTCATATACCACGATAGGGGTGTGGAACCATGGTACATGTGTACGGCGTGATATCACAGAGGAAGTCAAATGTATGTCATGTCGGTGAGCCTTAAAGCCAAACAAACACACTGTGTTAAGCGATGTTAACCCGGGGATCAAGATACGATTTACTCACCTTTGTCAAGACCCATGAGGTTTCGAATATAAATTTAAATATACATGTATGTCTAAATGTTGACTACTAAAATGCATTGACACAAACATTCACTTCTAAACTTTTTAAGTTCTTACAACTTTAACCAATCCCTTTGAAAGGTTCCTGGGTTGGACAAGTAATTTGCGCATGGGAAAGAAATGGAAAAACCTTGCCCCTAACGAGTTCGAACCCACAACATTCGGATCCGCAGTTTATTACGTTACCATTGGAGCACGGTGCTTTTCATTTTTGATTCTCCTGTTATGTACCTCTCGAATCATACTCTTTATAAAGCATGCGTGTATATACGATAGCCTTTCATGAAAGATAGTTTAAATATTCAGGTTTTTTCCACACTGAAATGGCGTTGCCCACTGCAAGCCTCAAATACTGTCTTCATTACTAGATACGAAATCCACCGACAACACTAAGCAATTTGTAATACTTAAAACATAGGAACACCTCTTATATTTCTTTCATCACATATTTTTTATGTAAAATGACTATTCTAACGTGACGAAAATGTTACCATACCCATAGTTATTATTTGTTAAGTACGGATTTTAAGGGATTTGTTAAAAGTACACAAAACTACCTAGTATCATGAAATTATAATCGATCGAGAGAACTTTACAATACAAATGTTAATGCAAGCCTTTATAGACTCTGAGCAAAAGAGTCCTATGACTCGGTGTCAATGGATGCTTGCATCTGCACTGAAGTATTTTTAAGCATTTGAAGGACAATGATTATGATTTTATGGATGGATTACCTTAAGTACATCTGTATACGTATCGCCATGTAAGTTTGATGAAATGGGCACCAGCTCCTGGACCTAGGGGTAATATTATAGTGTTAGCTGCACATGTCGGGCACCTTAAAACTTAAAATTTTTCATTTGTTTAATACCGGGTAATAGTTAACATCATTCCGGGAAAATCGCACATAATTTCTGTTCTTACAAAGTTTAATACCGTTTAGTGAACTGAATACCTGGTTCGAAGATGAGCTGTATATAATAGAAAGAGAATGGTGAGGAGAGAGAAAGAAAAAAGAGAGGTGTATTTTCGATCATATCATATGATTTTTGTGCTTAAAATATAAGCGAGGGGATTGGTTATATTCACCTCAAATAATAGTGGTAAAACTATGATATGGGTAAATTATCTGAAATAATGTTAAACCATAAAAATATTTGTTTCCGCTAACCATAACGACCTTTTTTTCATACCAACCTTTTTTTTCTAGCATTCATGTTCTCGCGGTTACAAAACGTTATTACCGGTCATGCAATATCAAAATATGTTATACTAAACATGATTCGAAAGGAAAATGAATTTGAATTAACAAACGTCTGAGTTTCTTCTCTTCGTTTAAGCATCCGTGTACAAATTTACTCTTTTCCTTTTTTCAGATTACTTCTTTTACAGTTAAAAATTTTTGCAAACGTACAGAAAATCAGTCAGTCGGTGCTATATTCAATACGATTTGATACAAGTGATGTAGGAAATGTTGTAAGTCCCATTTTAAGTTACCCTTGTACTTGACCAAAGATTTGGGTCCCGTTTCACTAAACTTCGTACGAAGCGGGAAATCTTCGTAGGCGTAAATTCAAAGTTGTAAACAAGAATTTTCCCTTTGATTATTTTTTCTTTACAAAAAGTATTGTGTTTGTATAGTGCAAAAAAGGGTCAACTTTCTTCATGTTTAACTCTGAAAAATAAGACATTGTCAGACAACATGTAGAATAACATACTTACGACTAACATCAGATTTGTTCGTACGTTTAGTGAAACGGGCCCCAGGGTGCTACAGAGTGCTCTGCCCTTGGTATTTCGTTAACCGGAAACCAACATTCCCAGATGCTGCAATGGATAAAGATCCCAGCAAGCATCGTTCTGTAATATCTGGCTGAGAAATAAAAACTCACGAGGACAAACTTCTGGAATAAGCTGCTCTTTGTGAGCAGAAGCATTGTCATTGATCAAATAATGGTGAGTGTCAAGCAAATGTTCAAGGCCTCCCTGTTCTCGCAGCAAAATACTTAAGTCTGATCTTAGACTTAAACTCAAATATCAGGCTCAGGCTCATTAATGTTTTTTTTTTTTTTTTTTAAATAATACTTAAGTACGTCTTACACTTTCGAGAATACACTGCCAAGTCAAATCTCCTGCTATGAGCTCAGACACGCTATGGTTATTAATTTAGATATTTCTGTATTTCTTCATCAATGAGGCGACCTCATAAACACCACTGCCGATTTGGATATTTCTGATCCAGGGCCAACTTTTACTTTCTTTAACTCTCTGTTTATTTGTTAACAGTGTCCTCTGATACAGAAGACTTCCTGCATTGTGTTGTAGCTTTAATAGAAAAATATGAATATCCAACACATTTCATGTATGCTAGGGGCTGCAATATCATGTTTGTCTCTTCCTTTCACAGAACTCTACGTGTAATTTGGTATATAATACACCTACCTAACATCATGGTTCGGTGAATAGCAATATAATTCATCGTCCTTACTGGGGAATAATTGACCTGCCTTTCTTTAAAAGCACGAGACAACTTGTCAGAAAATTTTCTTCGGAAGCATAGCCTTATAAATACATTTTAGACAGACCCCGCATGGTCTATTGTTATGACTTAATCAATTTCACTTACCCTGCTGACACACTTCTTTACGATGTCAGTTATCGCCCCTCATTCATGTTCAACATGACCATTTTTTCTTCTTATACTGTTAGGTTAACCTTTTGATAGGGTATCCTGTGCTTTGCAGAATTTAATTTGAAGCCCACTTACTCTGTAGAGTTGTCTTCTTACGCAAATACAGACACTTTCGAGATGTTTTGGAATCCCTAAAAACTTCCTAACCTTATTAGTAAAGTTAATTTGCTGCAATTTGCAAGGTTTCATGTTCACGATAAATCCCTGAATCACCCATTTACAGCCAATCAATTTTCTCCACCCACTCATCTTGACATCGTGTTACTGCGGAGCATCTTCCTGAATATTGGTTCAAAAATCGGAAAAAAGTTTCCTGGGCTTACAACGTCATTTCATTCATCGTGAGATTGGAATCATTGATGAATACGATGGCAATCTTTAGCCCTTGTTCAAACACTTCCATACTTGATTACATGATGATAGAGAACATAACGGAGCTGCCGCAGAAGGGGTACTTCGAGTATCATCAGCGTATGAAATTTTCTGGTCAATATGAAGAGCTACATCAAACGCGTCCTCTGGGAGATTTGTTTATAGAATAATCATAGAAGTGTTGCAGTAACTGTTTTAATAGCATTTTTACCGATACACTGTTATCTTTGACGAGTCTTTGTTTATTTCTTCTCCATTCAGAAAACAATGTCTACTATTCTAAAATATATTCTTTTTTTTTGGGGGGGGGGGGCATTTTATTGATTTACAGTACTTAATATATTTTACCCTGTATAAATATTCAAAACCTCAAACGATCATTATCTTATTATATCAATGGTAATCAAATATCGATAGGAATGATATTATTGCGATTGAGGTATAATATCAGTGGCATACTCATACAAGTGTAAGTCATTTTTTTTAGTGATTTAAATCTACATAGCTTCGAGCATTAATTTACAATTCTTATTCTAGATATCGTATCGGGCCATAGTATTGCGATATTGTTGACATTCTAAGGTTCTCTTTAAATTGTGTTATTTCGCCTATCTCAGAAACACCAGTGTGATTGCTCTAGAATACACCATCTGTGATTTGACGGAAGCTTTTACAAGAATATTTACAAATGTTTCAATATGTAATAGATATACCAAGGTTGCAAATTTAACTTATTATCAGTATTTAATATCAATTATATGATTCAAAAGCAATATGTCTACTTGAAAAATCACGTGATTTTCGGAGAGACTCAGCTGACGTCATATTGGTTGTTTTCCCAGTATCACGTATCTTGAGTGCTAGAGACAATTGCATTAGCTGGGATGATTCGCGAGTCTTTTCTCGGCTTGGTCTATAAATCGTCCCACAACAAGAAATATTTCATCATTATGCTGAACTAGTTTCGCTGACTTTATATGTGGAAAAACCATTATTTCATTTTCGGCAACGGTTCTGAAAAGGGACTCGAAGAGCACAATAATGTACATCGATTTTCCAAGTTATGAGTATTAAAGATGATTTATATGTTCTTAAAATTCAAACAGTATTGATTTAAAGATCGGATTTGGATCTTTATTCATGTATCCTATTCAGAGAGAGAAATAAACATCATGATTCTGGATTCAATTAAGTGACGACACCTTCTTTCTTACCTAGAATTGTTTACATTAAACATATAACATATATATAATACATAACTGTGTGTAATGTTGGTTTGAAATTTTGCCGTTTTCGAAACATCAAGAAATTGAAAACATATGAAGACCAGAAGACCGGGTTCCGGCACTGAAGGTCATGTGACGGATTTATTTATCTCTTAACAACAGAAAACAGATCTTCCTGTAAATGTATCGGCAGCAATTCTCGATACATCAGCGAAATCGAAATTACAAACATTATCGGTGTATCAAGGTATGACTGTACCACCAACTTGACATGGAAAGTCCGAGTGACCAAACAAGGACTCGAACCAACAACGCTAAGTTGCAAAGTGATATTGACCATTATATAGCCATCCCTTTATGTTTTCTGTAATTTTAGTTATATATGGGGGATTCAACTCTCTCAGTATAATTAAATGTTTTGTTTGCTGTTAAGATTTTATCAAGCATACACAATGCATCACAATGTCTGAAAGCTCTATTACTAACTGAATTAATTATATTGCGTCCGAAGTGAATATATTGGTTTACATTCTCTTAGGAAATCATTTGGAAGATCGGTTGTAATATTTCATTGAGCCATTGATTTTGTGAATTGATCGTTTTACAAAGTGTTTGTGTTTTGTTCTTCATCATCTATGAACAGTGCATTTTCCTGGAATACCAAGACTGTAATTCATTAAATAGGACGTCATCATATGTAGAATAAAAAGGACTTCGCGATTTGTAGACCAAATAGGGACGTCACCATATGCAGAACAAGAGGGTGTCACTAGGTTGTAGATTAAATAGGACGTCACCATATGTATAACAAATAGGACGTCACCAACTGTAGACCAAATAGGACGCCACCAGTTGTAGATGTTATAGGACATCACCAAAAAAGGACGTCACTAATTGTAGACCAAATAGGGACGTCACCATATGCAGAGCAAGTAGGGTGTCACTAGGTTGTAGACTAAATAGGACGTCAACATATGTATAACAAATAAGACGTCACGTATTCATAAGGTAAAGTCCATGTAAAGGTTCCGCTACATTTCGGACCTCATTGCACTTCACGTGGATAACCAAGGTTTCCTAATGTTTCATTAGGGCACCTTGGTTATCTTTATAGAGGTTAAATGGTCCAAGACATAATGGAACCATTACAGGGACTTTGCCTTAAATTACACATCCACTTTAGTTTGCAGAATGAGAATTTGATTTTGAGACAGAACATTATGACAGACCGGCTGTTGAGGAGACAAGATATACAAGTATGTGAAGGCGACGTAAAAACAATCAATCACAATGTTGATATTAAATGTTGTTTCTTCATTTCATTGTACCTCTGCATTCACAGGATATACGCAGGCTTTGTTATAGCGTGTCTAGACTCAACGTTTGGGACAAATTAACACATTTTACAAGTCTGGAACCGATAACACTGTCTGCTGTCTGGGTATATTTTGTATAATAAGCCTTGGTTCTGCGACTCTAAAGAGCACCTTCAATAAGATGCTTCATTCAGAGACCAACATTGTTAATATGTGCATGTGCAAATATGGCAAGACTATTGTTAACATGTGATTAAATAAGTTCGCCTTTGATATAATTATAATTGTTATGCACAGTCTGCGTCTACTTTGTTTTGTTTTTAAGTTCCACCAACAATATTTCACTCATTTTGTCTAGATCAGACAAGGGGTGTGAAACCGTACCCTGTCACATGATCATATTACTGTGTTAGTTAGTCCTGAATTGGTAATATCAGGCAGCAGAATAGAACACTATCGTAGCGATAATGATAGAAACTAATACTACTAATATAATATTTAAAATAAAATAAGGATGAATCTTTATACAATATGATATACATACCGGTATATCAAACATCATTATTGTAGAAATCGGAAACAGGTGTTTCCTTTCGAAATTTATATGCGTGTGGAAATAATGAAACACCGTTTGTTAAAAGCACGTGTTGCTGTTTCACAATGTCGATAAAAAGGAATGAAATTAATTGACAAATTGGATAAGAAATGTACGCAAGCCGAATCGTGCAAAGAAAAAAATCCTTATTTATTACGAGATGATATCATTTCAGTAGTAATTCATCTCGTTTACGAAACATCGAAATCGTAATAACGAGATACCTAAATACGAGAAACATATCTACATTAAAAGCTGCATGTACCAAGGCATTGTCGAATACCCACAACCGATTTATAGACCATCTATAGGTATAAATCATGATGTCATTTAGTGAAACGGAATTAGTCAGCCGGAGGTATCCGACAATGGTACCAAGGTGTTGTGGCGCAGTCGGTAGAACAATGACAGGAACCGGGTTCGAACCATGCACAGACCAAGCTTTTTTATACTTTTAGCCCTTGCCTTTTTATTTTTTATATCCTTTTTCAATGACTAGCATGTTTACAACTTCTCCATTAGTTTTCGAGTATTTTTAAATCACAGTAATTGAGAAGGTAAAAAAAGTGGCTTTGTCAGAGGTATCATGGGGTTTGTGGAATACTGTAGTTTCAAAATGGCATCGATCGGTACCTTCAAAAAGGTTTTATTACTTTTTACCAAATTTCTTTTCATCTAGAAATTTTTGATTCATGATAATGAGAAAGGAGTATCTCATTATATCAAAATGATCTCGTAATTATGATATATACGTAAGTCGTAATTACGAGATACTTATCTCGTTAAATATTACAATATTACGAGATATTATCTCGTTCTATTTTTTTTTCACTAAACTTATATCAAAGTAAGAGGCACAACTTAGTAGATCGTTTACTATGTATGACCTCCCCTAATTGATGTGGAGTGAAAACAATGCCAAACGTTTGAATAAAAGGCTGAACTCTCAGCTTAACGGATATGATTATGTTTATGTTCCATTGTACCCATTTCTATAATAATGAATTTTATATGAACATCAAACTGTGTAAAATTTAGCTTCTTATTCATATTCTATAAGCATGTAAATGTAAGTGATAGTAAATCAATTGTCTTCTCATGTGTTATTATATGTGTGTTAAAATATTAAATTTGAATAATGATTGTCTTAGCTGTTCGATATATATATATATATATATATATATATATATATATATATATATATATATATATATATATATATATATATAATCAAAGCGCTGAAGGTACTGAAGTTATATCGAGCTGCAGATCTGCTGGGTAACTTAATTTTGCCAAATACCAAACTTCAATAAAATAATGATAGATTTTTGTTTTAGATTTCCTTCCTTTTGATTTAGATATGCAGACTGATATACTGATATAAATCTTATAAACTGTAGGCAAGAGAAATAGTAAGAGAGGCGATATGCTTAATGTTAGCAGTCCATTGAAACAAATGGTGTGTTCATCTTTACTTGTTACGAACGTGTTAACGCAATGTTAAAGCGGGTTTATAAGATTGGGTTTATTTGCATCGCTTGGAAATTTGATCCCCTTTATTAAATTTACTTTGATAAACAAAAGAAATGCGACAATCCTGTTCTTTCAGCGCTGTCAGCGCTTTGATTTGTACTCAGTATGTGAAGATAAAGTGCTGCCACACTGCAGTATCATGCCGTCGACATGTGGCATGAAACCACACCCGGTCACATTAAACTGACACCGGGCCAACCAGTCCTAGAACTATCCTTATATGCTGAGCGCCAATCAATGGGTCTATACCTGTACCATTTTATTCAACTTTGGTAAACTATGTTTCGTCCACCGGGAACGAATGATTGAAAATCACGGGTAGTAGCTGAGACTAAATTGATGTGCAAGCCTGAAAAGTGGGAGGGGGGCGGGTCCGCGGATGTATTCCCTTGTGATTTTTTTATGTGCGATTTCCGACATATCTCAGGCCATATTCAATAACATCGCATATATAATAAAAACATCTAATTTTAATTTACAATCTTTTCAATTTTTTTATTATTATTATTATTTTCCTTTTTGAAAATACCGTTTTCAAAAATGGTATACAGGCAAGGACCTTAAGGTAATCCATCCATCATTCAAATTACAATCATGGTCAATCAAATTCTTAAAAGACTTCAGTGCAGATGCAAGCATCCACTGAATTGAAGTTATAGACTCTTTTACTCAAAATCTATAAAGGCTTGCATTTACTATAAAATTTCTACAATCACTTGATGGACCATGATCACCTTTAAATGAAAGTTGGATTACCTTAAGTGCCTAAAGGGAGCTACGCCAGTGATGATATGTGTAATACAGTGATACACAGACTACGGAAATTATCCTTTAAACGATTAATCTCGACATACATGTATAAACGAGAAGGTGCGGCGAGTCTGCACGTACTCGTAGCGAGCAAGAGCTATCAAACCGGAAATAAAGTATTGACACATCTTACTACATGTGTATTGTTCAAAGTCAAGGCCACGTTGGACAGAGAACGAGTGACTTTCATTGGGGAATATGTCGCCTACACTAGCTGGAAAAGTATGTGTTGTTACCGGGGCAACGAGAGGCATTGGCAAAGGCATCGCTATCCAACTTGCAAAGAAGGGTGCAAAGGTTTACATTACGGGACGAACCCTCGACCCATTCACGAATGAATACGGTGGCTCATTGAAAGAGACAGCTGAAGAGATCGGGGCTTTTGGAGGAAACTGTACTATCTTCCATTGTGACCACACAAATGATAAAGATGTTGAGCAATTGTTCGATCAGGTGCTCCTCGAAAATGACGGGCAACTGGATATTTTCGTCAATAATGCATATTCTGCTGTTCGTGCAATTGGGGAGTATATGGGCGTTAAATTCTGGGATCAGCCAGTCAGTATGTGGGATACATCAAACGACGCAGGTTTGCGTAACCAGTACCTATGCGCTGTCTTTGCAGCCAAAATGATGGTCCCTAGGAAAAGGGGGCTGATTGTGAACGTGTCCTCAAGTGGAGGTTTACGATACACGTTTAATTGTGCATACGGTATTGGGAAAAGTGCTGTGGATCGTATGGCGGCCGACTGTGGGTTTGAACTCAAGTCTGAAAACGTGGCCTTCGTCAGTCTTTGGCCTGGACCTGTAGGAACGGAAACCGTTCTTGCCATTCTCAAGAAAAGAATGAATGAATCTAATAACAATCCAGAGGACACACAGGAACAAAGAAAAATAAATAAACAGAAGTATGACGTGTTTGCAGGTGCAGAGACTCCGGAATTCCCTGGACAGTGCATTGCAGCCCTTGCTCTGGATCCAAACATCATGCAAAAGTCGGGGAAGGTATTGATGACGTCTGAACTAGGTCGGGAGTATAAACTGAAGGACAAAGAGGGACACACGCCTGTTGACTTGAGACAGATAAATAATCTTCTCCACCAGGCGGGCTATCATAGCATTGCAATATGGATTCCCGATTGTGTAAGGATACCAAAATGGCTGATGGCCATGTCAGCCAAAACATTTTACTAGTCAGATTCTTCAGAGACTTCCTCTAATGAAGGAAAATGGTTAATGGTGAATTAAATTAAAAAGTGTAACAGAGATACATGATATATATACAAACAAAGATAATATCTTACCAACCGATTTTCTACTGTTTAAAATGAGGATTATTAATAGCAAGCTTTGTACATTTATGGTAATTTGGTTAAGAAACTTGGTTTATTTTATTTTATCAGTGTTATATTCAAAAGCATGGAGATTATATTTTTCTGATAAGATTAATAACTATGATCAACAGTTTTAAATAGAACGTGTTTGAGTTCAATATACCATACAGTCTATGAATAAGACATATCAGTGTGCGTGCGTGCGTGTGTGTGAAAAACTGCTTTATTTGTTTTATTAAAGTAACCCATTTGAATCTATACCGGAATTAAAAATGCTATAGCGGATATTTATGTTCTTACAATATTTTAACCTTTTTTTGCATTTAATTTAAGCATTAATATTTTATTTAAATTCGAAATTCTTGCAAGTGAACGTGGTGTCTTCCACCTAAACGCTTTACATAATAGACGAGTTTGACGCGTTTGCAAACAGAACAGAATGGTTATGGTTTCCTCTGTTTGCCCATTTAATAGTGTAGCTCAGATTCTACACAATGTGTATTCGTAACGGTTTGTATTGTACACTTTATCTTGTCCGAGATGTTGAGATTTCTGTCCAATAACGTAAAATATATGGACGATGTACTGTCCAATACAGCTAATTACAGGGTGATCACGTGGTGCAAATTAATTGCATTGATAGGTCATTAAAATTCATTCATTATTACAGTGGTCAAAATGTATTCACGTATATTTAATTAGTCGGAAGATATAGATTTTATCGCGAAAGCTATATCTATCAAATATGAACACTTGGTATCTACATCCGCTTCAGCTATGAACTCGACATGAGACGCGAAAGTTTTTGTCCTGAATAAGTGTTTGACCTTTTATATATTTCATATATTTTGCAATTATCATTCGTTGGCCACAAAATACTGGTCTAACCTTTCTATGTACTGAGACCAATCCTCAGATTCCCTCTGAAATTCATCGATTTTGCCGTAGGTAGCCATTTTACGCTATTTACAATGTCTCGACATCCAGAAACAATTTTCCCCGTCGCCAATTTTGTTATATATCTTTATTCATTTTCACAGACACATCGAAGGGAATTAACCAATATAATTTTATGTTTAGTACAAAAGATTATATCCCTTAGACCAGTCAATATACCACACAACACATAAAATCATACAGTATTACTTGATAACAGTTATAATCACCTATATATAAATGATTATGTAGTATATACAGAAAGCAGTGAATACAAAATGTGCTTGTTCAAAACACTTGCAGTTGATTTCTACTAGTACAGCTATTCATTGAAAAGGATTAAAATTAAGTCTTTTAGAGAGTTATACTGAAGGGAAAATAAGCATACATGAAGAAAGCATAAAAAAAAAATGTATTCGAAGTTACAAAAATGGTTAATACAATACAAAAGTACACACTCTCGCGGCTGTTGTGTTCATATTTAATGCATATCAATTATACAGCCATTGAAATGTATTTGAATGCTGTTAGTGTGTCTTGAACTTGATGTGTGTGTGTGTGTGTGTGTGTGTGTGTGTGTGTGTGTGATAGCGGGAGTTATCATCCCTTCTCCTGATTCAGTAAAAGGAACGAGGAAATCCGTATAATCATGCTATTGGTAGCTCCTTTTAAATTGTTTCTACCATCACATCCAACCCTTTCTACATAAAGCGCATATCCATTATTCATAAAATACACACGATCGCAAGGCTATATTTCACACAAAATATATAATTATGTAAAATATATTTTTTATTTGTGCTGTATACTTATTAACCGTTAAAAAACACAGTCTTATTTATTTCTTGAGTGTCTTTTTGTTTAGTTGAAAGTTATGTATCCCGGAAGTGAAACATGCTGTCCTGCATCTTTGCCTCCCACTTGGCGTCAAAGGCTTCCTTCTGGGCCACAGTAAAATAGTTCTTCCAGTCTCCTACCTCCCCTGAAAACATATAAATAAACAAGACTTAATAAGAATTATCGTGTTGATCTCTGATTGCTAATATGCCTGAACTCTTCACACATTTCCTACTTACTATCAAGGTGTGACTTTACTGACTTGCCTAGTGTAATTTTTTCGTATCCTGTCATTTGTTTACGGTGTGATATCGCATTTAAGCATCACTTTATAGATACATACATGTACAAAATAAATGATATCTACCGGTCCCGGGGCCCGTTTTATTTAACCTTTCCCTCATATAGACTCATTTTGACGCACTCAATAGGTACCACATAAAGCCTGATCTGCAGAAAACCACAGTTAAACCTTACCAAATTTAATTATAAAATCCTCATTTCCAGACCACTGAGGAGCAGCGAACAACATAAAACCTGATCAGCCTACTCGCAGGCTGATCAGGTTTTATGCAGTTCGCATAGGTCTTTTCATGGTGTCCTCTATGAGGGAAAGGGTTAACTTCGTAAAAACAAATTTGATCATTGTCGGTAGAATGTGAACCTTTATACTGTCTACCAATTTCTTATTTGCACAATAAAACGTAAATAACTGTGATCCATTTTAAAGAATTATAAAAATTCAGGCTGTGTGAAGTTGGCTCGACATACGACATACAACATACGACATTCAACTCTCACTATTCACGACATACGACATTGGACATTCAGATTTTGAATGTCGCATGCGACATTCACGACATTGGACATTCAGATTTTGAATGTCGCGGCACGACATTCGCGACATTGGACATTCAGATTTTGAATGTCGCGGCACGACATTCGCGACATTGGACATTCAGACTTTGAATGTCGCACGCGACATTCACGACATTGGACATTCAGATTTTGAATGTCGCGGAACGACATTCGCGACATTGGACATTCAGATTTTGAATGTCGCACGCGACATTCACGACATTGGACATTCAGATTTTGAATGTCGCGGCACGACATTCACGACATTGGACATTACGCGACATTCAAAATCTGAATGTCCAATGTCGTGAATGTCGCGTGCGACATTCAAAATCTGAATGTCCAATGTCGTGAATAGTGAGAGTTGAATGTCGTATGTTGTATGTCGTATGTCGAGCCAACTTCACACAGCCAAATTGGCCACTTTTTACGAGAAAAAAAAATCACACGAATAGTACGATTTTTTGTCGTTCGATGTTTAGTGAAACGGGCCCCCGGTACCCAAGTGTTCAGAACGTCCGGCCCAAAAGGCAGAAGACTTCAGCTCGTGGCAACACGGGTGACATAACTGATGCGTAGCCATGTCATTTTTCTACAGCATGATAATGCATTGAAGCAAAACTATTTTAGTACTGTACTCTTGTTTCCAAGCAAAGAAAAACTAATAAACAATCTCGTTATAACCTTTTCGATATATGACCGACTTCATATCAACGATCTGAACAAGGGAGTCTGTCTTTCCAGTGACGACGTCGTTCCTAAGCTTATCAATAGAGCACCTGTCAATGATTGCCAGCAACCTCTCGTCACTATGGTTAAGTCCAAAGTGTTTCTGGATCTTCCGCATTTCTTCCAGACCGTGCTGCAGTGAGAAATAGTATTTGTTATAGCAGAGATATTGAGCATTAAAAGTTATACACATGCCTCTTTCTTTGGCCTGATATTATTCAAATGCATTTTCATAAATATTATAAATAATAATCTTTACCTAAAATGTAAACTGAAATACGCATACGCTCGTGTATAATCAAATACATGTATATACTCAGATGTATTTATTTACTCAAAAACTTAATATACTCTAATACACTTATCTTCTCAAACACATTAATATACTGAAATGAATGCATTTTAAAATAAGTGTTTAATACTCAAATTAAAATACTTTTTTCTCAAGTGAATTTTATATACTCTAATACATTTTTATACTAAAGTGTTTTTTTTACTCAAATACATTTACATGCTTAAGTGTTTTTATATCAAATGTTTTTACTCTAAATATATTTATATTCATATACCCAATTTCCCAAAATACCCAAGTAATTTAATAGTCAAATTTATATACTCAGCTGTTTTTTATATACTCAAATACATTTATATATTTTTAAAGGTGTTTTTAATACTGAAATACATTTAAACACTCAGGTGTTTTATATACCCAAATACATTAAAAACTCAAATACATGTATATACTCAAGTGTTTTAAATACTCAATTTATATACTCAGCTGTTTTTTATATACTCAAATACATTTATATATTTTTAAAAGTGTTTTTAATACTGAAATACATTTAAATACTCAAATACATGTATATACTTAAGCGTATTATGATATACTTAAGTGATGTAATGTATTCGTGTACATGTTGTTTATCTCCTGAATCTCCTACTTGACATCATGCAGCTATATATGTAAAGATGTGATTTAAAGACAAAAAGAGAAAGAAATTTAGAGTAACTTCAATTGAATAATAATAAATATTTTTTAAGATTACAACTGGCAAGCTTCATTAATATGTAACATACAATTGGAGCAATTCCTCAAACCAAATATAATTTAGGTTCCACGTAGGATAGAAAAGATGAATATCCTGCTTGATCTAATCTATTTTTTTAGCGTATGTAACCGCAGGCTTCTCGTTTAGGACGAATATTTCTATAAGTCACGTGTCACCATGGTGATATAAAACCTATGGTTAAATATAAAACAAACACATAGATATTGATTATTTCTAAAACAAGAACAACTATGGCTGAAGAATATACAACATATGTTTGTGGTTAATATGCAACTTCCTACGGTACCATGTGTTTGTGGTTAATATGCAACTTCCTACGGTACCATGTGTTTGTGGTTAATATGCAACTTCCTACGTACCATGTGTTTGTGGTTAATATGCAACTTCCTACGGTACAATGTGTTTGTGGTTAATATGCAACTTCCTACGGTACCATGTGTTTGTGAAGAACACTTGTCTAAGACATTTAATAACATTCTAATCACTTAAATAGAAAGTTTAACTCATTCCTAATTCGTCACTAGATCTCAGAGAAAATAAAAATTAAGTCTTACATTTCGATTAAAAATATTTCATCTCTATTAAAGTTTTGTTCACATATGTTTGTGGTAGGGACAGAATCCATCACCATATTGATTAACAGGAAAGTCACATTTTTGCCTATTTTCACGAATATGTTCATCATTCATTTAATAACAACACAAAACATCAAGAAGAGAAATATTAAAACAACAACAAAAAATTAAACTGGTAAAGCATTAAGGAACTGCCATGAACAATCAACCACCACTCGACTATTTTTTTACGGAATAAAGAAAATAAACGTCAATATAAGTTTAATATGCAGATTATCTGTAAATCATTATATACTCGAGGACTTTATAAACGCCTAACCTTTGAAAAAATATCTTAAATGCATTTCGTGTTTTTAAACGATTTTGAATTATTTAGAAATGAAATGAGACATATGTCAGCATAGTATATCCTACTTTTATTTCATCTCAAAAGAAAATATGAGTTTAAAGAGTGTCAACTTGTGATAAAAACAAACATCATGTGAAATTTGAAGTTTTATACATGAGAAGTGTTAAAATCATCGAGTTGAACTTGTATAAGCGGTCACCTGTATTAAGAGGCCAAACTGCATTTAGCGGTCAGTTTTGATATTACCAAACTAGCATTTTTTTATATGTTTAACCTCCATTTAGCAACCATTTCTGTTAAGCGGCCACTTTCTCTTCTGCCCTTGACTGGCCGCTTTAGACTGGTTTGACTGTAAATATTCCGATACTGTATGCTAGTAACAGAAATAAATGATCATGCATGTGATATTCACGTGATTTTCATATTACGTATTTAATACGATACTCTTTCCCGATGTCTATAATCGTAAACTTTGATGGAAGAGATCAGATCACCGGGTCTAGCACCCGCGATGGGGAGTAGAACTGCAGCTTTGAGACTGGGTACTGCTTTAAAGTAATGTCGGAGACACAGTATGGTTCTGCATGTAGAATATAAAACCTAATTGAAATTGGGTCATATGAATTCTTGCGCTGTTAAGACACAATATATAATTGTTCCATTTGAACCTTCCGAATTTCTTTGAATATATCATTGAATAGGGCAAAGAAAATTAAATTATAGTAATCCGTCCATCCTTAAATTGTGATAATTGTCTATCAAGTGATCTTGGGATTTCTTACGGTAAATGCTGGCCACTATAGACATTGAGCAAAAGAGCCTATAACTCCAAGTCAATGGATATTTGCATCTGCACTGAAGTCTTTGTAAGTATTTGAAGGACCATGATTATAATATAATGACGGACGGATTACCTTAATACAGTCAACATGCTAATACTAAAACAGTATTAGGCTATAAGAGATTTTGACTACAATTACCTGTTTCAAATCTTCGAAATAGACGACAAGAATGTTGCGGCCTTTATCTGTCTTCAGTACCTTTTCAAACGATTTTAAGTAGTCGGTGTATGGTCCAAATGGCACTAAAACATGTAATTCAACATACACAAATACAT
This sequence comes from Solen grandis, assembly GCA_021229015.1. NCBI lineage: Eukaryota > Metazoa > Mollusca > Bivalvia > Adapedonta > Solenidae > Solen > Solen grandis. The sequence goes on along the minus strand of CM037785.1, from coordinate 20,564,256 downwards.
ACACATACGATTTACAAATGCATGACCACAATTCCTATAATAATATGCATACATTTAATGAATAGATGTAATTAACACATCACTTGAAACAGTTTGACATTTAAACAACATCTGAAAAAAGAACTGAACATAGCAATGTTCTCCTTAAAATAGATGAAGGGATCCGTATGAAACTGCTGTGGATAAAGACCGGGAGATTTGGATGAAACCATTTCGTATCCAAGGTCAGAACGACCTAGGATCAAACCCGGGTCACATCAATTCGACACCTCGGTGTTGGATTGCATTTTCGGTCCTGTCTAAAAGACCGGTTCCGTTGAGAGAGTAGCTTGAGAGTTCTCCCCCAAAAAGTGGGTTCGATCCCCCAGCCGCAACGTACATTAGTACTATTATATATCATTTATAAAAAAAAATCTCTAAATGATAGAAAAACTGTTTCTGGAACGTTAAAGCAAACAAACAAATTAGTGGAAACGATTCTTAGGTTGGATGCTGCTAGGTGGAAATGTAATTCACTCAATCATCAGCAATAAGATAAAAAGTAAATTGAATTTTCTAGGGATATTTTTCATATTTTTTTCATAATTCATTAATAAACATTACTTTGGAAAAATAAATAATGCAATTCCACCTTAGAGCATGTATAGCTCGCTCTACCCTCCAAAGCAATTTTCTGATTAGATTTCTGCTAAGATATACAGCATTCATTGTAGGAAAAAATAAATTACAATTTTCAGTTTATGAAAGATGGGCATTCATGATCAAACATTGCTGTTTTCTATATTTATTTATACTTTTTTTAAAGTAATTTTAAGTAGAGATGAAAAATCAACATTTCATTGACATTAAAAAGACTGTCAGTATGAATTATTACACGATAAATATGTTTGTTTGTTTGTTTGTTTATTGGAACAACCCTTATATGCTGAGCGCCAAGCAAGGGAGCTATACCAGTACCATTTTAGGACTTTGATATGTCGCGGCCGGGGATCGAACCCACGACCTCCCGATTCGACTAACCACTCGGCCACCGGGACCGGTACACTTAAAAATCGGCATAGAACTATATAAATGCTGTCGTTCATAACAAATATGTTACTTGGTCCCTCCAGGTAGGCGTTTTGAAAATATTCCCAGGATTGAGCTCCTTCGTACTCTTCTGAGTTTTGTAGATGGCAGTACATCGACACAAGCGCATCCTTTGGGTTCCGAATTAACAAGACAACTTTGCTCTTAGCAGAAATATCTGTCGGCATCCTGTTTGCCATCAAATGGGACTGGACAACTTTAGGACTCGGGAAGGCGTTGATGGTCTCAATTGGGAGGACATCTATACACCTGGGCATGAACGATGGTGCTTCTTCCATTGGTCCATTGTAGAGGAGGAGCGAGAGTAGATTTGTTGTCCAATGAGTTCCTGTATCAATACCATACAATTATAAGAGAACACAAAAACATACTACATTTAAAGGTCCATTATTCTTCCAAAAGCATTGTATATTCTTCGGACAAAAAAGTAAACAGATGCAATCTGTGCATACTAGTTGATGACAACGTTACTGCATTGCATAAATAAGAAAAAAAAACTTTTACTTAAGATCATTCAATTGTTTACATAAATAATTACAATTTTTTGGCGTTTTCCATAGACCTTCCGAATGCATCCGTTAGAAAATTACGAGTGCATAAATTGATGACTTAGCAGATAAACAAATTGTGCTACGGCAACGGGTTTTCAAACTAATGCAAAATAAAATTAAAATAAAAAATAGAGCATTTTGACTTCCGTCTAAAATACTAAATGTCGCAATTTGATCAACATTTTCAATGTGTTAACTATTATTTTACAGCAAATATTTGCACATTATGTACCATTTGTATTAGTCTAAAATTTCAATGTTATTTTATATTTAATATTTAATATAAAAAAAATTAGCATTTGTTATTTTTAGATAAAACGAATTAATTTGAATTGATTTAAATGAATGTTTGACACAAATTAGACATTCGCTTTTCAATATTATCACAAATAAAATATACAATAAAATATACAACATATAAGGAGTGCGGCCTGTATTATTTCCGCATGTCAAAATATTATAAGAAGTCCATTTTTGTGCTAGACACAATTTCGTTCACGATTATCTCATTTTAACGTGTGTGTATTAAAATGCTTGGTCGATATATATATGTCTCATAAAAGTTTGGCTTTGTATAGAATCAAAGGAAGTAAATCCGATAAGTTTGTATCCATTCAGTCAATTAAATTGAAGATCTCGTATGGCGTGGTATATCGCATAATAATGCACGGTGTGCGTCCAGATAGAAATTGGCGAAACAATTATGTCGAATACATGTTTAGAAAACAGCTCTATGACTTTTGATCAATTTTATCCATTTATCTATTATGCTGATCTTGGATTATATTACCTGATTTTGGTTGTGAACAAAGCATTACATCTCCTTCCAAATATTTCATATCCTTAATCTGCTGCAGTTTCTCCGCCATTGATTGATTCGGGAATTGGTCCACATAATTCTTGGGTATCAGAGCTTCTTCGTATTGCACCAAGTCCATGCCTTTCTGTCCTTTGTCGTCCACTACTTCTACTACCCTCTGCATGTTTAATCTATACAGATAATGACAATATATATATTTTTACGATCTTAATTTATAAGAACAGTTACTTATGCTATATCACCTATATTCACCCGACGATTATCGCCCTTGACCTGTTAGGAATATTACTGTTCTTTCTGAATCAGACTAGTATCATGCATTTTCGTGGGTCTACCCTATCGGCCTTTCCTGACTGGCAGCACAGCACCATTTTATAAATTCAGAATGGTTAACAGATTCACAGATGCTCAAGCAACGGTCCTGCATCAACTTGGCGAGCATCAGCAAGTCGGTTTATTATATACCAATATTGGAGAAGCCAAAAGTCATGTGGATGAACAACAGGCGCCTTGCTGGATATCGTGCATTTTCGTGGGTCTACCCTATCGGCCTTTAACTTTCCTGACTGCCAGCAAATCACCATTTTATAAATTCAGAATTGTTAACGGTCCTGCACCGCCTGGGCGAGCATCAGCAATTCGGTTCAATATTGGAGAGCCCAATTGCTGCCCTGTATCTATTATCATTCGAATTCATGTGAATGAACAACAGGCGCCTTGCTGGATATCATGCATTTTTCAACATTTGGGGGTCATGACATTTTTCGGCCGACATTCGACCGAGAGTAGGGAGGAATAATGCTCAAGCATATTTGCCCCCATATGTTGGTAATCTCATGTTTTATAAATATCTATATCCGGGAAACAGGTATAAATGAATATTGTTTCAATCTGGAATGATGTCGGGTATTTTTAAATCTGTATTCAAATGGACTATTTCACTCCGAAAACCTACGGAAGTCAACGAGCAGATCACGAACACCTTGACTGTGTAAATTTTCATTTATTAGACGGCGACAGCCGACTTTTGTAGCTGCAAAATGAAAACAGGCATTGCTGACTTTGCTGATTTGCATATTTTCCACGGCAAGTTTAACTGTACCTCTCCTTGTTTAGTGCGGGGGTCCATGAAATGCGATTCTGCACTAAAGAATACGAGTGGAATATAATTCACAGACGTTTACATCATAACCGTAATCGCTTATAATGTGTTATTATTTGTTAACATGTTTTCTTTTACCATTTTTTTTCCACTGGAAACATCCATTTTAGACGTGAACAAAATATTCGTGATATTTCTTAATCAGAACAGCAACCCATTTTACATACATGAAGATCTACTCCTGTAAAATTAAAAGTAGCCTAAATTAACCTAAAGTAGTCCACACGTAATTTTGCATGATGGCGAGTTAGGTTCCTACCAGAGCATTTTTAACTTTAATATAGAAAGACAAACATTCTAGTATCTTAAATAATCAAATACCTTGTCAATTTGTACACGTAGAATGTATATACATCAGGTTCACTAGTACTGAAGAAAGGGAATGACCTACATAGGTATACAACTTAAAATGAAAGGTTCATGAACTTTACTCCGGATTATTATGTAACTTCAACTACCTCTAGAGCAACAGCGTGTGGAGTTTTTGTCGTCATATGACCATTGCCTCTATTGCTTCAATAACTTCAGAATTATAGCTTTTTCATGTTAACCCCGTCGCCTTCCCTCAGCGCATTGTGCGCTTTGATTGTTCAATGGGAAATATACATACTTTTGAGATTTTCCCTCAGTCACTGATTGGTCAATTTAAATCAGCGAATTCTACTGGGCACTGCCGATTTCCTGGTGTTCTATCGTGCTTCCTATAATTGGTCATATAGTTTATCTTTGCATGTATCACATTCATCACCCATGTGTATTATTAAGCGGAGTATCTCGTCATGTTCTGGCCGAGAGAGACGGGATCGCTTCGTGTTATGGACGTGAAAGAGTGCA
>CM037785.1:20509700-20559700 GCA_021229015.1 Solen grandis | reverse complement strand
AAAAAAACACGAAAAAACGAACTTTCTGATTTGTGGCCACGAGATATAACTAAGAAAAAAATATGAAAAAAAACAAATCTCGCTTACTCGTGGCCATGAGTTTCTAACTAAACATTAAAAAAAATGCTTACTCGTGGCCACAAGATAAAAGTAAGAAAAAAAATATCGCTATCTCGTGGCCACGAGATAATTTTAGACTATCGATTTAATTGATCAGTTAACTCGTGGCCACAAATAATACAAGTTCGTTTTTCGTTTGTTTTTTCCTAGCTATATCTCGTGGCTGCGGTTAAGCAAGATTTTTTTCTTAGTAATTATCTCGTGGCCACAAATGACACCCATTTAGAACCATAAACTTGCACATGTAAAGTGGAGTGATCAGACAGAGGTTCAAAGGGCTAAGTGATCTCTGAAGAAGCTTTATATTATATAAATATCAAGAGACGGAATAATATGCTAAATATACGTGTGCATATTTTTATAATAATTATAGTTTGCACAATTAGTTTCCAATTCACAATTTATGTTTAATTATCATTATAATCGAGATTTGTGAACTTTATTATAAAGTTTACGGGATAAGTTCTCCGGTTCCCTCTATTTATAAAATTTTATAGTTTCTTTGGTATTCAAAAGCTTTTTCGTGAAGGTTATAAAATTACGAACGATATTAATAAGGCAATAATTACAATTATATCTGCTACATTAGCTACTCTTTACGATAGGCTATATTTCTCGTGCACACATGCATTAGATAAATTATTATCTGAAATCCTTCCCTGAGGAATTAATTCAGTATTCATTTTCAGACAGCTCTGTTTAGCCAAAATTTTAACAAAATAAATACACATATACCAATGTCTTATGAATCTAGTAGATGTTGTGTACTTGTAAAAGACACACACGGTCGTTGGTGATTGTCAAGAAGCATTAATGTATAATAAATATAAACATTATTTAAGAATCATCATTTTGAAATTGAATAAAAAATTGAATAAATGGATCAAAGAAAAATTTGAACGTAGTTTACCTATTTTAATTTTAAATTTTTTTTTTTTTAAACAGGTTCACCAAAATTAATGTTACATCAGCTTTTTATTTATTTGTTTACACATGTTCAAAAAGACTGTTGTGTAGCACATTATTTCCTGCTGTTTCGTTCAGAATTGTAGGCCTTCAGGTTGAAAAGAGTGTGTCTACCAATGGCGTTCAATCGCTGGTCGCCTTGTTAGAATGCATATATATATATGTACACATGTAGTTTGACCTTTTTACTTAAGGTAGTCCACTCATCATTACATTGTGGTCATGTCCATCAATGTTCATGGGAATTTTATAGTAAATGCAAGCTTTATTCGACTTGGATCAAAAGAGCCTATCACTCAAAGTCAATGGATGCTTGCATAAACACTGAAGTCTTTAAGCATTTGAAAGACTATGATATGACTTAATGATGGTTGGATTACCTTAAGAGTTTGACAGAAAGTTTACACATTAATTTCATCAAAATCTTATCTAAATGTTGAATACGAACATAACGATAAGCTTCAATATAGATATTTATTAAGACTATTTAATCAGCTTAATATGGATGCCACTGATAAGGACCTGCCAAATTGAGAGAATTATAATTATCTGACAGCCAAGTTTGTTAAATTTGTTAAAGGCCCATTACATATAACTGCTATGCTCAAATTTAAGACACTTAATTGTAAAAACATTTATCACTTATCATTTCGCGGTTTTCGATTGATTACCAGAATTCGACCATTAAGAGCGTGTTATACGATGCAATACTGGAACTCTGGCATTATACATCATTGTGTCGTTCAAGTAATACGTTTATTTTGTGTAATGTGTAAATCTATCTATTTGCCTGTCTGATAAAAAATATATAAAAAAAATAAAACTGACGCATCGCAAAACTTTTTTTAAGTTTGATTTTTTTTATTTTAATGAGAATCCAGCAAAATTCATCCAAAGAAAATAAATGTTATTTTTATCCTATTGTACGGAAGCACAGAGGAGACAAGGTGTTCTTTTATTATTATTATTATTATTATTATTATTATCTCGTGGCCACGAGATAGTATCTGAGAAAAAAAGAAACGAAAAACAAATCTTGCTATCTCGTGGCCGCTTTAGTAACAAAAAAAGAATAATAAAAAAGATCTCGCTAACTCGTGGCCACGAGTTACTAAGAAAAAAAATATATGAGATAATCTAGCGATTTGATTGGTCAGCTAACTCGTGACCAGTTACTAATATCTCGTATAAGAAATACACCATGCCCCCCTCAGTGATTTCGTACTGTTGAGTATTTTTTTGAATTATTGATATCAATAATGGATTAAAAGGCAAAACTTATTAGAATTAAAAGCATTTAAATCACAACAATTTGCGATTTTATACTTAGTTGTGACTTTTTTATTTCCAAACTACGTTAAAATTTATGTGACTCAACGTCATATAATTTGACTGTTATCTTTAATAAGCATTACCATAAACCATTTTAGCTGACATTTGATCTAAGCAACGTACTCGTATCAAACAGCCAGCTTCTTAGACCATTCAATTACGTGCGTGAGCGCGTGCGTGCGTGTGTGTGTGTGTGTGTGTGTGTGTGATATCGGATCCTTTAAGCTATTATACAGCCCGGATATATCAGTTCAGTGTTCCTCCCATTCTGCTTAGCTTGACTTAGCTATATGATTGAACTTTTCAAATTAGGCCCAGCAATAGATAAAATGTTTTTTGTTGTTTTTTATTCAACAATAATCTATAATAACCACCCACGTGACAGGCTGTCTAAAGAGAAGTATGCGAGTCCATAAAAGTAACACAAATATTGGGCCTATCACATTTAAGCAGGATATGGGTTAGACAGTTAATTAAAAGTGTATATGATTATCAAGACTAAATTAATTAGTTGTTTCAGGCGTCTTGCTTTAACAAAGCAGGTGCGGATGCAGCAAATGGTTTCAGGTTGGGTCTAAGCCCTGGCTAATGTTAATACGATATAGTAATGAGTTGCAGAATACCCGCGTTCACCCCGGTATGGTCATGCATTTAGTATATTTGTGTGCGGAATTTAGTAAAAATATAATCTGATTCTCAGGCAGCACATTAAATTTTACCATTTGCAGCCATTTTTTTTTTCATTAATTGGAAAATATAAACACACTTTGCTGAATGGCAAGGTCAAGGTTCACATTCAAAGACAAAATGTCTCCAATAACCCAAAGAGACCGCCTGGTACATAGTTATATGAATATTGAAAATCTCAAAATCTAATTTATTTAACCAAACTCGGTAGATGAAACGTTTGCCCCGAGATCAGAAAGTCGAAGATATATTCCATCATCGACCGAGTCATACCAGCATCGTTAAAATAGTAGAGGTACATTTTCTGCATGCCTCCTTTGTTTAGCACTGAGCTCATTTATAGTTCTTTCGAAACTGGTGGGTATTGTTGCAGAAAATTTTGAGTGGGTGGAGTATGATACCATTTGTCTTTGCAAGATTATTCGCATCTCGACGAACTTTTCAAATAACTATAATACTGTCGATGGGATGTTAAACACAATGATACAAGCATAATTCAATCATTGCATTTACCAAGGTTAAGATATAGAAAAAAATGTCTACGTTGATGATGATTTTTCATGACATGTGCATGTCAACTCAGCATAAATTCACAATGTTACAAAACTGTGAGATATTATCAGCTGAATGTCAACAAGGATAGACGAGATCAATTTCATATGCCTGTTTGTTCAATCCACACTGTTAGTTCAATATCGCCTCAATAGTCATCTTTATTTACCTTGGAGATTGCCATCGCTTACCCGATAGGGATATTTATCACTTAACCCAGGTCAGTCTTTTGTCTTTTTGTATTTTTCTTCCTAGATTAAATTTCAATAGCATTACTTGACGCTAGGTAACCTTACTTGTTTTTAATTGTTCACCTGTTGAAAATTCTAAATATTAGGTTTTTAGCAAATACTGTTTGTCGGTTAAGTCACGATTTATGGCAATTATTTACTATTATACGGTATATAAATTATGATGGTTGAATAGTTTACCCCTTTTAAGATGTTAAGTATAGTTTAGCATTAAGTGTAAAGAAGAATTCTCCTCTCTCTCTCTCTCTCACACACACTGACCAACTTTCTTTGTATGCGTGTGTGTAACCCCATCCTTCTATACTTAAAGATAGGCCATGCGTTTTTCGGTAACCAATCTTGAATTAATCTTAAGAAAATTTAGATTTTAATTCACAGAATTAAGATCGATGATGTTTTAAGAGGGATTTGTTCTAACTGATATTTTCTATCTATTTTTCTGGCAGAATAATGTATCATATATGGTTGTTATTTCATTATTTTCATACTGTCAAATGTTGTTATCATCTAACCAGTATATTATCAAGATAAATACTCACAGACCTAATTCGGTTAGCAACCAGTGAATGATCGTTCTAAATATGTAGTCGACGTATGTATGGCCCTATGCGACTGTGATTTTCCCATAACTTGATACTTTATGGACAATATATATTTTGTAAGTTACTGCTTTTCTAAGAATGATGTCTACTTTATATGCATATATTTTGGTGCTGTTTATTTATTCATTTTTTTTTTTTTTTGAGTGTTTTTAGGGAGCAGGTTTTAAATTTATTCTTTTTCTTGTTATTGTTGGTTTTTATGCTAAAAAAACCCATAATTTTATCAAGTCCTTAGACAAGATGCTTGGTACATGTACCACGGGTATATCTGGCCAGTCAGTCCCGGAACTTACTTTTTTGTACTGAGGACAAAACTCAAGGGAGATAAACCAATGTTCATTATACAACTTCTTGAATGTCTAATAGCAATTTAAAATTTGACAAAGGTACTAAGATATTTCAAATTGTAGTTTGTGCATATAAAAGTAAAGCACGGTCGTTGGTTTAATCGGGGTTTGTTACGTAAGAAAGTGTTTAATAACTACATTGAGCTTGGTTCTCAGCACATTAGGAACATTCAAGGACTGGTTTGCCCAGTGTCAGGATAATATGACTTGGTGCCATGATATGCTACATGTCTCCGTCGTGATATTGAAGTGAGGCTGAACTATATGCCTCTAACGCAGAAATAATCCGTAAATTACTGAAATACGGTCAGTGTGACTTTAAACCAAGCAATAAAAACAAATGATATCCTGACAAAAAATGCCGGCGATGCTAGTTAGCTCGAAGAAAAGTTTTATTACTGTGTAAGGCGCTTCATTATCTGCTATCTCTATTGCATGGTGACACATAGCCTGGAATCATTGGATGTATTGGCGTCAGCTTTCTGATTCAGCCAGAACTTTCTGGGGCTAATCGGAAATAGATGTTTTTTCTTACTGATACATTAGCTTCACGTTATACTCTCTCTCTTTCTCTCTCTCTCTCTCTCTTTTCAATGGGAAATCACTGATTTGTTGTTTTTATGAAATTTTATTAAAGGATCTCTCTCTTTCTTTCTCTCTCTCTCTCTCTGTTTTATCGGTTCTAATGTTCAATGGGAAATTACTGATTTGTTGTTTTCATGAAATTTTATTATGGAAATTCTCTCTCTTTAAAATATTACTAATTACCGAATGTTTCTACTAAAATTTTGATTATGGTTAACTCTCTCTCTTTCTCCCTGTCTCCCTCTCACCCTCTTTCTCTAAATGGAGGTTTATTGTTGTTCACATGGGGTCCTTTTCAATTTACCAGAAAAATATTTCATTATGATACAAATGTACCATGACTTTAGACTGTTTAACTTTAAGGTTTATTTTATCATATTCCCGTGATATTTACTTGTGCTATTCTGTCTAAACATTTGACTGAGTGATATTTGTCTTTTTAATACATACCTCTGTCTGCTGAAAGAGCAAATATCATTCCAAAATGACTGACTATGGTTTGCTGATTCGGACAAAAGATTTTATTCATACCTTTAACACGCCAGACGAAACACAAATATTGACTTACGGTTACACTGAATATATTTCTTTTAAATCTTTAATTTTCGCTGGTATTAAGTTTTGTGTAATATCTAATAAAGCTATTACCTTTAGTATATATACTCGCTGATTCATGTTCTAGAAGATAGGAGGCGAGATGTCTGTTAAATAAACAGTTTTCGTGTAGTATAATAACCGTCGATAAAGCCTTTCACGAAATCAATGAAAATTAGGATCCAACGAAAATTAATGATACTTCAGTAAGTGGCCTGAAAACGTGATGGTTACTGTGATATTTATATATGATATTCAGTTCTCTCTACAAATTGTCAAACATTTCACCAACCTAAGGTATTTGATGTCTCCCGGCTCCTGCCTATTTTCATGTCTCAACTGCACCCATTTATATCCAACTGCTGTAAATTAAGATTTGAAGGTTTTACAACTTTCGAGTATAATCTTAAAAGTTTACATTCCTCCAAGTGAAATACAAATTAAATTTTATACATAGATGCTCTGAAGTTTTATCTAGTAATATGTAATGATATATAAAGCAGGTGCATAATTCCCAAAGCAATAAACAAGTCTGCCACCAATCCAACTTATACTCGTTTGTTTATTTATTTAATGGATTTAACATCCCACCAATAGTTAGTTAAGAGACTTTGTCAACTTGAGACAGATACAGTGATGCCACACTGCAGTATCACGCCGCTGGCATGTTGCATGATCCTGAAACCTGGTCAACCAATCATAGAACTACTCTTATATGCTAAGCGTCAAGCAGGGAAGATATAACAGTACCATTTTACGACTATGGTACGGCCGATGACCGAACCCACGACTTCCCTATTACGGGGCTGACGCTAAAATCACTGGGTCACCAAACCGGATTTGCTTTAAGTTGGTAGTATGTCACTTCCGATTTCGATAAAAAAAACGAAATCTCGTTATAATAGCGCAAAAGGAGAGAATGAGAGATACCTTTTCCTTCACACCAATATAGTCTTTGAAGCTTGATGTTTTCAAAATTAAAGTTGCTGTGGCAATACGTCATCTTTCATCCAAATATCAGTTTGCAATAACTAAAATTTCATCTTTGTGTTTTCTATTTGATATCATATTATATGTATTTGTTTAAGTGTTTGTAAGGTTTAATGTTAATGTCCAACCGACAGAGTTTCAACCATTTGAGGATTACGATTACCTTGGACGGATTAAGTGCAAGAATTTTGTAAATCAAACCGTATACATGTTCCGTGATGACACATGCAGTCAAATTATCATAACATCGGAATGGCCACTCCTTGAATTACCCTGTAAATCATTATGTTGAGCGCCAAATTACTTTTATAGTTTATATAAAAAGTGTTTTGGTATTTCGCGGTTGGGGATCGAACCCAAGGCCCCGCTTCCGAAGAGGACTCTCTTACTTCCCGACTACCGGGAACGGTATCATAGTTTGTTGTATATGCAATTTTAGGTTGAAAATGTGTTTTATATTTCTTATTTTCTTCAAAATAATTACATGTATTTAATGAAGGTCGATCAGCTTTTTCAGTTGTTCAATGTGTCGCGAGGTAGTCCTGGGGAATTGGAGGACTCCTCGGACCTCTATTGATCTTAGGGATTCATCTGAAAACTATAAGACGAAATACCTTTTCAGCATCTTTGAACTGAAAATATTTTCGCCTTTGTTTATATACTGACCGCCCGCACCGCGGCAATGAATTAGGTTCATGGGTTCAGCGAACTGGTCTGTGGTTCTAAGAATTGCCTCCCAAAAATGGTTTGCCGCCTGCAGAATCACTTTCCACAAATGGCCAGCTCGTATTGTTTGTTACTTTTGTACCATGCAAACTCAGCGTAGTCTAGACAGTGGGGTATTCTATTTTTTCATATGCGTGCTGCCCCGGCCAGCCAGGAATGTGACCTTATCTCTCTACCCTGTGTATATGGGGTCAGTTTTTTCCTGATCTAGTTTCATTCTCATTCACCTATTTCCAGGGTTGAGACTACGCGCATACATACTTTTTGTATGTTGCTATTTGATTGTGTGTTACTGTAGGCAGAGTATATATATATGTCCTATTGTGTATAATTTTCTGTGCTACGCTTTAAACATTGGCTCTTTATTGTATTTGTATATAAATGAAGTATTATAAGACCTATCATCTCCCCCTATGCCTATTTGAAAAAAGTCCTCTTTTTTTTTTTTCAATATAAATGCGTACTACAAAATGAGTACATAACAACAATTATGATATATAATATACAATGACAAACTACATCTAAGCATACAATTGCGGCAGTATTCTAATACACACAAACTTTCCTAATACAAATCAACTTATAATAACTGCCAGAAATACAATTCTAAGGAAAACAAATGGCATAAAAGTATGGAATATTGAGTTGTCAAAAATAAGAGATATTATTGTTTTAATTATCTAATGAACCATATTCAAGCGAAAAATATCAATTATTTTGTTTATGTAGTATTTTTTTTTTTTAAGTAGCTTGAAATATTCAGAGTGTTCCGTAATTTCTCAAGATTCCATTGCTTTTTTACAAAGGCCATTTCTACAATTTATATATATTAACAATAGATAATAAAATACACCATAGCATTGCACACTTCCCCACACGAGAGAGAATAATTATAATCGCTTTTAATGCAATTCGCAGAATTATAGGACAAAATTATTGTCATACTATAATCCAATAACATCGGTCTGCAATCTTTGTTACACATATATGTAGTCATATTCTCTCTGGTGCTTAGAAATAAAATTATCCGGGGATTATTATTCAATATTTGAATAATATTTGACATAATAAAAAGCATAATACAGCAGTTTTAACAACTGAAACCTTCATGTCAATGAAAAAAGCAAACCAAGCATTTCGATTGTTATCTTAACATAAATGTAGCTCAGTCTGTCCGTAAGGTGTAACATAACACCGTGGTTATCTCTGTTTCTTACTTTTGGCGCAGTGTGTGAGATAGGATGGTCATCGTAATAAAGATAATGCTCAATTCCATGCTCACATTGTATGGATTCTTTAAAAAAAAATAAGAAAGATACCAGAAGGCGATACGGTTTTTGGATAAGATATTCTAATCTTGTGGCAACAATAGTATTCCATATGATAAAGTGTTTATGACAAGAGCGTATCTACGGTAGTAGTAATTGTACTCATGATTGTTACAACATGGATGTTATCCTCGTTCGTATCGGTGTATTTCCGCTATAAATGAACTGGTTAAAGTAGCAGTTTTTTTTTTCTTCTTCTCATTCTTTTCGACTTTCAAGCAAAGTGAATTAATGAGAGTTAATCCGTTCCTCATTTATCTAGTATTTCCCTAGATGTATGTTCAAACCTTTCGTATTTTGGAAGTGAGATAGCTATTTGCTCCATTATATTATTACTTGATAATACATTACTATTATCATGCCATTAAAATATGATCCTAAGAGAGGTACATTAATTAGGTGAAGGACGTTAACTGTCCTTTCCGTTTACACAATTCTTGAAATTGTGATTTGTGATTTGATTAAAACCCCTTAAATCTCAATGACAAGGGATTCTCACTAGTATTATACCAAACTCGCGATTATGCTGTGTTTTTTTTTTTCAATACAATTACTCACGTTTGATTGTATTTATGCTATTACCGTCTTGAAGCACGGTTTCAGCATATTCTTTACTATTTATCATAGTTACATGTTGATATTCGATTTATCGTCGTAGCGATATAATTTCGAATAACAGTTTGACTCATTAGCCGAATACATTAGATTTCCTTTTCTTATATAAAATAAATTGTCCAAATTCTTCGCAATCCTTTGAGGAAATCTTCACCTGATACCATAAACGAATGATCAATTTCGTTAATAATGAAATACCTAGGATTTGATGTTAAAATATTGGCATCATTGTTCTTGATATCCTCATTATCGGGAATAGGAAATTGTTCTATCTCATATATTCGAAATTTTCCATTGCGAACTATTGGAAAAATATTGATATATAAACGGAATCTTTATATTGGCCGTAGACACATTTTCGTAATTTCGTAATAATACGAAGGTTCATGTGAAATCAAATGGTAATCATTTGAAATTGAGTCAATCTTCTCACAGATACATCATGAATCATTTCATTTTATCTGCCGTAATAATATATAAAGACAATTGTCATTATTTAGGTACCTACTTATTACTTTATTTATTTGTGTACGCCATCATCTCGGCGAACTTTTCTATATATATCATATTTACTCTCTCTGTTTATTCATGCGCATATTTTTTCTTTAATTATTTCCCGTCTATGATTGACTATTTTTCTTACGAATTCGTCAACCTTTTTCCTTCTTTTTTTCCTCCTCATTCATTGATGAGTACATGAATGGCTAAACACGTTTGTAACGTCGTTTATCTCTGCCATTATAGCGTATTCGTGTTCCATAGGATAGCTCACTGGCTTAATAGCTATGCTAAACACCTGTGTACCTTAATCTCTTACATATGATAATGCTTTTGATTTGGAGTATCAAATGAAACCGCCGGAAGTATTCCATTAACGGTTCTAATCAAATAGCGTTTCAATATTTTGTATCATCTGCAGTAGATGTGTCTCAACTTCCATTACTAACGGATGTCAATTAAATGTCTATTTTATTAGCAAAATGCTACTTAATGTTCCTTCATTGGAGTTTTTTTTTTCCTTTGCCGCGGTAACCGACGAGTACCCTATTGATAATATTATTATTAATTACGCTTGCCTATGATAGAATATAATATTATATTATTTCTTCCCTTTCTTTTTTTGTTTATTTGATTTGTTGATATAGAACTGTCTATAAAGCATCACTTACGTCGTATGCTTAATCCAAGTGTCTTTATATTTTTTGTTTGACCACTGTACTAAGAAGTATTTTTCATTATCTATGAATTTAGCCTTCTTCAATCTTTTCGCTCTGTACCATTTTTTATTATCTTGTTTATCACTTTGGCTAGTTTTATTACTGGTATCAGCCGTATGGCTGTGCGAATTCAAGTCTTGGGTCTGTTGTATTTCAGGAATTGTATTTTGCCTGTCCTGAAGTTCACCATTTTGTAAATGGAAATAACCCTTGTCCTCAACCGGTTGCCTAAGATCTCTAGGATCTATGAATTCCTTTAATCGGTTTATATGTACTGGTGACTTGATTTCTTTGTTTGTATTTATATTTCGTAGGATAAACGTGTTTTTGGGTAGTACTTTTGATATATATACTTTTTAGAATTTTATTTTATTTTTTATTTTAGATTTTGCTTGTTGTATGTTTTCGTTGCATAATTTCCATATTAACTTTAATCTATCTGTTAATTCTTCAACATAATGTTCTGTCTTCGGTTTTGTGAATAGTAAGGTTGTGATTGGTGAATTCATATGTCTACCAAACATAACCTGATATGGAGAATACTTTGTAGTATCTGCACATGTTGTTGAGTTATATGCTATTTGAACAGAAGATAATTTGTCAGGCCATTCTTTTTCATCTAAAATTGTTGTTCTTAACATGCTTAGTAAAGTTCTCTGAACATTTTCCACTTGTCCATTTGTCATGGGGTGAAAAGAACTTGTGTTTTTCTTCTTTATTCCGAAAAAGCTGTACAGAACTTGCATTATGTTTCCGATAAAATTCTGACCTCTGTCACTTATTAAAATTTTAGGTGGGCCTAAAATTGAAAATATATGATGAAACATTTGTTCCGCTATCTCTTCTGCATTTTGTGTTTTTAATGGTAGAAAAATTGCATATTTAGAGAATGCGCAGATAGTTGATAGCACATACTTGTAGCCTTTGCTTTCTTTGGCAACGGTAATGATATCAACATGAACTACTTCCCACGGTTCTGATGGTATCGGCATTTCAGTAAGAGGTGCTGGTTTGTAGGTTGCGTCCCTTTTATTAACTTGACAAGATGTACAAGATATTATGTAATCTTTGATATCTTGATACATTCTTGGCCAATAGTAAAATTGTCTCACGGTATAAAATGTTCTATCAAGACCAAAATGTGAATTATCATGTAGGGAATACAAAATATCATTACGTAACACTTTGGGTAAAGCTAATTGCTTAATAATAGATGTATCTGCTGCTTTCTTTCGTCTCGGTTCATAGAAATGCCAAAGAATTTCATCTGAAATTTGGTATTGATTGCTTTCATATACAATTCTTTTGGCTTGTTTTGAATCTTCAGGTAGAATTAAGTTATCTAAGGTATTATTTTTTTTGATATCGTTGGTAACGATACCCGATTCATCAGATTTATCTTTATCTGATTGATTGATATCTGATTGAATAACATTTGGTTCGTTGGTGTCAGTTATTGTCATATCTGTGGAACTGAGGTGTTCAATCTCTTTATTTTGTGAACTATTTTTTAATTTGTCTGATTCATGCGTTTCCCTTATCTTTTACTTTGTGCTCTTGTTAGGGCTGCTAAAGTGTGAGGTGAAGGGGTTGTGTCTTGGAAGAGGTATTTAACATCCTCAATGCCAATATCTATGTCAGCGTTGACATTTTGAATTTTGTTATGGACTATTCTGCTAAGATAGTCAGCTGGGTTGTTGCATCCTTTATTGTACATTATTTCATAATCAAAATTTTCTAGTTCAATTGCCCATCTGTACATTCTACTGTTCGTATTTTTCATAGTATGCAAATATGTTAACGCTTTTTATCTTAAATTTTTTTGCTTACAATCTCGTAGTGCAAATATAATTGCTAATAATTCAAGTTCTGAACTGCCATATTTTCTTTCATTATCTTTTAATGATCTTCCTCCATATTGTATAACATGCATTTTATTTGACTCTTTATTCATTTGACATAAGATATAACCTGTCGCTATGGTTGATGCATCCGTAAAAAGCATAAATGGTTCATTGAAATCAGGTAATTGTAAAATAGGTTTTGAAACTAGTGCCTTTTTAAGCTTGTTAAAAGCGTCATCGTGTTCCTCTGTCCATTTATAAAGGTGCGCATATTTTAGAATAATCTTTTATAAAACGTCTTAGGAAAGTTGTCATTCCTAGAAAGCTCTTTAATGCTCTCTGATTTTTAGGTATTTGACATTTTTCGATTACCTGTAACTTTTTAGGATCAATTTGTAAAGTATCTTCCTCAAATACCATTCCTAAGAAAGAGATCTTAGATTTCGCTATTTCACATTTGTCCAAATGGAGTAGCAGATTGGCTTCTTTCAATGCGCGAAAAATTTGTTCCAAATGAACTACATGCTCTTCTATTGTTTTTGAAAATATGATTATATCGTCCATATAACCAATGCAAAATTTATATAAGTACTTTTGAAGTACTTTGTGTAAGAACATGGACCAATACGCTGGACTGACAAGTGTTCCAAATGGCAGACGTTTGTACGCGTATGCGTTACCACTACTTGTTCGAAATGCTGTGTATGGTATACTATCTTTACTTAAAGGCAGTGTGTGGAATGCATTTTTAATATCAATTTTGGAGTAAATTAAAGGTTTTGAGTCCGAAATAATATTTTTGACATCTTCCAATGTTGGTAATTGAAAATATAACTTCTTCGAGATTTTGTTCAACAGTCTATAATCGATACACATTCTATATTCTTGTTTCTGTGTTTCTGAAACTTTCTTTTTCTTCACTATAACAATTGGACTGCTAAATATAGAAGATGATGGTTCAATTATACCTTTGTCTAAAAGTTTTTTAATCTCTTTCTCTTCAATTTCTCTCATTTTGGGATTTAATGCGTATGGTTTACTTCGAATGGGCATCGAATTTGGTAACAATTCTATTTTGCATTCAAAGTCTTTGACTTCCCCTACTTCTTCTTCTTTATTTGAAAAAATGTTTTCATAATTTTGCAATACTGATAACAAATTTGGATTGTTTTTATAAGAATCTCCTATGTTGAATAATTTAGATATTCTTGAAAAATCAGATTCTAAAGTCGATTTGATATTTTTGGTTTTAGGTATTGAAAAGATGTTGTCTTCCCCCTCAAGTTTCTCGAGATGTGCAATAATTGTGCCCTTTGTAATTGCGTGTCTTTTCTGTGAATTGTTTACAAGAGGTAATAAAATGGTTTGATTTTTATTTTGTCTACATAGTATGTCTGTCGGGCAAGTTTCGCTCTTGCTAGTTATTATGAATGTATCATTCCTAAAGTTATTTCCGATGTGAACTGGAATTTTACGAACTGAGTTAACTGATAGCTTTATCTTTTTGTTGGCAGTGATGTTATATATCTTATTATTTTGCATTTTAGTTTTTAATACATCCGGAATACAGAATTTGCTTTCTCTAAAATTTATAAATGCATTAAAGTCCTTGAAAAAATCCACTCCTAATAGAACATTATGAACTAATCCTGAAATAATATAAAAATCATATTTGATAATTGTTTTGTTGATTTGAATTGGTATGTTTACTTTCCCTTGTACTGTATGTTTTGATCCTGATAAAGCTGTTTTAAATTGGAGAGATGTCGGTTTAATTTTAAAATTGGCGTCATTTACAGTTTCAAGAAATTCGAGACTTATAGCAGATATGTTACTTCCTGAATCTAACAGAATAGCTGTATCTCTGTTGTTTATTTTGCCTGTTATTAAATTTTCCTGGAAAGACGTTATGAAAGATATCGCGTGATTGTATCTTTTATGCGTTTTGTTTATTGTATTTCTTTGTTGCATTTTTTCATTTTTTGTATTAAATTTCTGTTTCTCGTGCTTATGTTTGCTCTGTCCATTGACACCGTCCCGTCAACTTCCTGCTTTTAGACACATTTTTCGGAAATGACCGATTTTCTTGCAATATGTGCATTGTTTATTCAAAGCTGGACAATTGTGACCTTGATTGAAATTTTGTCCGCATCTATAGCATGGGTTAAATCTTTGAACCCTTGGGTTAGCAGTGTATTGATTTACCAATTTTGGCCTCTGGTATTCAAAAGGTATGCTTGTTCGTCTGAAAGGCCTTCTAAAGTTATTCGCAGAATTTTGTGGAGTCATGGTATTGACATAAGTCCTGTCATTTTTTGAATGTACTTCCGTCTTCAGCCCCTTAATTTCGTCAATCAATAACTGAAATTTCGTATCAATAGCATTTACTGTCAACGCGTTTGTCATTTCGCATAACTTGATGTATTTGCTTAATTCAGACAGTGATGTAGGTTCTTTCAGTAATACTTTTGTCCGAATATCATCATGAAGTCCATTGACCAATAGAGAGATTAGAATTTTCTCGTCCAGTTTAATGTCAGTTGCCATTTTTAACCCCCTTGTCATGTATTCGTCTGTAGTTTCTAACGGTTTTTGTTTGATAGAGATAAGATTATAGTCAAGTTCCTTAGTTTGAAATCGTTTGGCTAAGGCATTGACTGTCTCGTCAAAGTTTGATTTAACAGTTTCGGGTAAATTATCATAGTACGTCTGAGCGGGTCCCTCTAAATAAAAATTTAAAACATCATTTTTGTGTTCCTGAGATACTCCATTTAACAGACAGAATTTATGAAATCTAGACAGAAAACTAGTAAAACTCTCGTTATCTCTACCTGTGTAAGGGATTAACTTAATAAAATTGTGAGGGTTAGACATATTACCTCGAAAGCTTGTTGGTGCTGAAGGTTCCAGATATTCCATTCTTGAAAATTCCATTTTATTGTCAATTAATTGTTTTTCTTCAAAACGGTCACTGGTATCCCTTTCTGTCACTGGTTCCGGTGTTTTAACGCTACTGTAATCCTCTTGTAGTTGTGGGCGGTCTGGGCGTGTAGATGGTAACCTCAGTAGATTTTCCGCAGGTGTTTGAATGGGTTGTTTGTGGGAACTGTTAATCAGCGTTTCTGTAGGGTGCCGATCCGTGAATGAGGTAGTGTACGGGTTATCTTCCTCTCGATCTTGTAGCGGTGAAGTAAATGTTAGTTTCTTAATGAACGTATCGTCTCTCACAGTGCCGTCGATATGCGGGGTTAATTTAGGTGGGTCATTTACACTTTCGCTTTGTGGAGGTGTTAATAAAGTACCCGAGTTTTTACTCCTAGAAGAGCCTAGAGTTCTGTAAAAATCCTCTCTAAGCTTTTTATGGCGTTTTTTAAGGGTTTTTATACTGTCTAAAAGTTTCGATTTTGGCTTATTTCTAGGTGACCCGTTGTTGTCATTATTTCCAATATTGTCTATGTCAGACTGCATCTTAATGTATTAATTGCGTATTTGTCCATTTCTCGCTTTTTCTTTGACGGAATACACAAAAATTAGCTAGAGGATGTCGGTGACTGATAATAAAGATTGCAGAACTAATCTGGTATGGGTAATGAAAGTGTAGTACCTTTGTTAGCCATGTTCTTTGCGTCCGTCATTGTCCATTTAGGTTAAAACACGATGTCGCGTCCGGGAAATATCCATTGTTGCGTTTCGTCCGGTAAGAATCACATTCGCCACATGATGCGTTAATCCGTGATTTTCCACCATTGTCAATCCGGGATTCTCCACCATGTGTCGCGAGGTAGTCCTGGGGAATTGGAGGACTCCTCGGACCTCTATTGATCTTAGGGATTCGTCTGAAAACTATAAGACGAAATACCTTTTCAGCATCTTTGAACTGAAAATATTTTCGCCTTTGTTTATATACTGACCGCCCGCACCGCGGCAATGAATTAGGTTCATGGGTTCAGCGAACTGGTCTGTGGTTCTAAGAATTGCCTCCCAAAAATGGTTTGCCGCCTGCAGAATCACTTTCCACAAATGGCCAGCTCGTATTGTTTGTTACTTTTGTACCATGCAAACTCAGCGTAGTCTAGACAGTGGGGTATTCTATTTTTTCATATGCGTGCTGCCCCGGCCAGCCAGGAATGTGACCTTATCTCTCTACCCTGTGTATATGGGGTCAGTTTTTTCCTGATCTAGTTTCATTCTCATTCACCTATTTCCAGGGTTGAGACTACGCGCATACATACTTTTTGTATGTTGCTATTTGATTGTGTGTTACTGTAGGCAGAGTATATATATATGTCCTATTGTGTATAATTTTCTGTGCTACGCTTTAAACATTGGCTCTTTATTGTATTTGTATATAAATGAAGTATTATAAGACCTATCAAATGTCGGCGTTTTCAGTACAACGGTTTCTTGTACGAAAATCACCAACATCGCAGATATTCTTGCGTAAGGTTCAAATCGGAGTGTATTTTTTCATAATTTAAAATAAAAGTTCCTGCCTGTTTACTGTATCATATCGAAAAAAATCGTTCCTTATATCGCGATACGTATCGTATGACTTATGAGGTGTATCGTAATAAGGATCCTCAAGTTTTCTTATCGTTTGGATTTAGTACAAGATTAAATAATTCGACCGTGAATATCATATCAAAGACAAAGAAATAAAACTGCGGCGAAGAAACACCATAACAGTAACTGAATGCTATAAAATCTATATAGAAGAGGCGAGCGGAAACTAATAAAACAGCAAAACTGTAAAAACAATTGTAAAACCTAAGAAATTTGAAAACTATTGATTCCTGTATCCAGTACGTTAAAAAGAAAAACTTCGTAGCATATCTGGCGATTTGTAGACATGTGCATTTCGAATGAGAAAAAAAAGAAGTAAAAATAAAATCAGCAATGCAATAGTCTGGAGGCAATTGATAACACTCCTGGGCTTCAGTAGTTATATTTTACAAGTTTCCGTATTCTGTGGAACGTGTATGATTATTTATTGAAGGAAACCAGCGCAAACATTTTATAAATACTTGCACAACTTTAATACATTCAAATGTATATTCATTTTTAAATATAAGAATTACAGCGTTTCCATTGTTTGACAATCAGTCATGCATTGCAGTATACAACACATTATTTATGTTTATATGAAGATAGGGGAGAGGTTCTGTTTTGCGCTATTTAAGGTTAAAGTCCCAGTCTGATCTCTCTTATATTAAATGTCAGGAGCCACCGACTGGTTTAAACAGGACTATCGTTCTACTCGGCTGCCCCTTGTTTACTCCGGCCATTCCCCACTGGTAGATAGCTGCTTGTCACCCATATGACGGTCGCAGCTACATTCGCCAAAACAAAAGCCACATGTATAACCATTTCACAAGAATTATGTTTTGTATTGTGGAGAAATGTCGCGGCGATGCATAAACGTAACCGCTTTTATATTGAAATCTTAACATGATACAAACCTGTTGATAGATCATTTGCAATAGATTAAAGAAAGTGCTAATCAAACGTTATGCTCTTTCATGACAAGCATATACATGTACTCGAGGACTTTAAAAAGAGTTCTATATCTAAGGTCATTTTTGTGACACCTCCTTCAAACTCATATTTTCTTTAGTGATAAAATAAAAGCAAGACATAAACATGCAGCAATAGATTGCTGGAATATGCTTTATAACATGTCTAAATAATCAAACAATCCTTTGAAAAACACGAAAATAATTTTCTTTAGTTTTTCATAGTTCAAGTCCTTGTGAATAGCTGTATAAAATCAGTTTAAATGTTTAATTTGATGCGTACTGTATTGATGAACGTATTAACATGATTGTTATACATAATGTCAAGCATAATTAACTCCCAATTCAAAACATCCATTCATGTATCAGTTAACGTAATATAAATGCATTATTTATACATACACGTGAAATTTCTGTATTGTCATTGTAATTTGATATAATGATACTTTACAAGTTGGTTATCAATCTATACAGTTGGGAATTAACAAAGATTTTAATGATGAAGTAATAACTGTGCTAGTAGCTACAATAACCTGGTTTATAATCTTTGGATTAATTATACACACGTCTTAGGATGAAAATGTCATTATCTAAGATGCTTCACGCGAAGTAATTAACTCCGAAGTTAAAAGTAGGTTGTAAGGTATAAAATTACTTAAGGAGGAAAAAGCGTGGGGACACATCCATGACCTATCCTACTTGCAGTTAATTTCATTTGGGACAGAAAGAGAGAATCGAACAGTGATATTGTTGTATCAGAGTATCATTTCTATTGTGTTATCCGGCTTATGATATATAAAAGAAACATGAATGTTTGTAATATCTACAATAATATTCACTGTGGGAAAGTCTCTATATATTAAGTTATTTGCCAACGTTTCGGTTAAAAAGCCTGTGTCAAAACATGTTATTCTCTTAGTTAACATTGTAGCATTGTTCGTCACATTTTTTAAACTCGGAGTGATCAGGCTATTTTACAAACGTGTGTATAAAGGACAACCAGTTAGAGGACCGTTATTGGTATGTGGTCGCAAAATAAGTAAAACATTTCCCTTGAGAGTAGGATCTTCCGGTTGATCGATGAAAAGCATGTGAACTGTTTTAAGATAAACTAAGATAAGACTATTTGTTTATTAACGTGACATGAGCATATACAATACATAGGATAACATAAGTGCTGTCAATATGAAAACCACCCCGCCCACTGGGTCTGCATATCATTCATGCTGATATTTATACAGTATGGTATTATTAATTATATATTTGAGGGAGCCTAGTTTCGCTCTCATCCCTCGATATGATGGAACAAACTAAATACATTTGTACCAGTCTATTATCAAGCACTTGACAAAGATTAAATAAGAGATAATACTATTATCATAATATAAAACTGTTTTATAATGGAAGGTATTATAGATTGCATTTAAATGAACTTAAGATAAATAACTTTATGACAATCTTCAATTATGATAAATTACACATCAATATGTTCTATTGTCTAACATATTTTACTAAATATACGCGTCTTCCTACTCATTATGCTGGTCGAAATGCATAATAGGGAATTGAACAATCCAATTCACAGACAAATACAAAACCAATTTGCATTCAAAAGACAAAGCTCTGAGAGTGGAACTGAAAATTGTTTGACAGAAAAAAAGAACATTATGCTTCACATTATACTTTATTTCAATAAAGACCAATCAATTATGATTTTAATGCAATTACACCTTTGTTACAGAGAGACATATTTCTGATTTGCGAAACTAGCATGTAATTTAAAGACGGACAGTTTATGGACTCTAAACCATAAGGTTTCGTTTCGTGCAAACCCATTAAAAGGAAATCAATATTCAATCCATTAATGAGCACATTTAAATATGAATAGGATTTTCTTGGTTTAAAATTAAAATGATGTTATGAACAAGAAATGAACATTAACTTTAGCATTGCTTAATCAATTAGTGATGCTAAAGTCAATTTAAAGAGAATAAATTGATATTTGTTTCCAACGAAAAAAATTTTAAAATTAAAAATTATGAAAATGAAGGAGATGATTTTATATTATCAGTGAATTAAATGAAGGAACTCATATGTATCTATATCACATTATACTTGAAACCAATTTACAGTTTTATTTAAATAAGATGTAACAGTTTGCATACATATCAAAAACACCACGTCATATATTATTCATCTGACCACATTTACATATTTGTCTATCATCATGGGTTGAGATTATCTCGTCATTCCTCTTTCAATAATACCAGGATCGTTTTCCACTAGCAATATCTAAAACTATTGATTACTCTAAATAACACATTTAACTAAGGCAAAGGTATTGTCGAGAAAGGAAATATTTACTAGGTACTCTCGTTAGAGGAGCATATGTCAAGTGTATATCAAGTACGTCAATAAATTTACGAGTAGTTTTTTGTACTTAGAAAATCTTGGTGGGATTGGCCCTTATTTCAATGATTATTCATTAATTATCTTGTGAAAATATGGGACTGTTGAACGTAGAATATAGTTTATTTATTCTGGTTTTAAATGTCGCTATGAATAAGCTTTTAATGTCTCAAATATGCCAACAGATTATGAAAATAAATGTTACATTTTTTATGCAATTGACGCTTTTAAATCATGCCTAATTAGGCTTGAATTCGACCAACCACTTTTAGAGCCGAGTAAAATTTAGATAATGAAGGCGAATAATAATATGTTCATGCCAAACATATTATACGTTTTTAAAAATAAATGTAATAAAAAAAAAAAAAAAAACTCATTAAAGTCTGAGTGCACACTTTATGTTGCAGCTGAATGTATAAGAGGTTGTCTGATTGTTAAATCCAACCTGGACGTAAATGAATAGTAAGACTAAGACATGGTTCTCAATGTGATGTGGTCCTCAATACTTGTTTTATATTCATTATACTAGAAAAGTATTTTATTGAGGCAACAAAGTTTATATCTATGCCTTTTTCTTCCGTGTGTGCGAAATGCAAACCTAATCGATCAGTTCTAACGACTCAGTTTAATAAGGCCTGGCCAAACAGACATTGTGATTTACTATGTATATCATTTAATAAAGAAAATGTATTGAATGATATATTGATTTTAAGGGCGATATAGAATTGCGTAGCGATTGAGTATGCAATGCTATTCACTTAACTCTTTTTCTTTAATATGTTCAAGAGCATAAGCAGTGGGTTGGCCACAAGTTGCATGCATATTGACGCTTATCAGATGGTTCTTTAAACTACTCTCACATTGTCCCTTTCGACGTCTGTTTTAGCGATCAAGATATTGTGTAGGTACGTCAACTGCTAGTAATTTAAGGGCGTATGTAATAGTGTGCTATATTTTCTATGTATACAAAGAAGAAACTTTAAACTGTTCAATAGATTTTTTCAAACTTTGCATGATTATATGTGATATATAATTTACATCTCAAAACAACATTTAAATTAGTACAATGCCATTCCATATGGAATTATAAGAGATGAATATTTACATATTAAAATAATACCTTATAATAACTGAGCACAACGCTCTAATAGCATAAAAATACAAACTTACCGGTAACTAACTTAACACGTAAAATTATATAAAAGTGATAAAGAGAAGGCTGTTTAAAACATGATTAACAGCAGCATCACAGACACTTTTATACAGTGCAACATTTATTTATATAGTAATAAACGTCATCTATCTAAAACATTCTTGCAGGTTTTGGCACATAATCTTAAAATCGTTGAATTTGTATTGGAAAACAGAAATACATATTTATCAAAATCGTGCATTTCCGCAAACAGGTTTTTATATGAAGTTGCCTTAAAGTATAATTCCTCCCTTAAATCATCATAAACATGACAACCAAATAAAACATGCAGCTCACTTTCAACTGAGGTGTCATTACAAAATGGACAAAATCTAGCTTCTTCACTCAAGCCCTCATAACGACTAGTCTCAATACGAATTGGGGCCACCCATAATCTAAATTTACTGAAAGCTAATTGATGAGCAGGTGGTAAAATCAAATTACAATAGTGTTCAGTTTTAAAATCAGATTTCACAGACTTATACGGTCTTAGTTTATTACGACCTTGCCCAGATAGCCCAAAAATATTATTTAAACAAGTTTGCCATTCATTAACAAAGTTATTCATTGCAGTAGTCTCAACAACGTGCACAAATTTACCAGCCACACGATTTTGTAAACACAGGTATATGTTCAAATCATTCATAATTAAAAAAGACTTTACATAATAATACCAGTTTTCACATGACCGATTTTCCCTACTGTATGCCCAAAGTGCAATTCGTTTAAGTAGCCTAGATTCCTCCATTTTTGATAATTTTAACCAGTATAAAGCAATAAACTTCCATTGACGGACAATCGGGAGTTTCCAACCCATTTCACCCGCAAGCCCAGTATTTGTGTGTGTGCCGAAAAAAACTTACCATGTTCCAAGATTGTGAAATAAATCTCAGTACCCTGTCAAAACTGGCAAACACTAATTTTGTGTTCACCTGGATGATGTATTTGTTCTCTTCTATCTTTGATTGTTATGGCTAGCAATCATTTTCTGATTTTAATGGCCATATTTTAGACCTTACGGTCAAGGATTTTTGCTAAAGAGACAACATCGGAACCTACAGTAAGGGATCGGATAATACAATCGTTAGACAGATAGTGATTAACATCATAAGACAGATGGTGATTTACATATTGTTAGACTGATAGGGATTACCATCGTTAGAAAAAGTGTTGTTTTTTTATTATTGAGGTCGGTCATTTTGTCTTGAGTATCTATTGATTTTAGCTTTGCCCAATCCAACTTCAATAATAAGCTTGGCATATATAATCTCAATTTCTCCGTTCTGCCTCGCTAAATATATATTTTACATCACAGATATAATTTATTTTACATACAAAATTAAGTTTATGACCAACTTATATTCCTCAATCCTTTAATACGCCAAGATTGTTTGATATCTCAAACGGATAATGATTCTTGACAAAAACACCCTTCCTAAATCTTTGTGATACATGCGAACGGTTTGATTAACGTATAGGTCATTTTGAAGGCCTTCATCAAACTATTATTGAAAAAATTTAAACCATCGAGATCTATTTGATCTCTCTCTATATATATTTATTCTAATTATTTATGTTTATTTATTCAACTTCGATTAGAAAATTCAATGCCATTACGCCTCAACTGATGGAGTTCGAACCCGCATCCTTCGGATCTTTTACTGTACTACGATGGCTTTGGCCTTTTGTACAAAGTCAAACAGCGATCTTTTGTACAAATCTTTGAATTTTAGATACTACATCTGCCTAGAGCAACCAAGTTCCTAGTATTCACATATATGCAGCAGTTCATTTGGCAGAATTTTTGTTCATTCACGTTTACCGGTTAAAAACATTGAACAAACAATCATATATTATTAACAATTTATATTTCTGAAACAAAAAAAAAGGGAATTTTTTTTGTAACGACGCTAAGTAAAGTGCAGAGTGAAGCAGCATGCGTTCAAAACATAAAAATGAATTTACCATTTGCAGACTGCATGTTAGTCACGTATAACATGTACTGATGTTCTATATGGCAGTACATGCGTGGCAATGATTTAAGTACAGTGTCATCAGATGGTTGAAACATTTTTTGTGCTTTTGAATACACCTCAGTCACGAAATCTGTTATTGCAAACGAAGTTGAACTAGTTCTGTGATATCGTTTCGTGTACAATATTTTTTACAGAGTGGAAAATCTTCGAAAAAATCTGAAGCCAATACCGTATATGTTAATCAAAATTCTACCTTTGCATTGTTTATTTAAAGATGTGTAGATCGCAAATATGCCAAAGAATGTGATGTTGTTTGTGGTATTTGTAATCTATTCAATAATTTTGTACAACATACTCTTTGTTGTTTTTTTTTTACTATTGAACGATCCGGTCAAATGGTTCCGTTAACTAAAATATGTTTTATAAATACCTTTAATATTATACTTGTCATCCTCGACATTGTAAATAAGCGATCATATGTTTTATTCATGACAAGTCTGAAAAATGCAAGCAATAGTCTTTGTATGGCTTCGGTCTTATAAAGAGATAGATTGTGCATTCTATAACAATGCTGTTCCTTATGCCTCATTTAAGCGTGCTACTGCATTTCTCTTCTGGGCCCTTGTTTGTGTACATACACCATTTTAAGATTTACAGGCGACATTATTATATTCAATTATTTATATGCAATAAAAATCAGCTTTAGGTAAGCTTTAAGTTGTATACCCTTTATACCTTCCATAGGAATTTATAAAATCTTCACACTGAATTTCTTTGTATTAAGAAAAGAGATATAAATGTTCATAGTTTTGGGAGTATTTTGTACACATTTTGTGCTACCACAATGAATATTATATGTTTTGTACGTTTCAAGAACATTTAATGGCATGTTTACTTGCAACTTTTAAAACATCATTTAAAACTACTAAATGTTATCATTCTTTATTTCGTTTTTAATGTAATTGGTTGTTGTTGTTTGTGTGTGTAACAGTGACGTTTTGCACTAGAAATAACTCACTGAAATTCCTTTATTACTTAAATATGTAACAGAATAGACATCATTTTCATAAAATTTGATGACATGACACTTGCCCTTTGTTACCCAGTATTCGGAATATTAAAAAGCAGTAAACTTACTTCCTTATAAAACTGCGACACGGTAGCTAAAATTTTGAAAACATTTAAGAGGACACAGTTCATGACGTTGCATGAGATAAACACAGTGTTGATGTAAACTGGATACAATGGCGTCATACATCTGCCTTGCCGGGCATCATTACACTCTATATCCGCTTTCGATTACATTCGATTATAATATTGATAAAATTTAGTTTCTCCCTCTATCTCTCTACGCACTACGTATGCTACTGTACGCACTACGTATGCTACTGATCACTTAATCCGCCTAAAACTTATTTCGTAGATTAGATAATCATCGTTGATTCAAAGGTATTTCTGCTCTCGTATGACGTCAAACTATGACGTCAAGTAAAATATACATAGAAAATTCAATTTTGATATATTTATCGCTACAGGCAGAAACCAAGGAATATTAACTTTCTATGTCGATAATTTTTGGAATCAAGGTTGTTTGTGTCTAAGAAACATGCTTATTCGGGGGCATCTGGGCAAGTGTGGAAGCTTAGCGTCGTTATTTTTAAAAAAATACTGTCCCAGCGGGTAGACTCCTGCACAACAGCAAAATGGCAATTTAAATTAAAGATAAGAGATTTCAATTAATTTATATTAATGCTATATGTGATGCCTTCATCCTTTGTGCGAATTTACTTTTTATTTAATTAATATCTTTTTTTCATACTTCGTTGTCTTTAAGGCGTATGCTGTTTTCAAATCTATCATAAATCCATGCATTGTTTAATATATGAATTAATGCACATATGATTGTTTTATGTTTGAAAGTGCATATCGCATCAGGTTTTGAGCACAATCTTTTTATCAATAAATTTTCATTTTAAGTCTGTGATATTTTTCGAAGGAATAAGCAAACCACATCTTCTTAGAACTAGAAAACCCTAGTCAATTCCAGATGTTATCTAAATGCTAAACAATCACATTTAGGAAAGGGAAAACAGAAAGAAATGAAACTTAAACGAAGAAGTATCAACGAAATGATTATATGCATCAGAATTCTATATACATGTAAATCGGACGAGCAATACCTAACAAACTCACATAATACGAACAGTGGTTCCAAATTAGGAAGAGAATGATCATAGATTCTTCTCTTGAAGGAACTACGAAGCAGTATATATATTAGCTTGTAGAATTTTTGTTATTTTTCTAGGAAAACATTATATATTTTTTATTGTTGTTTGTTAGTGTGTTTATGTTTTGTTGCTGGTATTTGTTGATGTTGTTACAATCAATGACGTTTTTGGCTGCATTTGTTTGAAAATTCTTGAATATGTGAATAATGTTTGATATGAATCAAGGTGACTTAGACGGATATGGAAATTGTAAACACAAAATCTTTGAACGAAAAAAGGGGCTTTAGAAACATAAAAAATGTGTATTCGTTTGCTCGGTCTTCGAATTGTTCTGGTGTGCGCAGCAGAAATGCTCGTAAACAATAAAACTTAAGGAATTGAAATTGTAAACTGAAATTTGAAATGTACATTTCTTGAAAATACCATTTCCGTGTTTAAGATGAAATGATGCTAGTAGTTTAAATTATACTCAACTCTTTGTTGAAAAAGTCAAAAGATAAATTGCTGGAAAATACTGGCCGATATTGAATTATATGAATATAATTATTTAAGCATTTGTCACAGGTGTGCTATCTTAACAATATGTATTACTACTTAATATCAACTTAAGATGAACAACATGGACCTGACTAAACAAGGCGCAATATACATTTCTTGATCTCGGATTGATGTAATTTTCGATTCTGATAAGATTCACAGACGTTAGTGTCTTTCCATAGACAAATTTTCCGTTATCATTCTCAAATCTTTTGTTTTCCGTGGATCAAAAATACCTGACTTTAAGGGCAATTTTTAGAAATCAAACTGTGTCTTTATTTTACTTGTGTTGTACCAAAGACCAAAACCAACAGATTCGCTACTTAAATAAGCGTTGAAGGAAATCTCGTCTACTTTCGGCGCGACCCCGATATTGTGAGAAAATGCCGGTGCGGTAGTACATGTACTTGCGAATAAGGGAAGTAACTACTGCACGGCGTTGTGTAAACTGATCGTTAACTTGCTGGCTTTTTTTATCCATTAAGATGTGTATGCGGCCTGGTAGTTCAGTCAGTAGAGCATTCCCCTAGTAAACAAAAGACCCCGGGTTCGAGTCCCGATCAGACTACACATTTTTCTCATCCTGTAACATTTATATTGAATATATTCCCGAATGCATCAATATGTTCCCTTCAAACGTATTAAATTCTATTTATCCTTGTTTTTTCTGTCGAGTAGATTATCTCTTGGTCTTCCTATCAGGTATGGAGCAAATGACAATACTTAATTTACCAACACCAGCAATTATTGGTTAAATGCCGATACTTCGTTATCAAACTGACAGTCATGTATGAAATGTTGAGAAAGAGTTTAGTATTTTTTTTCGTTTAGCTGGATGATCGTACAGGTCCCTCCCAATATAATCCTCAACACTTCGACAGTTCTAAAACAATTTAAAAAACAAACGTATCGACTTCTATTACAGCTCTAATATACAATACAGTTTACTCTATAATAGATGTAGCAAAACACATTTACAATTCAATAAAACTTAAACATGACTTGATGAGAGTGAAACTAAAATAATAACATTATGATTGAATGAAGGATAATACTGTGAGCACACGAACAAAAAGTTTGGATACATTGAAATCTCTTCAAATTATTAAAGGCTTTTTGACCTCATATGATACTACAGAAAAAGGTTATTGTATTTGCAAGTGTTTATATTATATCTAAAATCATATATTATACTATATTATATTGAGCAAGTATTGTAAAACATTAAATTCAGGCTTCCATGACATTTCTACGCCCATTTTATTGATATTAGCGCTATTTTTAAGTATAGAATTGAAGGATAGGATAATGCAGCCAAAACTTTGATTATTTAACCAGCGGTAAAAATCGATATTTGATATAAAATATTAAGCCATTAAAATAATAAGCCGTTTGAATTATTGTAAATGTGTATTATTCAGGCTTCCGTGACATTCCTCATCAATTTTGCTAATTTCATCGCGATTCTAAATTCTGACAACTGTCTTGATGACTTCATGCTACTAGGCTGCCAAACATTGATTTTATATTACTAATCAGAACAGTAAGGTCAACACATCAGTGAATATTGTTATTCCTTGTGCAATATTTTAAAGTAAAGAGGAAATACGAAATATATCTACTTAGTGCTATTTGCAAATTTCCTGTGCGTACAATCCATAAATAATGAAGAAAATAAAAAGAAATCAATCGATTTGAAAGCATTGCTTGTAGCATAAACTTGCTCAATAACATTTTTATCTTTACGTTTAAAAGAAAAGCCGGGTGAGGAATGGCACATTAGTTAATGTATATGTCTCTCTTTAATACAAATGCAAGTTTCTTGCATAAATATTTTTTCAATTTAATTTTTGAAAATAATTTAAATCAATATTCAAAATATGTATTAATACTTTAATTATTTTTGTTTGTTTTTCATTTCATATTTTATTGTAATTTGGAGTGAATAGGGGGTTAATTTTCTAGTGGTTTCAACCGGCCGATGGCTCATATTTTTCCTTCATTTGACTAATTATTTCATGATTAGGCACATGTTCTGTCTTAGTAATGAACATAAACATCGACTTTCATTGAACACTAAATCTGTCTTATTTCATTGAAGTTGACAAATTTTGATGATTGAATGCACAGTTATTTCAAACATGACTTGAAAAAGTAATTCAGTACTTTTGAATACTGTTAAAGTCGAAACAAATTAACATTTCTTAATCTTTAGTACACAAACGGGTCTTTTTATATACAGTCACTCCAAGATGGCATAACTTTTTGGGGGCATTTCTTTCTCTAGACAAAACGGCTTGTGCAGAACATTTCAGTTTACTTAAGAACGTTTTTCTATGCTTTATTTCTATAGATAGCTACACGAGTACCGTAAATAACACATAGCCTCCAATAGTATTCTTTGTTTCAATGGAATATTCTTTTCGAAAATAAAAAAAAATGTATTGTTATCGGATTCAGTGAATTGACTTCATTATGACAATATTATTCCTTATCGTTTCAGTGGAATATCCCATTATCCTTTCGTTCAATGCAATACTCTCAATTTTGTTCTTTACAGTGAACCGATTTTGTTTATATCTGTTGCATTTTACTCATTTTCCCTGCTTAAATGCAATAACCTTCCCTAAATTGCAATATATTACTCTCATTTTTTTCAGTGTAGCGCTCTTATATTCTCTGTTGTAATGCAATACTACAATTGTCCTCGGTTTCAAAACTATACTCACTATTCTTTCTGTCTCATTGTTATACTAGCATTACCTATTTCAATGCCTGTTTAACGTTTTATGTGTGAAATTTTTAACATCTTACCGAACTCTTACATTTGAAAAATGAAATGTGTCTTTCAATACATATACAGGTTTTCATATTCTCGAAAAGCTAAATGAAAGGTCTCATTAGATAAGATAAAATAGCACGGGCATATTTGAAGTTTAAGTTCATTAGACTCTTCCGTATCTGCTAAATGCTTAGGTTTATGACATAGCGTTAGGGTGTATTTGATTAATTGGCGACATTCACTGGATTTACTAAAAGATTTCGGTGCGAATCAGAAGTAAACAAGTGATGTATTTAAATAGTTGTTATAACGCTTAACACACAAACACACAATAAAAGAGTGAGCTTTACACCCTTTTTTGCATTCAATGAGATTGTATTTATTTATTCGTTATATGGTGTTCATTAAAATATGTATGAACATGTCATTTCACTTTAAGTTTTTCGTGTCAGGGTAAACACGCGGAAGAATCCGGTGTTCTTTTAATTGTGTCATTATGTTTTGTTTTTGTTTAAGGATTAAGATAAAAAAAATATGAAGATACATGTATATTACTTTGAATGATACAAATATAATTATTTTTAATATTATGTATTCAAGACCATCTGCCTTGAATAAGCTTGCAGCCACCTGCTAACGATTTAATCAGAATGATGTCCCTGCAATATCACCGGCAGTGTCCGTTAAAACATAAAATCGAGCTTTTTTTTGTATTTATGATTCAAACGCAATGAAAGAAAAAACAATCATGGCGTCAAAACCAAAACTTTATTAGATTTTCTGGTTTCTCTCGTAGCGTCTTTGCGTCAAACAAATAATGACTTCCTTCTCAAAATGCAAATCTGAAATTAGATACCATTGCTAGAATAAATTATATGAGGATTCATGAACAAAGAAGGTCAATGACTGTAAATTCAACTAGCATGTCTCCGTGATAATAATTTGTATTGTATATGCCTATAACTTGTATAATCTTACATTTATAATGTTAAAATACACAGACGTTAAATGACTTGATTTCGATTTACATTTTAATCTAATTTTACGAAAACATTTGAAAGATGAAGCTTTTAACATGATATTAATTTGCTTTCTTGCACGACTTTTACTTATTATTTTCCTTCATGTAACATGAGTTTTTAATTGGTATGTGTCATTTGATTCTTAATTAAATGCGCGTTACTTGAGTTTAAATATCATTTTGCACAGATTTTGCATTTAAGTCCAGTTCTGAACTTCAACAGATATATTCATAACGATTCTTATTTGTTAAGGATAGTTTTATATGATCATAAATCTTTTAACGTCTTAGTTAGATTAGATATTTATTATCTCTTATATCCTAAAGCCATTTGACAAATTTCACAAAGACTTCAAAATGTTTCAATTACATTGATAAACAGCTTCCTGTTTATATAATTTAACGACATTGGAGCTGTTCATACACACACACACTCAAATGAATAACAAGGGTTAAAAATAATGACTCCATTCAATATTTGAAAGGACATTATCGTGAACAGTGCCATTACATGAGACATGGATAGTCCGCATTACCTGACAGCAAGCCATCACTTCAAAACGGCATGTAATTATTGACGCACTGCTGATATTAATTGATTGCATCGTACAAAAAAAATATATATTTCACGCAGAATTAACAAATAATATGTACTATAATAAAAAGTATGATTATGCAAACTGATACCCGTAACACCGTCATAAATTTTACCGCATCTAATGATTGACGTATTCTGCTAGTTGCCTTCTCCATACACCAATATGCAATGATTTGATGCGTGGTTGTCTAGGTTACAAATCATTCAAATTTTCTTTTTTTTTAGGTAAGTGGCATAGAAATATCAACTTCAACTATATAATGACAGTAGGTGAATTATTTTCCCGGTATTAAGAACAAACAAGACACGATATGCATCAAAACTGCAAAGCATCCATTCCACTAACGAATAACGAAAGACTGCACTCAACCAGACGTCAATATATCCACTAGGCAAACCAACAAGATTATACATAGAAATTTCCCTAAAATAAATCAAGACAAAAACTACTTATACACTCTTCTCTTGTTTCATATATACACTTTTCACTTTCATTTGACAATTTTGTTGATAAAGTTACTTATACGCAAAACTGTGTGTACGTAGATGGGTCTTTATTATTTAAAGTGGAAGTATGGTTATATCCAAAGTATGCGCAACCCTAGAATCCACGACACATTCCCCAAAAGTTTTCTGAGAAGACAACTCGCACAGTACTAACTCCCCAACTATCGGGAACGGCATCGTGGTTTGTTGTACACTGCAATATGACGTTGAATAATGTGTTTTGCACTTCTTCTTCTTCTTCTTCTTGTCTTCAAAATAGTTAAATTTAGTTGATTAACGCTGAACAACTCTAATACCGATAAAGTAATATCGTTCAATGTCAGTGTTTCGCAGTACGTATCGTACGGTTAATAAGGTATATCGTAATATGGATTCATATTTGAACCAGTCGTGTCTTCAAGTTTTCTTGCTGTTTGGGCTTATTACAAAATAAAATAAACCTAAATACGACTGTGAATATCATATTAAAGACGAATAAATAAAACTGAGGCGAAGAAACTCCATAAAATAACTGAATGCAATAAAATCAATACAGAACGGGCGAGCGGAAACTAATAAAATAATAAAACTGTAAGAACAATTGTTAAATCTGAGAAATAAGAACATTATAGATTCATATCTGAAACAAATAGGAGAAAAAAACATCTAGCATATCTGCTGACTTGTAGACCTGTGTAATTTAAGGAGAGTAAAATGGGGAGGAGGAATAATATCGGCGAGACAATCGTTAAAGCTCTTGGGATTCAATAGTTACATTTTCCCGTATTCTTTGTAACGTTTATGTTTATAGATTGCTGGAAAACAGACCAGAAATTTTATTAGGACTTGCAGAAATTTAAAACAGACAAGTTTATTCTATTTTTACAACATATAAGGACTATAACACGTAGTGTTTGTGTTACAACCAATTATACATAAGAATCAGTCATAACGTTTATATAAAAAAAGGAAGGGTTTCTCTTAGCTAGTGGATTTAGTCGCTGCCTTAGTGTCACTTTACCTCTCATCGATGACGATTCGATTCCCAGTCTGATTTATCTTATTTTACATGCCAGAAAGCCATCTATGGCTTGTTACAGGTCATTGGTTCCACTCGGCTGCCCTTTGTTTACTCCGGTCATTCCCCCACCTGTAGTAAGCTGTTTGTCGCCATATGACTGTTGCAGCGACAGTATAACTCCAATACAAAAAAAAAACTTACATTAATAAATATTTTACGAGACTTGTGTGTTGTATAGCTGGAGAATTATTGTCGGAACCCGAAAAGATAAATATCACCAGTTGAATTTTGAAATCTTACGGCAATAAAAAAATAAGTTTTTTGTTTCCACCAACATCTCAAAAAGGTAGGTCGGCAAAACTGACGATGTGACGAAAAGCAACCGTTTTGCAACCATGATAACCCGAGTCGGTTGGGACATTAAATATACGATATTATAAGAGAAAGCTCGTCCACATAACTTGTAGGAATTTTTAACTTCTTTCTTTATTTTTTAAATCTATTTTCATTGTTTTTTTGTTTTTTTTGTGTGTAAATATGCTATTTCCCACACTTGGTCTTATAACAGTATTATCCCTGCATATCATGTACGACATGATTCGTCCCTGCATGCTTATTTTTCATGAGAAGCAAATACTCGAGGACATTAAAATGCCCCTTGTAAAATATATTCAAATTCATATTTTCTTTAATAATAAAATAAAAGTCAATGAGAATAATTTTACTAAATCAGTTAAAATGGTAAATTTGATAAAACAGTATGGATGAAATTTATTTCATAATGTTTATTATGATTTTATAATGATACGTGACATTATGTCATGCATAGATTCAAAACATGTATTCAAACATCAGAGTTACGAAACATTTTGGACCCTAATTGTTCATTTGATATGATACTTTACATGATGGTAATCAAATGATATTTGGGACAGTGGGAATTAACAAAGATTTTAATGATGAAGTAATTTCCTAGCTAGCAGCTTTATCAACTTGATTTATCATCTTTGATTTAATTACACACACGTCTCTTGATGAAAATCTCATTATCTAAGATATTTCACGCGAAGGTATTGATTCTGTAGTTAAAAGTTAGTTGTCAGGAATAACAATACTCAAAAAGAAAAAAACGTGAAGACACATTAATGTTTTATCATTATGTAAGTAATTTTCATTTGAGACCGAAAGAAAGAAGTGCAATAAAATGTTATGGAATATGGGTATCATTTTTAGGGGTTGTTATACGGTTTATGATATATAAAGAAAAATAATATGAAATCAAGATGAGCAAACATTGCTATCAAGTCGTAAAACTTAAGCTATAGTTTATAGCAAAATGCCTCGGTGCTATGAATGTAAGAAAGGAAAACTTGACATCTAGCGCAGCTATTATTAACTTTTATTTATTTTATCATCAAGCACTTGAACAAAGATTAAATAACAGATATATAATTTAATAATTGATGGAACTCTTTTATAATGAAAGTAATTTAAAGTTACATTTAAAATGCATGTTAAGATAACTAACTTTAAGACATAATTTCAATTAATGTGAATTATGCATCGATAATGTTATAATATTTCAAGATCTTAATATAATAAGTACTCGTATTACGCGTCTTTATAATCATTCTTTATCATGAAATATTCAAATATGCTTATAGCAATGCATAGTGAATTAAAATCTAATTAACACACAAATACAAAATCAATTTACATTAAAAAGATAAAACTATGAAATTTGGACTGACATTTGTTTGACAGGAAAATGAAACATAATACTTCACAAAATATTTTAATGAAGACCCAGCAATTACGATTTTTAATGCATTTACAACGTTGTTACATTGAGACGTAACAGGCATGTACGACTTTAAAGACGGACAGTTTTAAAAGACTGAAATTATAAGGATTCTTTTACTCAAACCCCATTAAAGAGAAATCAAAATTCAAGTCATTAATGAACACATTCCATGTTATGAAAAATAAATGAACATTAAACTTAACATTTCTAAAATAATCAGTGATGTCTAAGTTAAGAGAATGAATTTATCATTGTTACCCACAAGAATAGTTGATGAAAAGAATATTTTAAAACATTTGACTTGATGTTTTACAAAAATACGTTCAGGGGCAACGAAGACGAAGGAGAGATCTGTGTACTCCATGTAGCAGTGAATTAAAGGACGGAATTTCAAATATAACAACTACTTGAAATGAATTTTGAATTTTATTTTAAAAAGATGTAATAGTTTACATACATATCCAAAACCTTATGTAACATTAAGACTCAGCTGGTAAATTCTGGCAATGTATTATTCATTTGACCTCATTTTACGTATATGTCGATTATCATTGATCCTTGCTACCGGACTGAGCTTAGCTCATTATTCCTCTATCAATAATACAAGATCGAATTCCACCAGCAATAATAAAGCTATAAAATACTTGAAATAACAATATTTAAAGT
Organism: Solen grandis; assembly: GCA_021229015.1. Lineage (NCBI taxonomy): Eukaryota > Metazoa > Mollusca > Bivalvia > Adapedonta > Solenidae > Solen > Solen grandis. The sequence continues at coordinate 20,524,711 of CM037785.1, read as the reverse complement.
TAAATATACTTTTGAGAAAAGAAATAGCTATTAAGTATTTTCATAAGAGTATATATTAAAACTATATATATATATATATATATATATATATATATATATATATATACATGTGGAACGACACTTACTATTCGAATAGTATTTTACACAAAGTAATCTTAGTTGGATTGGCCCTCACTATTTTGTGAAATTTAAAGTGGGACTATCTGATGTAGAACAAGTTCATAAAAACGTTGTGCAAGAGGTAGTACTATCCAAAATGCAAAACAACACTAAAGAAAATAAAAAAAAAAATGACATGCATATCAAGAATGTAATATGTTTGGTTTGCAAACGATCCACCTTAATTTCAACAATTTAAACATTTTATTGCCGTAATTTCATATTGGGTACACGTTATTACAATATTATAAAAACCCTCTCATCAATACTTTCGAAATAAAAGAAATCAAATAATATTAGTTTAACAATACTCATATATTCATGACAAACTTAGTATACGTATTTCGAGAAAAAAAAGATTAAGCCACAAGTCTGAGTGTACACTTTATATTGCAGCTGGATATATACGAGTATGAGGTGGTCTGATTGTTAAATGAAATAGCAAGACTAAGACATGATTCTCAATGTGATGTAGTTCTCACACTGCTGTTCACTTTATTTTTTTTCTTTATAAATGTAATAACATTTGCAGCGGGTTGAAATCATGTTCAGTCCTACTTACACGTATATTAGTTTCCATCACTACCCTCACATTGTCATTTTCGACAACTATTTTGATCATGTTATAGTACAGGTAAGTCAACTGCTAGTAATTAAGACCTACTCGAAATTAAGTTGTAAGTTTGGTTAGTAAAAAAATAAATAAAAATGTTTGGGTTTTTTTTTACTTAAAATCACTATTAATCAATTGCAAGGATTGATGATGTATTTTATGTGTCGAAAAGAAAAACTTACCATGCTACAGGATTGTGAAATAAATCTCAATACAATGTCAACACTGGCAGACAGTCAATTTGTGTTCACCTGGATAATGTATTCGTTCTCTTGATCGGACATTACCATCGTTTAACTGATTGTGATTACCATATCGTTAAACAGGTAGTGATTACCATATCGTTAGACAAATAGTGATTACCATATCGTTAGACAGATATCGTTAAACAGATAGTGATTACCATATCGTTAGACAGATAGTGATTACCACAACGTTAGACAGATAGTGATTACCCATTGTTAGACAGATAGTGATCACCAAATCGTTAGACATATGGTGATTACAATATCCTTCGACAGATAGAGATTAACATATCGTTAGACAGATGGTGATTACCATCGTTAGACAAAATGTGTTTTTTCTTATTAGTCAAGTCGGTAATTTTGTCTTGATTATCTATTGCCCATACCTTTGAGCCACCCAACTTCAATTCACTTGTCATATATACAATTTCCTTCTTTCTCCCGCTAAATATATGTCTTACATCACAGATATAATGTATTGTAACTTACAAAATTAAGTTCGATGAATATTATGCCGCGACCCTGATTGAGTTCGAACCCGCAACCTTTGGATCTTTTACTGTACTACGATGGCTTCTGTTTTATTTTGTACAAAGTCAAACAGCGATCTTTTGTTCAATTTTTCAGATACTAGATCTGCTAAGAGCAAACAGGTGCTAGTTTACACACATGCAGCAGTTCCTTTGACGAACATGTCTTCTCATTCCCGTAAACAGTTTGAAAACACTGAACAACAATCAAATACCATGAACAATTTATATTTCTGAAATGAAAAAATTGGAGCTTTATTCTGTCACAACGCTTTGTAAAAACTTGTGTTTCATAACATAAAAATGACTTGTTTACAATTTTCAGACTGCATGTTTGTCACGTATGACAGGTATTGTTGTTCTATATGGCAGCACATGCGTGATATTGATTTAAGTACAATGTCATCAGATGGTTGAAACATTTTTTATTTGTATTTAAGTACATCTCAGTCACGGAGCCTGCGTTTTGCAACGAAGTTGAAGTAGTTCTGCGATATCTCTTCATGTACAATATTTTTTACACAGTAAAAAATCTTCGACAAAATCTGAAGCCATTACTGTGTACATTAATTACCTTTATGTTTTTTGAAGATAAATAGAAAGCAAATGTGCCAATTTCTGTGATGTCGTTTATTGTATTTGGAATCTCTTCAATAATTTCATAAAATATACTCTTTGCTTCCTTGAGGGTTTTACCATCCTGTCAAATTGTTCCGTTTACAAAAAAGACCTGTTTATTCATAAATACCATTAGTATTATACTGGTCATCCCCGGTATGTAAATCAGCGATCATATATTCAATGTTTTATTCATGATAGTCTAAGTAATGCAAACAATCCAAAAGTCTTTATATGGCTTCGGTCTTATATTGAGATAGGTTGCGCATTTCACGTTATTGACTCAGTGCTTTTTTATGTCTCACATTTTAAGCGTTCTATTGCATAGCTCCATCGGGCTCTTGGATATATAATACATGTAATTTGTTTGAGAGCATAAACGATTTTAAGGATTATACGTGACATCTATTTGCAGTAATTTATATGCACTTTAGCTAGGAGGTAAATAAAAAAAATCAGCGTAAGTCAAAAACAAGTGTGAAATGGTATACCCTAATCTGTAGAAAATATTCACTCTGAATGTCTTTGCATAAATATGTGTGTGTGTGTGTGTGTGTGTGTGTGTGTGTGTGTGAAGTTTTTGTATATATATAAGAGTGTGTCTCTTCAACGAGAGTTAAACCCTTGGGTCCTACACATTCTAATTATATTCAAATATACTAACAAACAAATTCATTTTTTGTACTAACAAACAAATTCATTTTTTGAAAGAAAAATACCTCCGTGCTAGAAATTACTCACTGAAACGCCTTTAATCCCTCATTACATTTCAATATAGATATTACTTTCTTTCGACAAGACACTTGCCACTTAATATTCAGTTTTCTGGATAAGTTCGAAAAGCAATGCATTATTTCGATATAAAATTGCGGCGCAGTAAAGCCACCTTAGATATTGAAATTCAAGACGATAGTCCATAGTTCATTTCACATTTGATGGATACAGCGTCAGGGTGAACAGGGTGCAACATGAGGCGTCACACGTCCGGGACACCAAGAAACTGTATACTCTGTTTTAAAATTTGGTTTTATTCAATTATAATGTTGATACAATTAATTTTCTTTTTCACGCTTTCTATCTCCCCCTATCTCTCACTCTACGTCTTCTCTTGATCATATTAGATACCTCTACAGCCGCCTCGGTAGGTTTGATAATTATTGTAAATATTGTGCCTTTGTTTTATGAGAAAAATGAAGAACAAATATGACGAAAAAATATGACATCAAGTAAAATAAACGTAGATAAATCATTTCTTATATATTTATCGCGTCAGGCACAAACTAAAGAATTTTCACTTTCTGTGTTTATTGACATAAGAGTTGTTTGCAAATATATATAAATATATGCTTAATTGCAAAAAGAAATGTTCGTTACGCCTCTGTGCATCTGTAAATAACTTGACGCCGCTATATGTCTGAAATACTGTCGCAGTGGGTGAACTCCAACACATCAACAAAAAGACAATTCGAATTGTAAAATAAGACATTTCAGTTAATTTACATTATTGCAATATTTGTTTGTTTGATGTGTTTTCTTGTTTATATTGTTTTCAAGATTATTGACAACAACATGATATTTTTTATTATTATAGTTTTTTTAATCAGTAGTTGCATGTGCGAATCTACTTAAGTTTTAATTAATTTCTATCTTAAGACCATGTTGACATTCCCTTTAAGCGTGTGCTCTTTTCGAATTAATCATAAAACCATACACGACTTAATGTACAATTTTATGCATATACTAATGTTTTATCTTTAAAAGTTTATATCGCATCGGGTTTTAGCACAATCTATTAGTCGATAGATCCATACAACAATTTCACTTATTTTCATTGTTTCGACCTCTATCATGATAAATGATTTAATGAAGGGAAATATTGTGGCCACACGAAAAATGGTTTGGATGCATTAAAATACCTTAAAATCGGAAAAGCTACTTGACCTCAAACGATACTACAGGTTATATATTTTTATATAGAATATGAGTCATTAAAACAATAAGCCGTGAGAAGTTATTGTGAATATCAGAATTAAGACTTTCGCGACATTTCCTTATCCATTTTGCTAATTCATCGCGATTCTAAATTCCTGCTGATTTCACATTGCTAGGCTGCCGACTGCACGAACATTGATGTGTATTACTATTAGAACAGTAAGGATAACACATCGGTGGAGATCTTTTTGCAATATTTTATCGTATAGAGGAATTACAGAATATCTCTTCTTTGTGCTGTTGGTGAAATACATCTGCTTACAATCCATGAATAATGTAGAAAATTTTTTTAAAAAAAAACATGTTATCGATTTCGAGGTGTGAAAGAGAAACTAGGCTAAGTGCTTATATAAATATATGCGTTTAGCCTAGTATCGCTTTTACTCCTCGATTTGAAAACATTACTATGTAGCAAAATCTCGCTCAATTACATCTTAACTTAACGTATAGAAAAAACTATGCAATACCGGGCGAAGAATGTTTCTATTAGTTAATGTATATGTCTCTTTTTAAAACAGATGCATCTTTCTTGTATAATCATTTTGTATCAGTGCATACCACTGTTTCGATCTTGGTCCCAATAAATTGGTATAGAGACTTTATGATGAAAATATTTTAAATCAATCATAAACAGATAATAATTCTAGGAGTTAAACAATGTGTATTAATACTTTATATAATTTTGTTTGTTTTTCTTTCATTTCTAATTATGTGTTTCGGTGTGTTTTAGGAGTTGTGTTTTCTGCTGTTCTTAACCAACCGTTGTTTATTTGGGTCTTCATTGGATAAATTATTTCATTATTTGGCACATATTCTGTCTTAGTAAAGAACATAAACATCGACCCCACTGAACACCAAATTTGCCCAATTTCACTAGAAGTTGACATATTTTGATGATAAAATATACAGTTTTCTCATAAATGACTTTTAAAAGTAATCGGTTGCTTTTGAATTATGTTTAAATCGTCACAAAGTAACAATACTTTACCGTAAAATGAAAGTACACAAGCGGGGCTACATTATATATTCCAAGGTTGCATGACTAAAAATAATTTGTAACTCATTTTTGTCTCTAGTAAAATGAATTGTGAAGAACATTTCTGTTTTACTGTTAAATTTTACTAAGAACAATATTCTGTGTTTTATTTCTATAGATAGCTACACTAGTACCACAAATACCACTTAACCACCATTATCTTTTGTTTCAGTGTAGTACTCCCATAACCATCGATTTCAATGCATTCTTTTTTCAAAACGAAGCTTCCATTGTTATCGGCTTCAGTGCAATAATCCAATCATCATGTGAAATTTTCTCATTGTAAATGCATACTCCATCTTTTTCCATGCAGTACGTTCATTTTCCTTGGTTACATTGCAATACTCCCTTTATTCTCCGTTTAAATGGAAAACTCTCATTGTCTTCGTTTTCAATGCAATACTCCCATTTTCCACGTTTTCAATGCAACACTCCCGTTGTCTCTATTACTGTGCAATATTCTCATCATTTTCCGTTTTACTGGAATACTCCCATAATTATCCTTTGATTCAATATAATATTCTCAGTTTACTTTTCTCGTTGGCAGTTTGGGGCTTATATTCCCCATATTGCATTGCAGTGGAATACACCGAGTTTCCTTTGTTTCCGAGTAACACTCTTATTTTCTGTTTTAATGCAATACTCATTGGCCTCGGTATTAAAACTATACATTCTATTTCACCTGTTTCAGTGTAATACTCACATTGCCCAATTTAACACACGTCTATTGTTTTGTGCATTAAAGGTTTAACATCTTATTGAACTCTTACATTTAAAGGATGAAGTATGTCCTTTATAAGATATACAGAATTTCATTTTCTCGAAAAGCTAAATAAAAAGACTAGAAAAAAATGACACTGACTAGTTTACTGAAAGTGTAAGTTCATTAGACTCTTCTGTATCTGCTAAACGCTTAGGTTTGTGACACAGAGTTGGGGTGTATTTGATTAAAAGGCGACATTAAACTGGATTTGCTAAAAGCTTTCCGGTGCGAATCGGAAATAAAACAAGTGCTGATTCAATAGTTGATATCACGTTTTACACACAAACACACAACGAGAGAGCGAGCTTTAGACCTTTTTTGTATCAATTTGTCAATATGTCAAGGATTAAGATAAAAAAAATAATAATGATACATGTGTTATACTTTGAATAAGACAATATCATCTATAATTATTTTAATATCTGATATTCAAGACCATCTGCTTTGAATACGCCTACAGCCACAGGCAAATCATTCAATTAGCATTATCACCTGCAATATTTACGAGCAATTGTCCGTTAAAATACTGTTTATCTTTGCATTTATTAATCCATACTTAATGAAAGAAAGAGAAAATATGACGTCAAAATATAATAGTATCAGATTTCTGGTTTGCAGTGGTCTATCTCGTAGTTTCATTGCGTCAAACACAAAGCTAAACAAATATTGACTTCCTTCCTAAAGTACAAAACTGAAATTGAATGCCATTGCTGGAGTAAAATTATATGAAAGTTTACAAAAATAGAATAACCATGACTGTCAACCCAGCTTACATTGTCTCAATGTTAACGAAATTTGTATTATACATGCCTATAACTTGCATAATCTTACATTAATAATGCTAAAACGCACAAAGCCCATATTACTTTTTTTTCGATTTGCATGTTTTAATTTGATTTTAAGAAAACCTCTGAAAGATGAAGCTTTTACATGAAATTAATTTGCTAACTTGCAGGACTTCTGTTCTCTAACTTATCTTTCCTTAATTTAATGTTGTGCGAGTTGTTGTTTTTTCTGGTATGAGTCACGTGATTCCTGATTAAGTGTGCGTTACTTGAGTTTCAGATTCATTTTGCACAGCTCTTGCATTTAGATTAAGTTCTGAACTTCTACATATATTCATACGTCATAACATATACGGGAAGACTATCATTTTATTGAAAGACAAAAATCTGTATTAGTCCTGTGCTAACGATTCCTTTTTGTTATAAAATAGTTTCATACGATCATGAATCGACCTGGGGCCTGTAAAACATGCTACTTTCTTATGAAGATTAAAACAGAAACATAAAAATAGTTGAATGCATCAAAATGGATATGGTGAGTTGTTGTTAAAACAAATAACAAAGTTTCGAGAGAATCAATAGCGCTCTAAACATTTGCCTAGGAATGAGTTTAATGGGTTTAAACTATTTAGCATCTTCAATGATAGCACGTTTTAATGACCAAAAGTCAAAATACTATACGAAGAGAGTTATTGAGACCTGAATACGAAATTAACGTATGCAGCTTATTTGTAGGGGACCTCAATGACTATTCAAGAGTTTTCTAATACAATCAGGGACTGTTATGCGTATAGTATTAATTCTGAAGCACAATTATGGCATTAACCATCATCTTTAATAATGCAGTTAATTCCACCAATGGATCTATACAGGATTACCAATAAAGTAATAAATATTATCTGTTAACACAAAGACACAAAGAAATATTGATGCTAAAATAGATAAGATAGTCTGTTCGATAATAATTCAAACGCCTAAGTTAGATTGGAGATTTATTTTCTCTAATATCCGATACTTGTTGACAACGTTCACAAACCCGTTGTAATGGATAAAACAGCTTCCTGATTACAAAAAGTAATAAAGCCTGAGCCCTTTATACACACATACACAAACAATTAGAGAAAGAATGGTTGATAATTTAATGACTCCATTCAGTACTTGAAAGGACATCGTCTCGATCGCCCACATTACCTGACGGTAAGCTGTTAATGCAATACGGCGTGTCTTCATTGACGTATTTCTGATATTAATTAACTGCACCTTACAAATACAAATATATTTCCACGCAGAATAAGCAAATGTTATTTACTATAATTAAAAGTAGGATAATGCAAACTGATAACTCGTTACACCGTCATCCATTTGATCACATCTATCGATTGACGTATTCTGCGAGTTGACTTCTATATATACATGAATACACAATATTTTAATACGTAATTTTCTGGGTTACAAATTATTTAAAATTTCACAAAATGTAAGCATTCTTCAGATAAATGGCATGAACGGCGATATGCATCAATATTCACAAGACTTAAATATATTCATGATGTGAACCAACAGAAAAAAAGATTATACAGCAATTGCCTTAAAATGAAAATAAAACAAAATATAGTTACATACTCTTCACTAGTTTCATATATTAAGGATATCTATTTTGTTAACTTTTCACTTTCATTAATTTTGATTTTTTATTAAATTTTACAGACGCAAACCTGTGTGTACTTGTATAGGTCTATATCTTAAGTGGAAATAGAAAAAAGTTCATGGGATTTGCGTATACGTCTTTATTTTAAGCGGTAATACAGTGAAACCTCATTAGTCCGGACACTTTGGTCCTGGTTTAAATTTCCGGATTAATGAATTTTCCGTATTAATGAATCAATCCATATCTCTATTCTTCTTTTTTCTTTCATACTTTCTCATTGTACACTGTGTGTGTGTGTATGTTTGTTACATTTGTTTTCCATTAATAATAATTATATTTAAAATTATATGCTTAGGACTATATATGATTATGTATTTAAATTGATGTTTGCAAATGATACATTGGTTTAATTTTATTTTAATCCATCCTTGACATCAGCATTCTTTAAGAGAAGAAAAAGACACCTTAAGTAGGTGACAGCATAATTGTGACTCATTTCTTGTTCTGCATTCGTGAGCAAAATGAATTGGATCTAATTATTTTAGCCAAAACAGTCACAAATAAATATTAAATGTACGCACTGAAAACAAAACATATGAACAAAAGACGATCTAAAGGACGGTTTGCTTTTCTGTCTCTTTTTACAGCATACATCTGTAGCTTTGAATAAATTTTACCTTCTTCACTCGCTAGTTAGTACATTATATGTACCTTGCGGCTACACCAGCCCTTAATTGCCCCCTGTTCTCTGGACTGATTAGTGTGAAGTGCTCGCGGCTATGTGTAAACAATCTGCAGGTGACACTTCTATCACAGTCACGCGCAAAGAGTAGTCCGAATGATGTCTAAAAATAGTAGGTGGGAAATCCAGTCTGAACTGGTACCCGGATTATCGAGTTATTTTAAATAGCAAATGGAAGATTGGTTCCCAAAATGGATGTCCGGATCCGGAACGCGAATTTCCGTATTATCGAATCATTTTTACGTTGTGGAAATCCGTTCCAAGAGAAAAGTGTCCGGATGGCGAGGTTTCCGGAATAATGGAGCCCGGACTAACGAGGTTTCACTGTATATATAAAAGAAAACCCCATAGGATTTGCAAAATCCACGATCACAAGCCGAATTCGCAATTCCCAACGGTTATCAGAGAAGACAACTCGCACAGTTCATTAATCGATAAAATGAAAACAAATGAATGACATTGATGAAGCAATGGATTATCAGTCTTCATCTCCCTAGATTCCAAAATAGTTTTTATACTCAGCAAGAAATCACGCGCCTCCTTCGGGGAGTCAGTTAAGACTGTTTGCAATTGATTGTATCAATATTTGACCTGCAACGACATTGTTTTTATGCCTATTTTACAGTCAAATAATGCGAAATAATCTGAGCGGGTTGTTTTGATTGTCAATCAATACTCACAAATAACCCTTGTAATTAGTTTGTGCGCGAGAATGGTTTGTTATGTTTTGATTTAATATTCTTTTGGACAGAGACATTCCTCTCGAAAGTTACATGCTATATGCCGGTGCCTATTTATTTGCACTTGACTGTCAAAAACATTGTTTAAATTATTTGTAATATAATGAGCCAATCTTATTTCAGAAATAACATCAATGATTTTCAATAAAAACAAATGTGAAAGTCTGTGTGATTGATAAGGAAAAGACTGTAGATACGTTTCTTTTTGTAAACGATAAAAATAATATTTTAATATTCAAAGTCTAGAAGTCCTTAAATAAATTGAATGTGCAATTGTTTATAAATACTTCATCTTTTTAGCAAAGCTACGGAAGGAATTTAAAATATTGTATTCAATCCCAAAATCAACCACTTTCACAGACAAAAAAACCGTTATGCTTATTTCACTAATGTTAGGTAGTTTTGATATTCAAATTATTTCTCCAAATGTTGTTTCTTTATGTCAGGGTGGAAATTATATAGAATATAGTAGACACTATGTTAGAAGAATATATCTACGACCCAGATTTTATTCATAAATTTATTCATACAAATTTTACTGAAATGAACTCCGGACGTCCATGACTGAAATAATTTTCACGGCGCGGCAAGAGTAGCGTGTTGTTGCCATCGTAACTGTAATTTTTAGATAATTTCGAAAAACTGTATTTTATGGTCACATTCATTGACATCTCCCTCAATGATTACTATAGTTAAAATATGTGCAGATGTGTCCTTTGCTTTGTCAATGTTATATTAGACAAAGCAGTGGTTAAGTTCATACATATTTATTGTCAAAATATTTACAAAATACATCAAAACACTATCAATATAGTTACTGTGAATATGCAATAGCCAAAATGGTATGTCAACAAAATCATCTCACAACTTGCATGCATAATATGATGATATAATGTCTTTGTTCTGTAGACCTGGTGGACATTTATTAATTAAAATATAAGCAGACTAAGTTAGCATGCATCCTAAAATTAGATATTTTTCAGAACCTCTCTTAATTTATGTTAGTATTCATTTTTTAGCAATAATACCTTATTGCTGTATGGCAACCGGCCTTTGCAAATTCATTACATACATAGGACATTACTTAACATCTCATAAAGCTAGCAAAACATATATATTAAAAACGCCACTGAACAAGTCAATATTTCCTTATATGTTTTCTAAATACAGGGGAATAAATACACATGGATTATTCAGATTTTTAAACAAAATGCTAAAAAACGTTTCAAGTGTTGGATGTTCAATAATAGCATATGGAATGTTTCTGTCTTCACTCATTGTACATATGAGAAACTAGTAAGAACTGAAACTATGACTCTACAACATTCACTCAAAATGGACAAACTCGATGTTTGATTTTCCTATTTGTTATTGTTTTTAATATATTTCGAAAGGTATATCAATAAAATAATATAATTGGTATTCAATTTTTAAAAACCATTAAAGTTGTTTTTAATTCAGATTACCGGATCGACAAGATATAATATTCAGTACAGTACCTGGGGGCTCTATGGCCGAGAGAGTAGGGTAAAGTCGCTGATTTTAACACTCACTCAGACCCTCACCGCGTGGGTTCGAATCCCGGCAGGGTCATTTGGATTTTCATGTGAGGAAGCCTTCCAGCTGGCTTGCGGTAGGTCGGTGGTTCTACCCGGATGCCTCTGTGCATTCGGGATTTTCCTCCACCTGTAATTAGCTGGACGTCGCTATATGACTGAAATACTGTCGAAGCGACGGTAAACTCAAATAGTCAAGTCAGTACAGTAACTAAAAAGACTTTCTTTCTTTTTAGAGATAAGAATAGCAAATGTCCCAATTCTATATTCTAAGCCAGCATGGTGTCCATATTCGGATAGTGCACTTACCTATGTTTTTTTTTTGTTTGTTGTTGTTTTCAAATAAATACATTATCAAATTTGCTTATATAGTTTGGAAATTAATGTCTAAATGGCTCCCTAGAGAATGTTTATCTGAAGAAACTGGAGACGAATTATTTCTATTAGCTATGTGGTCAGAATATTTATTTCCTACTGACGTCAATGATTTATGTTTTAAAAATGAGAGCTTAATCCGACAACAATAGAAGAACAAATATTAGCTCAGGAAATATTCATTGGGGAATAGATGTTTGTGCAGAATATACTAACTTCATTGCTTTCAATGTCACAAGCATAATAGCCATCAACAACAATACGAACCACTATATCTTTTCCAAAGATCAGACTTTAGGTAGATGTTTAAGATAAAACTTTTAGTATTAGGGGCCGCAGTGGCCGAGCGGTTACAGTCGTGGACTACAAATCTCTCAGCCCCTCACCGCTGTGGGTTCGAATCCCGATAGGGACCTCAGATTTTTCATGTGAGGAAGCCTTCTAGCTGGCTTGCGGTAGGTCGGTGGTTCTACCCGGGTACCTCTGTGTACTCGGGGTCTTCCTCCACCTGGAATTAGCTGGACGTCGCTATATGGTTGAAATACTATCGCAGCGACGGTAAACCCCAATACAACAACAACAACTTTTAGTATTACGGCTCTTCTTACTTTTTATTATTATGTTGAATATTCAAATATTTGAAAAAAAATGTACAAATAATTTATTGTTGCTGAGATAGAAATTTAGATAAATGACTCGGATTTTTTTAGCACTACGGCCCTTCTTACTCTTAACAACGGAGTATTTTACTCGTCGAAATCACATCAAAACACGTTATAAATCAATTTGTCGCACAAATGACACAGTGATAACTAAACAGGGGAACATGGTGAATGATAAAAAGAAATGTCAGTATATAAGTTCATACATCAGACAGACAATAACTAATAAAGTATAAAACCTGTTTGAACACCGCTTCAATTTAAGGAACTAAGAAAGAATAATAAATCTACATCGGCAGTATGTAGAAACGTTACACGTAGCTTTATAAAGTCAAGTGTAGACGGGACAGATTTAACAAAAACTCAGCATTAACAGAGTCAGTTTCGAGAGAGAATCGATTTCACAACCTAAAGTTTTTCATTGTTTATCTTTTACGTTATTTAAACAAATATTACGGCTAGATATGTGTTTACATTGTCTTCTCGGTAAAAGACCTCTGTTTAATGATAGAGCTGAAAATGCCAAGGATGTTGCACTTTGGTACTACCTGGAAGAACTACCATAACTTCTGTGGGTTTTTTAATGTCTGCCATATCTGAATGCAGTTTAAGTGCAGAGGTATTGTAAATACAACAAATCACTTAAGATATTCAAAGAAGGAAATAAAGCTAACGAAACGAAAGTAAATACATGCGCACAAATAAATATATCAGAGTGTACATTGACACCCATGTTGGTGTTCAAGGTGTTTGAAGTGGAATCAGTTTTGTGTTGATTTTTTGTGTGTAAATTTCGCCAACAATGGGCCCATACGATAATGAAGGGTCCATACAATAATGAAGCCAAACGTTAAGATGCCGGTCCAAAGTCTCATTATAAGGGTGTATTTGTGTGTGATGGTTTGTCTATAAAACGTCCAATCTTCCACCTTATTTGGATGTAAATATGAATTAAATAATGACGTTGCTGGTCAAACACTGTTGATATCAATCGGTTCCTACAAATGTTTCATAGACGAGTATAAACTTTCGCGTCGAGTTTGCAAGTAATGTGTTCGTTATTTGGAAAAGTGAGCCCCGAAATGAAATTCATAGGTTACATCAATATCCTGCATTTATTAGCGTTTATCGACAGAAATATTGTATTCAAGATGACTTCTCAGACGCACGACTAAGTGCATGTATGAATATTAGACTTGTGTGCGTAGTTTTCTTTGATATTTCATGACTAAAACATATAGATCAAAATATATTAATTTTACACATAGCGTAAATATTTGGTTGTTTTTAAAACATTTTCAAAAAACACGTTGTGTGTAGAGAAAAGTATGTATATATTTTGTACTTAAGATGTTAAATAGATAATTTACTCAATCAACAGGAAAGAGTTACAAATATATCATATTGTCACATTTTTTTTAATGCCATAAATTTCTTATGCATAAAATGTTGTGTGAATAAAGACTTAACAGATAGCATTTCCGAAAACAATAAAAGACAATCATTATTATATAGTTCTAGTGTGTCATTTTCAAAGGAATACACGATTAGAATATATATGACTAGCTACAAAGATTGATTCATATTACATACAGTGCTCTCACATTTTGATCCCAGGCCGAAGGGCGGGTAAAGTATTTAACATTACAGTACCTATCCCCTCACTGCTGTGCAAACCCTGCAAGGCCATTCGGATTGTTCATGTTAGGAATCTTTTCAGATGGCTTGCGGTAGATCGGTGGATCAACCCGGTGCCTTTCTGCAGTTATGGTCTATATGGCAAAATTCTATCTGTGCAATGGTTAACTTCAACACAGCAACAACAGAAACGCTCACTTTTACCGACAGATTATATAACTCTTATAACTTATAGCCATGTTTCCATTACAAATTCATTTTTACAAAAGACACAATGATAACTAAATTGGGAACATGGTGAATGATGAAAAGAAATGTCAAGGTATACTTTGCATACATCAGACAGACAATAACTTAAAGAACACCAAACCTTTTGGAACACCACTTCCATCTAAGAAAGAAACTGAACTTATAGATTCATGTCTGCAACATGAAGAGCCGTTTCTACGTAGCATTATAAAGACACTTATAGACGGGACAGATTGAGTTATCACTGCGTCATTTATTCAGTAAAATGATTTATAATGTGTTTTGATGTGATATCGGCAAGAAAAAGATTCCACTGTAAGAGTAAGAAGGGCCGTAGTGCTAAAATATGTCATTGCACAAATGCATTGTTTAAACATTAATATATTGTTTCCCCATTATATTCACTGCATCAACTGAAAATTAAGCAATTTATCTTATTCACGCATAGAATGTCCAATGTTTTACATAAAAATAATTATAGTACTTGATATTGTGGCTGATGGCTAAAACGCTGGTGACGTTCAAATCAATGACGTAAGTACATTCTGCACAAACAGCTTATCCGTGAGCAAATATTTGTGCTTCTATTACTGACGGATTAGCCTCATTTTCAAAATATAAGTCAATGACGTCAGTAGGAAACAATACTCTGACTACATA
>CM037785.1:20459600-20509600 GCA_021229015.1 Solen grandis | reverse complement strand
GATTGAGGGTATATGTACACAGAGGATTTGACTCAGAGCGGTATTAGTTTCGAGTTTTAAAATGTTAAAATGTTCCCTTTATCTTTTTTTTTAAATTTTAATTTTCTGCTTGATATGCTTTATATTCGACATTCATTCATTCATTCATTCATTCATTCATTCATTCATTCATTCATTCATTCATTCATATTTAATGTATTTTTTCTTTATTTATTTTCTATAGGCATGCGCATATCCTTATCCTATACATTTTAATAGAATCATTGTATTTTATTCGAAATAATCAATTTGAATACAAATTACGAAAACTTGAAAATACATACATATACAAAACACTGATAACCAACTAGTGTGTACGAAATTATGTCGACGTTTTCCACTGAAATGGTGATTTTAATATGAATGATGTATATAAGCAATGTATATATTAAACCTATATTTTCTTTTGAAAAAAACGAAACAACAACATATCGATACGAACTAAAGAAAACAACAAATACAAAACACAATAACAATATCTGTATACCCATATCTCAATGGGAACGACGTTTAAATATTTTGTGCAGCGCGTGTCGCCGGTATTTCCAGCTGTCCATTGTTTAATAATAAACCACAGCAATGGTAATTGATTTTCTGATAGCCTCTCTTGAATCGTTGTCAGATTCAATATTTTCATAAAACCCAGCAAGGCGCCTAAAATATGAGAATCGAAAGTGGCTCTGTCATTAAAATCATTGTACAAGAAGTGGTCTTTGATTTCATAAAGTTCTGGCTCGTGCTTGTCCATCGGGGTCCATTTCCAGATCAACTTGGGGTATAATTTGTGTCCGAAGTCCCACCCCCATTCCGCTCATGCGCAGTGTACGGTGACACAGTCGGAACGCCTCGACAATCAAGGTCTACTTGACCATCCCTTGCCCGCAGGCGAAAGTGACAGATAACATCTTGTAAATCTATGATCAAAGTATTTTGTAGTGGCTATATTACAAATTGACATGAAAACATATCAATGCTACGATCAGTCTCCATGAATTGGACGTAATTTCGGGTATCGAGGGTCGAGCCCCATGTGTTTGTCTGTGCCGGCCAATACAAAACAAGCAACTTAACCACTCGTTCTACAAAACAGGGGGTGAAGTGACACAAACGAGGCGCTGTCCATTATTGGTCAATAGCTATTTGCGGTTATCTTTAAATTTGATCAACTCCTTCACGAAAAAGTGAGAGTTTAATTTCATAAGTCACACCGCCTATAATGGTTTGGGTATAAAACGAAAACTCTCACTGGTCAAAAGTCAAAACGCTTGACTTCTCCTAGATGTGACCATCTAAATAAATAAAGTGTCTTAAAATTGGCGTAGTTTATGTCAAGTCGATCTCTTCGGTGGACACAGTGTTTCATTTTGAAATGATTCATTTATGAAGTTGTTTTTTAAAGTGATTTCAAATATATTTCGCAAAACAGCAGAAAGAAAACTAAAGGACATAATAAAAGAGGCGTAAATTGTGTGTTCAAGTGATATGAGATACATTTACTTATATGATTAAAAATAATAGCTGGAAGTGAATTTCTACGAGTTACTACAACTATAACTCATTTTCACAAATTATAAATAAAAAAGGAAACATGGAGGATCAACCGGAGGTACAACCTGCAAAACGCCCGTTATCGTTTTCAATAGACAGTATTTTGTCTCAGGACGCCAATAAACCGACAATGCCGACAGTAAATAAGTATTCACCATACAAGGACCAGTTCCTCTCAACTCCGTCGACAGGGTATGGGACAGAGGCGCTTGACGCTAGAATGGGACAGTGTCTTCCAGGTGAGTTTAAGTCTTTTGATAAATAAAATAAACAGATAAAGAATGAATGCAGTATAATAAATCTGACAAAAATGAATGTTTTCAGAAAACTGAAAAGTGTTACCAAATTAGACCTGGCTCGAATTCCACCGACACTTTTTTCGTTAAGTGATACATATAGATCCTTAAGTTAGGAAGGTAGGCATTCAACTTTATTTTTTTTCCGAAATATTCAAGCACATGATTTGGTTGACATAAAATATCACCTTAATAACTAACTATATTTGTAAAGAAATTGTTCGGTATTTCTTTTAGCGAAAAAATAAGAATGATGGACTTCACCTTTAATTATTGCAGTTATAATTAGAGTTACGTTCAAGCCTATGTCTTTTCACTAGGCATACTTCTTTTACTTGAGTGAAATGTTTATAAAAAAGCATTTAATGTGAGATATGTGTTCCTTTCGATAGAAGGTCATTTGGTTTAAGAATTTAGTTATTCATAAAATAATGGATATTTGAACTTTTACAAAAGTTAAGTAATATTTTAGTTCCGTTCAGCGGCCGGCATATATATAGCTTATATATGTTTTGACAATTTCAAACGTTTCGAGGTTAAATATGAAACTGTCGATAGCGTATGATTTAAAAACAAAATAGATAAAAAAATGAAATATTCCAAAACATTTAGAAACTTTCACCTTAACTGAATTAACCTGTTAAAATGCATATGCTATAGTTCGCATAGAATCTCTAACCTGCTAGTCCACCTTAAATCAATTGCCGTTTTATGAAGTGTACCTACAGAAGTTTCAATCATTTTACGAAAATCTTGAGTGATGATTATCTACTTTTAAGTTATTTTTATTTAAATGCTCATCATTTTATGCATTGTTGAGTAATACTTAAGCAATTGAGAGAAAAAAGGTAGAACCTATATTAGACATGACTGGCGATTTTTTTCTTCAAAACAGTTAATTAAATTCTGTTGCAATCACATGATTGGGTATTAAAATAAGTTCCCTCTATGACCCGGAATTAGAAAGATAATAGGATGAAAAAAATCGTATTATCCTACATTTCTTAATACCTACATGTACATATTTTTTTTTATCATAATAATCTTTATTCAATTCGCTTGAAAATTATAACCATATGTGCACGAAAACTCAGGTCTTTACACGTATAGCGAAAAAACGACAACATACATGAAAGAGATACAAACCAAGAAAAGAAAAAAAATGATTATGCTCAGGTAAATTTCGGGTAGTCGTAATGATATCTATACATGGTATATTTAGATATGAAAAAAAAATGAGTATTTACTTATATTTTTGTTTTTGTACATTTCAGATAATAGAAGCTATTCAGACGACGAAGAAGAATCACCAGAACAGTTTAACACATCAGACCGATTATCCGACCACGAGTCTTCACCAGACTCCAAACAGTCAGTACACTTACCCACAAACTCCCATACAAACAGTTACAAATCAAAACCTAAGAAGAAAACACGGACAGTCTTCTCGAGACAGCAAGTGTTTTATCTTGAAGCAGCGTTTGATGCTAAGCGTTATTTGTCCAGTGCTGAAAGGTCGGAAATTGCCACCTCTCTGAATTTGTCTGAAACGCAGGTTAAAGTCTGGTTCCAAAACCGAAGAAATAAGTGGAAAGCGCAGTTAAATGGTGATGGTAAAACATCTCCAAACCAAGACTCAAAACCCATTTTTCTGCCTCCCTTTTTGTGTGGCTCCATAGCAGCGGCGCATGCGCAAAGGGGACAGACTGGTGCACTTCCGCCGATGCCGTACTACAGACAACCTATTTTCTATTGATCACGTAAACTTATGTTATTTACAGCAGTATTATAATCTGTTTTCAAATGTTTTATGATAATATCATTTTCTTTGATATTTTTTCGTTATGTATCAGTATTATATCCTGCGTTCGTGCAAATGAAATATGTATTTTTAGAACACCTAATTAAATGAACTTATTTTTTTTTTTCTGGTACATTTTGTATAAGTAATTTTACTATAATATTTCCTCCGTTAAAACTTACGTTTGGCAAAAATGATATGTTTTTACGCTAAGACTTTGCGGGAAAATACTTTTGTAAGACGAACCGTAAGTGTTATTCATGTTTTCTGTATTCAGTATTGTCATGCTATATACATTTGCTTTTATATATGTACATATTTTGTTGAATATTTTGTTACATTTATTAATAAACATGCTAAAAACAACCGCTATTTTTATTTTGTTTCAGTTATTATTCCAATATTCAAATCAGTGATAACACGACCTTTAGATCTTTTTGGCATTATGTAATGGTTGCGTTAATTTAACAGAGCAACTACGGTTGTTAACTAGAGTGGGAAACAAATTTAACAAATTGAAATTATTAAATTATCCTTTACAGAAATAAATTACCAGCACGTAAGCACACACACACACACACACACACACACACACATATATATATATATATATATAGAGAGAGAGATTTTCTCTCTCACAAAACGTATATTAGTGTGACGTTAACTTCTGACGGTTCGGAAGATACATCAAAATTTGAAAACAACAACAAAAATATGGCATAAACAGAAGATATAATTTTGTTGTCTACTTGGTATGTTGTGACTCTTATGTTTCCTTTTATATGGTTTTTGTTTCCGACCATAAATATAATCTATACTAAATATAATCTATACTCAATATAATCTATATTAAATATAATCTATACTCAGTTCCAAAGGAAAGTCTGCAGTTTTTAATTTGTATACATATATTTAGTAAACATAATAAATTATCAATTTCAATTTTCGTTCACTATATCTAGTGTGTATTTGTCATTGATCCAGCCCATAATATCTCATGCCACGTGGTAGATTTTGGGCTAGATCAATGACAAATACACACGAGATATAGTTTACGAAAATTGTTCACACTTTCTTTTTGAAATGAGTGTATGCGATATGGACAGGAATATCCTCGCACCGGTTACGTCACGAAATATTCTTATTTGATTTTATTATTTACCTATTCCGTCTTTATGAAAGTTATTTAAATGAAATAAAACTAAACTGATATGAAATACCCGAATTTAAAATCAAAACCTTTCCTAAATCATTGACAGACAGATCAGTGGACCAGCCGTGGTTGCAGTGGTTCCTGTACTTATCAGGGGAAGAAGTTGTACAAAGGGAGATAACGAGGTTCTGCCGAGGCACGGACCGCAAAAAAAAAAAAAAAAAAAATAAAGATAAACTTCTTAGAATATTTATATCATTTAGCTCTACATGTTGTTTTCAAATCATTCTTTTTAAATTGAGCGAATACAATGCATTATATTAATTCAAGACGAGGTCAGAAAAGATACAGCACTCGATCTTTCTGAACAAAGGGTGAAAGATAAAAAATTCAAGCATTCCGAGAACCTCGAGAAAATCATATCCGACAAGCAAGAAACACATGTCTGCAAGGAGACCGGACAGTATAAACTTACAGGATTTCCATTCCTTGTGCAAAAGGTAGACTAAATGATGAGTATACCTTCAAGAATTAAATTATACTATACCTCGCTTTGACTTCATTCTCCATAAGGTCTAGGAATAAACTGTAATAGTAAGGTACGAGTCCCATATGGGATATCTCGCATAGAAAGAAATTCAAGTATCTCTCTGTCTGTCTGTCTGTCTGTCTGTCTCTCTCTGTAGGATGTGAAAGGCATTGTGTGCTGCGACATTGCATTTTTTGTCACGAACTCTCTCTCTCATTAAACGAAGTATGGTAAAGGGTAAGTGTACATCATGCATGTTATCCAAATGATAATATTATTGTGTCAAGTGTAACCATGATGAAATGCATTTCGTATCTTTCTTTCCAAGAAGAGATAACGACTTGACAAGCTCTAACACCCAGACACAAGGCGAGGGATAAAGGTAAG
The DNA here is from genome assembly GCA_021229015.1 of Solen grandis. Lineage (NCBI taxonomy): Eukaryota > Metazoa > Mollusca > Bivalvia > Adapedonta > Solenidae > Solen > Solen grandis. Next base: position 20,503,847 of record CM037785.1, on the reverse strand, counting down.
GTGTCATGACACGTGATATCCTTCTGTTGCTTATTTGCTTTGGGGTTAATGTCCCACCGACATTAATGCAGTCATTTGGTTTCGTTTTATCTTTATTTATTTTGTACTGATTACGAAACAAGTTATCACAACAATTATATTATTTAATCACTCTTGATGGCTCTGGTGGCGGCGTATGTGGTCAATTATTGTGGGAGGAACCCAGAGAGACCGGAGAAAACCCACGGGCGACCATTGTGTCGTCTCGCGTACGACACCAGGAATCGAACATTTGCAATATTCGGTGCCTTTGCCGTCTACATAAGACAGATTTTATGCTGCCTCATTGTAATGGCATTCCGTAGATAAATGACAAGGCGACTGACTCAGGAGAGGAAAGTCGTAGGTTTGATCCTCGGCCGCGGCATATCAAGGTCGTTGGAAAGAGTAATAAAGGGTCTTCTGAGGAATGGTTGGCCTGATTACAGGATAATGTGAGTGTGGTATATTGCCATATGTCTGCAGTATGATAACACAGTGTTGCGGCACTCTAGAAATGTCTATAAAAATGCAAATATATACATTTCATAGAGGAAGAATATTGGAGATTCAAGTTGTGAGTACATGTATAGGCATAATTATGGTACGCGGTAATTCTAAGCTTGCAAAATGTCCCTGTGGGGGTAAATTTATGGAAAGCACTTGCTGTATTCTATGTAGACTATGCATGTAGATGATTCAATATATACTAGACGAAACTTATAAGTACTCCGACTAAAGTTTTGTCTATAGCATTTGTTGTATTCAAAATAACAGATTTTTTGTTTTCTATAGCTTTCCATGGAAATTGGTTTTTTTATGCGCCAAAATTATTCAAGCAAATGTACATTTTAATTTTGGGAATTTCTTAAATATATGACACAACTATGAGTGAAATCGTTTATATAGAGTCGTTACAGCTACATATTAAGTCATTTTGGCATATTAATTTGCCGCATCTGACTTTATATGAAGTGAAAGTTTACATATGAGTAACAATGCTCTTATATAGTCCCGTTTCAGCAATATATATAAAACCGATTTATCATTTTATGAAGTGAATATGTCCATATATGGAGTGACAATGTACATATATAGAGTCATTTCGACAATATATACTATAGTCGATTCAATATATTGAGTGACTATGTCCTTATATAAAGTCGTTGCAAGTACATATTGAGTTATTTTGGCGATATATTGCGCTCACCTGACTTAATATAAAGTGAAGTTGTCCTTATATTGAGTGACAATGTCCATATATCGAACCGTTCAGCAATATATAGAATCCTATATTATCTATTATTATCTATGTAACGACGTCACCACACTTCAAAAGGATATTCTCACTCAATATATGTGCATTTTTACTTAATATAAAGACACATGGGCACAATGTATCGCCAAAATGTCTTAATATATATATTAACACCTTAACATAAAGACATAGTGTCTCAATATATTGACATTTTCATGTCATATAATGTTAAATCGACTTATATTTATATTGCTATAACGGGTCTATATTAGATCATTCACCGACTTATATTTATATTAGATCATTGTCACTCAATATATGTACACATTCACTTCATATAAAGCCAGGTGGACCCAGAACATCACCAAAATGACGCAATATGTAGTTGTAACGACTCTACATAAGGAAATTGTCACTAAATACATGTATATGGACAGATTCATTAATATAAAGTCAGTGGCTGTAATGACTCTTATACAACATTATATACAGTATCTACGTATAAGACAGTCATGGGTTTAAATTAAATTTCGTTCGTCTTCACGTAAGAGGTACGCATTTGTCCGATAACAGCTGATAAAGTATTTCTACGAAATGATGTTGAAATTCAATTTAAAAGGTTTGCTAACTGATATTTATCACAGGACACTGCCGTAGTGGGTAGTAAGAAATAGTTTGACTTTAGAAAGATATACTTAAAATGTTTCGGTTTTTAAAGAAAAGAAGTAAGAGCAGAAAGCAAAAGGATAATACTGAAAACAGCGAAAAGGTAGGAACATTTGCTTTTTAACTCAGTTCGGCTGACGGTATACATAATATTAACTGCAAAGTAAGGGGATACCCTCTCGAAGTGGGATCAAATTTATGAAATGACAATGCTAGAGTATGAAATAGATAAATGTTGAGGGTGTGTATTTTTCTCTTAATCCAGGACCCATAACTCAAGTCTTTTAATATGACGATAGACATAATCAAATTTGTCTGAGATTCTGTGATCTTGAATATCTAATCCAAGTTTGGATTGGATCGCTAAATATGCATGCATATACTACTCAAAATCGGAAATCTCAAAAAAAACTTCCTTATGGAAAAGGAAAACACATTATTCATATAATTTCCAAAGCATTTCTATTGACTGTTTAAACAAATATGAGTGTTACAATTGTGACCTGTCATCTGTGAAATTTTGGTTGATATATGGTACATATCTTTATCTAGCAGGACACAAATGAGAGAGTCAAGAGCCAGCAAATCGACAACATCGATTGTCGGTCAGGGGTAAGCCTTTGATATTAACATCTTGATATCTTTTAATAAAGAGGCGCTACATTTTTAAAATAAGTTTTGTAAGTCTGTACGAACTGGTCTGTTATACTTGTCCTATATTCAAGAGATATTAACACTTCTGAGAATCTGATTAAGATTGCTCATGAAAAATTTAAGTTATACCTTATGTCAAAACATTTTTTGTATTTTCATTTTTTTTTGTTGAAAACTACAGGATTCCATCTTCAAATATGGCCGAGATCACATGGCAATAAATTTAGCTCCAAGATTGCTTAAGAAACCAAAGCAATTAACAAACCAATTGTGGACGAATAGAGGACGGAGATATGTCATATAATATGTCATATACATTTAAATATCTCAGATATACGCATTCTTTTACGAATCTTTGACATATTATTGAACAAGATCTACTCTTGCGCAATTTCGATGCGGCATATTATCAATTTAGATATTCCGACTAGAGAATCATTTGGAACTTTTTGTTGAAACGGTGATATAGTTCAGACAAACAATTAACGAAATTTGTAAGTACTCCGATTTCAAACTTGCATGAATGCCCAGTATATTAGGGATACCCTCTCGAAGTGGGGTCAAGTTTTATGAAATGATAATGCTAGAGTATGAAACAGATAAAGTTGAGAGTGTATGTATTTTTCTGTTAATCCAAGACCAATACCTCAAGATTTTTAATCTGATGATAGATCCAGGTTTGGATTGAATTGTTAATTATATAGATCGGTATACCACCCAAAGCTTGCCTTATATCATGCATCAACAAAATTTCTGGCGCCAAATCTATTTTTTATTTCATACACATATGTACTTAATATGGATAAATTGATGATATTCAATATTACAAAAAATATTTATTTACATAATTATAGGGGCCGCCGTGGCCGAGCGGTTACAGTCGTGGACTACAAATCTCTCAGTCCCTCACCGCTGTGGGTTCGAATCCCGGTAGGGATTTCGGATTTTTCATGTGAGGAAGCCTTCCAGCTGGCTTTCGGTAGGTCGGTGGTTCTACCCGGGTACCTCTGTGTACTCGGGGTCTTCTTCCACCTGTAATTAGCTGGACGTCGCTATATGATTGATATACTATCGCAGCGACGGTAAACCCCAATACAATAACAACTACAACATAATTATATGTTCAATATTGCAATAATAATCAAAAGAAAATTATCGGTCTGAAATATAATCCACAATCCTCATATAACGCACTGATGTCTCTTAGCCAGACTATCTTACCTAATGGACTATTGGGGCAGTGCATGAACATGAATATTATTAAACAAAATTTGGAACTTTATCTCTGCGTGGTTAAACGGAGGGAGATTGTGTCTAAACATAACCCCGAAATATATTCCGATGCAGAAATGCGTGCTACAGGAAACAGCGTTGCAAGCAACCCTGTCACAAAATAAAGCTTCCCAGCAGACCTGCAGCTCGTCAATTCTTCTTTCACCTGAGAAACACACAACCTAAATGCTCTCAGAGCTTTGATTCTAAATGACACACACACATGCACGCACGCACACAAACGTACAATTTCATTTATTCATTTACCTTTTGTAGGCGGTTAAAAGTGGCACAAAGGGCCCCTTTCTGGTAGCAGCCATCGACTTCGGAACGACATATTCAAGCTGGGCCTTTTCCTTTCAACATGAATTTGAATCAGACCCAACAAATTGTAAAGCAAAAAATTGGACAGGCGGAGGCACAGTGTCCTTGAAAGGTATAAGGTGGTTTAAGGTCATTTTTAAAGACCAGAAAAAAAGCATACACAAAACATGCATTATCATATACTTCTTTCAACGTTGATTAACAATTATGTTTTACAACCATACTTATCCTTCTCGAACGTTTCCTTCGTTGGACTAGATTGTGTATTGGAGGGACAAAATAGTACAGTTTTGATTAAAGTTTAAAATTTGTGAACGTTTGTGACACAGATTACAAAAGTCCTGTAATTTACTTTCCTAACCTACAGCTCCTACCTGTATCTTGATTGAACCGGACGGGAAAACGTTTCACTCCTTTGGATACGATGCTGAGACACACTATACAAAATTAGTTGATGACGGCGAACACGAGTCCTGGTATTTCTTCCGGCGCTTCAAGATGATGTTATATGGACGAATTGTAAGTAAACAGGGACAAACAATAAACCATGACTTTTAAACTCCGCTTCACTGGAGTAGGCAATATAAGAATCACGACCGTTATGTCTCGTCACTCAACTTCCCACCCATTCCTACCTTCACTTAACATGATAGATTCATGTCCGATTTTAAGTATGCAATACCACAGCTCGAAACCTTTGAAACTCCCATTTTTTTAACAATCATGGACACTTATTATCTATGATGGCCCTTCGGTAAAGATAAGGTTTTATAAAATAATTGCCCGATCCTTTATATTACCTACGGATGATCTACAATATTGTGACAGAATCAACAAATACGGACTTGATTCAAGTTTCGGAAACTGCCTTATTTCCATAAATATAATTACAAGTCATTCAAAAATAGAAGTGCATGCACCACTTCATCCGGAAATAGAGTGTTCAACTTTATGGAAGTACATGTATTTTTCTGATGAAGAACAAATAAGAATACATTAATTCGTTAACAATAAAGATTTTATGTGGCTAGTGGGGTCGCATTGTTTGACTAACAGGTGCCTGACATAATATAGCACAAGTAGAAGCATCAAGCCGCCGGAGAAGTTTAGTGTGCAAGTCATTATTGTCAGTGTTATGTTACAGTTTGAAGGACCATCTGAATTTGTATGAATGTCGAAGTATGGTTCAGTATATATATATATAAACCAATCGGGACAGTGTAAATCCAAATAAGTGTGTCAAATATATAAAACCTAAAAAAAACAGATGCATTAGAAGTGCATTGAACTTTGCCTAGAAATGATAACGATAAATATGCTGACCCTTTTTTTGTAAAATCACATGTAAAATGTTGCCTGTAGTGGTTACACAAACTTTTCCAATTATTTGATCTCTTGACTTAGTTTTTGAATCTATGATTGAACTCGGCGGTGAATATGCTGACCAATTGTAAATTAAGATCAAATAAGATGTGGCCTGTAGAGGGACCGACCAACAGATTGACGGACCAATTAAGAGGATGAATTTTATTTACCCTCCAAATCTTCATATTCAGGTGTATAATAATGAAACTACAATATTGACAGTGACATCACAAGGGCTACATTTCCATCTTAGGTCCATTTTGTCCACATTTATCTCCCTTTCTTGAAAAATACAGTGAAAAAATTTTAACCATAGCTATAACTTCTAAACTATAAGACCTTCTAATAATAATAATAAAAACACACCTCAGCTTAAGGGAAACGAGTTACCGTGCACGGGTTAGATATGGGGCCTGTTTATTTACAAAAGCTTATGATTATCTATTACTTGCTCGATCGATTCGGGAAATTTTAGTGTAAATGTTCAGGAAATCTTCGTGAAGGGTAGTCCTGAGAATTGATTTCCTACATTCATTTTATATGTCGGTGATTCTATCGGCATCAGTCGGTCTAATCGCTTGACCTACAGAAGCAATATTTTGCATATCGTCAAAAGAAAGATTGAATATTCATATTTTGACCTTATTTTCTACATTTATTGCATTAACTGTGGGTAGTATTGCAACTGTTAAGTTGCAAATAAACCAGATGTCACATTTAAATTTTGGAGAATATCACATTAAAATATTGATTGCCTTATACACATTTGACTAATCATAAGTTTATCTTTAAATTTTTGTTATATATATATATATTTTTTTTTTTTCCCAGGGTATTGAGAGAGACATTAGCCTAGAAGATGAAAGTAAAACGAAAAGCCTTAAAGCCTTGACAGTCTTCTCGTTATCAATGAAATTCCTGAAAGATGACATTTTGAAAGCACTTCAAAATACATCGCTAGACACCATAACACTGGGACAAATACGTTGGGTACTTACGGTACCGGCTATCTGGAATGACGCCGCAAAACAATTCATGAAAGAAGCCGCCGAAATTGTAAGAATCAGTTTTCTTCCTTACTTTTCTATTACAGAAAACAAATGGATAAAAAGTGAAAAAGTAAGGTAATCCATCCATCATTAGATTATAATCATGGTCCTTCAAATGCTTAAAAAGACTACAGTGCAGATGTAAGCATCCATATGTTTAATTGATGTTTAAACTTTTTATTTGTGTTTTTAATTTCCATCAAAAGGAAAATGTTTAAACAAGAATAACATTTGCTTTGAATTTATTGATATTAAGTTATGTTCATAAATAAAATATGTTAAATCTAAAACGGTCCCATAAAAATGTTATAGGATAGAACATTTCTTTCAACGTTCCTCCACAAAATCACCACCATGCCAGCAACTGCCACTCAGTTTAACTTATAGGATGATTTGATTTTAATTTCAACTGCTTGCTTTGAAACTTATTCATGTAGACCTGGTGTTTTTTCTTGTTTTGATCTATCTCGATTCCTGTTTAAAGCTATGAAAGCTTAAATTTTAAGTGTGTTGACTACAGCTTTTTTTCTGCAAAAGAATTTTCTGATTTGCATACATTTTATGTAAAAAAAAAAAAATTGGTGCATACGAAAACGGATTCCGAAGGAAATTAGGTCATCCATCGTATAACCGCTTTTTAACAAAAAAGTAACCATTACATCGATATAAAGATAATTCAGTTAGAGGAGATCATCCATGGTATTTTATTTTATTTGATAAAATGGTTTTTATATCCACAGGTATTTCATGTTTACAGAATTGGCAAATAAAACTTAGAAGTTTTTGAAATTGTAGAGAAAAAATGCTTCAGTATCAAAGATTTTTTACATGTATTTTTACAAAGAAAAATGTTTAAATAATGTTGCTGTAGGGACATGTTGCGTTTTCTCCTTCTCGACGATCTGAACTTTGCAATTTATTTGCAATGTCTATTTTATTGATATGACCCAATGATGAATTTTGTAGATGCCCTTTACTTGCGAAACAAAATCCTTTCAGTAACGCTGAGGGTGTTTACGCAGTGATCTCCCTTGCACGCTCACCTTACAAAATAATCACTGCCGTCACAAATGTCACGTGATGACGGTTGGCCTACAAAATGGCGAAGATCTATCATTTATAGACCTACTCACGATATATTTTAACTGATCTTTTTTTTAACACAAAGCGATGATTGATGTTTATTTAATAAAATATATTTAGGGAAATGCCTCTCGCTGAAAAATAAAAATATATTGGAAAACAAAAACTTCACGGTGTTGTAGAAGAAAATACTCTCATAATTTTATAAAATATTTTTTTCATTTTTTTTTCATCATAGTTAATTCATTTTATCACAATCAATATCATATGAATGCGAGATTAAGCTGATATATAGAAAAAAAGTATTTTTTTACGATTTACAAAAATAAATGTATATCAGAAGTTCTGATATTGCTACTCATGGTGGCGGAGATCTATATCGAAAAATGAAGAGGAGATCACTGCGTGGAAATTAATTTTGTTATTTCCTACTACTGTCCGAATCACATTGCGATTGCAAACAGTAGTTAACACACTTGGCAAATGTCTTGAAACTCACATTTTCTGTAATTCGAAACTAACATTTTCTGATTTTAAACTCATCGTTTTGCAACTCAAATCTCACCTTTTCACTGTTCATTTACCTTTGTCAACTCGAAACTCACTAATTCCGACTCTAAACTCACTACTAGAAAAGAAGAAAGTGCAATAGGTTATATTCCTACTCTTCAAGTCATTTAAAAGTCATAATCTTTTAAATAGGCTGGAATACGAAAGCAGCAGTTATTTATCGCGTTAGAACCTGAAGCAGCAGCTTTGTATTGTCGGCATCTGCAAGTAGACAGAAACCTCGGGTCCAAAGATTTCTCCCTCGTTACCCTCAGGCCCGGCCAAAAATATGTCGTCCTTGACGCTGGAGGTAAGACATAGTTTTAAGTTTGTGCGAAACAGTTGCCAAAGTAATCAGTGTGAGCTTCTGTCAATGACAACAAATTGAGATACACGTATATATATTTTTCATTTAAATCTTTACTTCCGAATATTCTAATCCATTAAATTAATTCGAATACTCTAAGAGAGAGAGAGAGAGAGAGAGAGAGATTTATATTTTCAAGCAATTTTTTATATATATATTTATTTTTTATTGACGTTTAGGTGGAACAGTTGATATAACAATGCACGAAGTCCAAGAGAATGGGGCACTGAAAAGAGATTCACGAAGCTACTGGCGGTCCGTGGGGAGGCACACAAGTTGATAATGCTTTCATGAAAGTACTGGAAACGGTTCTCGGTAAATGCATTTTAAATGTAATAAAGTTGATGGTTTATTTGTAATATAATGTGTTAGATAAGGAAAGAAATGATGCACATAGAGAGAGAGAGAGAGAGAGAGAGAGAGAGGGCACAATAATATGTTTTTATTTATCTTAATTTTAGTTTAGTGTTTATCCTTCACATTAGACTTTTTATTTGGAAAATGATTTAAGATATATATCAGATTATATCAATTCCAATTGCATGACCTTTTAAAAATATTATTATAGTTTTTGTATTGTATTTATTAGTTGTTTATGTTGACGTCAGGTGCGGACATATTGGACATATTTCGGGAAGAACATCTCGAATGTTATTCAGAATTCCTCAGAGACTTCGAGTTAAAAAAGAGGGAGATTAAAATGTCAACCGAAAGGATTTTTATGAGGTTTCCGAATGTACTTAAAACCTTGATGGAGGACAGAACAGGGAAAACAATTACTGACGCTATAAAGGCCTCTCCATATGCAGACAAATTAAGGTATGATGTGAAGAAAGCTAAGATGCGTCTAGAAGGGGACCTGGTTAAGAGTTTTTTTACCGAAACGATTGACAAAATAATCAAACATCTACAGATGCTGTTCGAGACAGCAAGATTACAGTCACGATATAAGGATGTTTCCACTATGTTGCTCGTGGGAGGGTTTGTGGACTCGCAGTTGTTTCAAGAGATAGTACGCGAACGCTTTGAATCAGTTCGGTTGGTGATCCCAAATGAAGCTTGCCTCGCTGTTCTGAAAGGGGCTGTAATATTTGGACATCGACCAAATATGATAACACATCGTGTCAGTAGGTATACATATGGCCTGTCCGCAGCCGAACCATTTGAAAAAGGGAAGCATGCAAAAAATTACAAATATGTTTCTGAGGACGGACAGATCCTATGTAAGAACATATTTTCAAAATTGGTCACGGCAGGAGACACATTGCAGGTAGGTACATCTCGAGAACGAGAATATTCTACAGTAAGGAAAGAATCGGATGAAAGCTCTAGTGATACTTTTGATGAATTCGATATAGATTTTTATGCCACACAGCAGGAATCCCCAGTATACATAAACGACGAAGGATGTAACAAAATCGGCCACTGCATTGTACCAGTATCCATCAAGCATGGACAGTATAGTAAAGTCAAGATTAGAATGATATTTGGGGGAACTGAGATTCATTGTGAATGCGAAAATGTGGACACTGGAGAAATACAGAATGTCGCCTTGCAGTATCTGGGATGAATAATAAAGAATCGACACAAATCATTTGAACTAAGCTCAAATGACAAGGAAACAGGAGAATACTTTCCTTTGTATACCCCAACCCTTCAGAAAAAGAAAAAACAGTAAAATATATTATCCCGAAAAAGGAAACGATGATCAGCGAAAACAACAATAATGTATGTCAGTTGTATTATATGGGGCCGTTTTCAATATACATCTTAGATTTAACAAAGAACTTTCCTTATCCTTATTCTTATCATTAAGCTATTCCTTAACCTTAGTACCTTAGTTTTTTGCTTAGATTCAATCTAATGGAACTTTTAAAATAAGATAAGAAAAAAAATCTACATAAGTTTGTAGCAAACCGCGAGCAACGCAGATCGTCTTTTTTTTTAAAACAAGTTTTTTTCCCATTGAACATTTCTATCATTTTATTTATCAATGTATGATGCAAGATTAACTGATGGAACGACTAAGAAAAAATGTGTTATTTCAAATATTTTCGCAGTAAATATAGAAATATTCTTGTAGTGAAACCAGACCGTATATGTACTTTTGGAATGGATTGACCAGATGGTGACTATACCTTCCGAATCACATTGACGGTAAATCACTAAACCTATTCACCAGTAGTTCTCAATGCCCCTTTAAGTTTTATTGCACCGTAAAAAGTACTAAATACTAATGGATTGCCAGAAAATGGATGAAAAAGGCTAGTTTATACAAAGCATCGACAAAATCTTAAAGTTATGGGCAGATCTAATAAAAGAAAATACAGATCTTAATATTTATAAATATATATAAAAAAATATAGGAATCTTAGTTTTAAAGTGAAATTTAAGCTATTTAAGATTATCTTAGAGTTAAGATGTATATTGAATATCGTCCATTGTGGCTTATTTTCTGCCAACCACTGATCCAATTAGCTATGTCGAAACTTTTCAGAAAAAGAAATGTCACATATTCAGTTACTATTTGGCAAAAACATTCATGTTATACATTTATGTAAGTGTACAGGACAAAACTGTCTTTTAGTGCCCATCACTGCCAAACACATATTCACTTAGGTTAACTGGATATAACGTTTTTTTTCCAGATACTTATATGAGAAAAATGCTTGGTATCACATAATTTAACTAATTTGAAAAAAGGCACGATATCCAGTTATCTTTAGTGAATATATGGATGGCAGTAGTGGGCACTAACAGACAGTTTTGTCTTAAGATAGCTAAGAGCATACCACGAAAGTATCATTTTTTATTTAAGTTAATCTTTATATTTTTATAATTTTGTGAATATACCTGTACCATTATATTGTTATACATGTGTGTTTTTAGATTGTCTACTTACACACCAGTGTATTAAGAATACTATACCTTTATAATTTGTATCAAATTTTGTTGCACCGTTCTGTTGTTATACATGTGTGTATTTAGAATGCATAAATACACACGCGTATAATTTAGAATTTCTAAACTTTTACAATTTTATGAATATTTCTTTACCGTTTTATTTTTTTGCACGTGTGTATTTAGAATGCCTGTATTTTTTATAATTTTGTGTATATCTCTGTGCCGTTCTATTGGTATAGACTTCATGTACTTCCATTGCCACTCAAATGCACACTTTTAAGATTACATCTGCATGTATGTTTTCTTATGTGACGAATTTACCTTCATTCTTTCAGAACTTTGATTAGTTTTATAAATGACATATGTTTTTAGCTCACCTGAGCACAACGTGCTCAAGGTGAGCTTTTCTGATCGCCTTTTGTCCGTCGTCCGTGCGTCCGGCGTCAACAATTGCTTCAAACAACATCTCCTCCTAAACGGCTTGGCCAATTTGAAAAATATTTTGCAGGAATGTTCCTTGGATGAAGCTCTACTAAAGTTGTATAAATGGTTCTGGTCCATTGCATAATTAGGTCACAGGAGCTAAAAATAGATTTTAAAAATGCAAACTTTGAAAATCTTCTTCTGCAAAACTGCAAGGCCTAGAGCTTAGATATTTGGTATGTAGCATCATCTTATGGGCCATTACCAAGATTGTACAAATCATAGCCCTACGGTGATAAATGCCCCCGGACCAGGGGTCACTTGTTTTACATAGAGTTATATAGGAAAATCTTTAAAAATCTTCTTCTATAAATCCATAAGGCCTAGAGATTAGATATTTGGTATGTAGCATCATCTTATGGTTCATTACCAAGATTGTACAAATCATCCCAGGTGATAAATGCCCCCGCACCAGGGGTCACTTGTTTTACATAGAGTTATATAGGAAAAACTTTAAAAATCTTCTTCTATGAATCCATAAGGCCTAGAGCTTAGATATATCATATGTAGCATCATCTAATGGTTCATTACCAAGATTGTTCAAATCATAGCCAAACGGTGATAAATGCCCCCGCACCAGGGGTCACTTGTTTTACATAGAGTTATATAGGAAAAACTTTAAAAATCTTCTTCTATGAATCCATAAGGCCTAGAGCTTAGATATTTTATGTAGCATCATCTATGGTTCTTACCAAGATTGTTCAAATCATAGCCAAACGGTGATAAATGCCCCGCAATAGGGGTCACTTGTTTTACATAGAGTTATATAGGAAAATCTTTAAAAATCTTCTTCTATGAATCCATAAGGCCTAGAGCTTAGATATTTGGTATGTAGCATCATCTGATGGTTCCTTACCAAGATTGTTCAAATCATGACCCTATGGTGATAAATGCCCCCGCACCAGGGGTCACTTGTTTAACATAGAGTTATATAGGAAAATCTTTAAATATCTTCTACTATGAATCCATAAGGCCTAGAGATTAGATATCTAGTATGTAGCATCATCTTATAGTTCATTACCAAGATTGTTCAAATCATAGCCAAAGGGTGATAAATGCCCCAGCAATAGGGGTCACTTGTTTTACATAGAGTTATATAGGAAAACCTTTAAAAATCTTCTTCTATGAATCCATAAGGCCTAGAGATTAGATATTTGGTATGTAGCATCATCTGATGGTTCCTTACCAAGATTGTTCAAATCATGACCCTATGGTGATAAATGCCCCCGCACCAGGGGTCACTTGTTTAACATAGAGTTATATAGGAAAATCTTTAAAAATCTTCTTCTATGAATCCATAAGGCCTAGAGATAAGATATTTGGTATGTAGCATCATCTTATAGTTCATTACCAAGATTGTACAAATCATGACCTTATGGTGATAAATGCCCCCGCACCAGGGGTCACTTGTTTTACATAGAGTTATATAGGAAAATCTTTAAAAAAAAATCTTTTACTATGAATCCATAAGGCCTATTGCTTAGATTTTTGGTATGTAGCATCATCTAATGGTTTTAATTTTAAAAGGCCCTTTGGAGATAAGTGACCCCGCACTAAGTCTTCTCCTCTGAAACCATAAGGCCCAGTGCTTATATATTTGGTGTGTAGTATTGTCAGGGCTAAAATGTTTAAGATTGAGTTATATCAGAATTCTGGTCTGTTTAAAAACCTTGTAATCAGTTGTAGCAATGGTACTCATGTGAGCGTTTCAGGGCCATCATGGCCCTCTTGTATTATTGATATAAGCGGTAGCCGGGAAAAGTCTAATTCATTATCGTTACAACTACATTAGTTATTTGAATAGATATATTTTGGTCTTTGGAAATGAAATTTAGATCTGATATATTAGAATTATTAGGGAAGAAACACATTTATTTAGATATTTGATCTTTATCGATGAATCGTGACGACAACGATATAATAGGCATAGACTTGACTTGACTATTTGAGGTTACCGTCGACTCGACAGTATTTCAGTCATATAGCGACGTCCAGCTAATTACAGGTGGAGGAAGACCCCGAATGCACGGAGACATCCGGGTAGAACCACCGACCTACCGCAAGCCAGCTGGAAGGCTTCCTCACATGAAAACCCGAATGACCCTGCCGGGATTCGAAACCCACGCGGAACAGGCATAGAACGTTTTAGATCTTCCCTAAAAGCATATAAATAGCGCGGTTTCCTTTCGAAATTGTCACTTTGCTCGTGGTCGTCGAGGAGTGAACATCTCCAGCGAAGGAACTATAAGCCTTTGGATTGTACGGTAAAATGTTTAATATATTCTGAGTAGAATCAGCACAGAGAGTGAACAGTGGACTTGTTCCATCCTAGTAGTGTTTGTTGCTGATCTTGAAATGTGATATAACAAAAACGTAACTACTGTGGCTGAACGTTTGCGTTATTGAGCTATCTGTCCGGTTGATGCACGGTGATCAGTGCGAGACTTTGTTATGTATAGTTGAGAAACTGTTGCTCATCTATAGTTCTTGCTGGTAAAAGCATAAGGTCGGTCAATGATAGTGTTCGGCACCATCATTTGCCGGTATTGCATTAAACATAGATCATGGTTAATTCTGTGTATAAATTATCTACAGGTCTCATAATCAAAGGACAGATTCGTCCCCAAGGAAAAATCAAACATATTTCAGCTTAATTTCTCTTGATTATTGTCATAATCATTTATATTAAGAATAGGCTGATTTTCATATTTAGTTAACATCTACTAACTCTGGCAGATAGCCGAGCGAAAGTTTTAATCATTTTCTGAGCATATTCACGTTACACTTATTAGGAGTTTAACGACTCATCATTCAGTCATTAGAATTTGTTTACAGAAGACAAATAACCCATAGGTTATTGTTCCTTCCCATGGGAAGGAACATTTATAGTCGTACATAGCTACTTGACGGGCCTAATGTAGCACCTTAGAATATATTCGCCCGCTTAAAAGTATAACCTTTCGAAGATGGGAGCAAGCGAGTCTCGTGAATTCTTGTACTCCATTAGCAGGAAGTCATTTCCGCCATACAGCCAATAGCAAACTAGTCTCGGCCGACATCAAGAGCATGAAACTCGCGCTTGATTCTCGTCATTTCATCGGCAATTCCGTGGCGATGGCAATAATATATTTTGGGAGGTTCCACTAAAAATAACAGGGAATGAATCTGGGTTCATAGGATCATTCCATTCATGAGATTCGTGTTGTAAGACTTTACTTTTCGTAATACTCAGTATGTCCAGGAGGGCATGACCTTGATTTCATTAATGAATGATCTGAGCTAGCTTCAGTGCTTAAAGGGGGTTGCTCTACACACCGCACCAAATACATATTGCTTACATTATCTTACATATATAAGTATAAAGCAAAATATCTTGCCTCATTATCTAAATTTTCGAAAAAAAAATTCTAAAACAATTATGATATCTTTTGTTTTCCTCCCAATTTTTTAAGTTAAGAATTACACTGGAAGGAACTTTTGGTTGGCTACATCTTGTATTGGAAGACATGTATACATGTGTAGCAAAGCAATTGTTGCTACAATGTCATTGATGCTTCAAAAACTTAACAAAGTCAGTTTGATTTCTCGGATGTTCCATCAGTCAAAGAGACAAGCAAAGTATAATAAATTACCGTTTTGTTAGTATGGCACACTACTTCGTTTTGTTTTATGTTTTAAAATCTTACAATCTTTACGATGTGATTGCATTAGTCTGTTGTTGTTTTTTAAATCAGATTTTATGTGTAACATAAAAGACGTAATATGATCAATTAATTGATGTACACATTGTTAACAAAAATTCTGAAGACAGTAACTGTGTCAGAGTTAGGCTATGTAAGATCATATCACATGAAATAGAACACATTTTATTCGGCCGGCGATTCACGAAACACCTCAAGTTGCTTATTTGTTTTCTTCTTTTTTTTTTTATAAAAAAAAAAATCAAATTTCATATCACAGGAAAAACAGATACATATCACCATTTAGATACAGTTGCTAGTCTCGGTGAATTTCTTTATTGCACGTGGTCTTTCTATGCATGCTTGTCTAATAAATTTATGAAATTTTGGTAATTGATTTCGAATGCCGATGTTTGAATGTTGCCAGAAAAAGAATCAACAATCAAAATGATACAGCAAACGGACATTGGAAACCATTAAATGATTATAATTGCTTTAATTACACATATGAAATAACAAAGAGATAATTTTTATTTTCTTACACAGTATTTAGCAAAGCATTTAATCAGCTGCCAAATTGTGATGCCACCAAACGGTTGTTTGACGGGTGACCACTTGGTGAACGACAGGCACACGTAAAACGGTCGGTCGTATTGTCACTCAGGAAATCAACTGATCCCAAATCACTCTTCGAGACTTCACTAGGAAGAACCTTGTTTTACCAGGCGCAAAATTTCAGAGGATGGTCTTAATCCATGCTTTTTTAACATTTACTGGTAGTTTTCTTAATAAGGGAGGTCACATCGTTCACTGCAAATTTGGTCGGTCAATGATTGTTATCGCCCTTAAGAGAAATGTTTCTCTTTTATTCGTAACAGAACGTTAGAGAGTGTAAATTAACTCCTTCTAACGTGTACATCACGCTTATCAATCAGGGCGTTGAAATCATGACTGCTATATTATTGATGTAGATTTTCTCCCTTTTGGTTACATAAAATAAAATTAATTTTATATTGATATATGGCTTGTGTATATAATTCGCTTACAATTTAAATGAAATAGACACGTTGCAATAGATGTACTCGATTGTTCACTTGACTCAAAGTGCTAATACATGTATTTTAATATTTACTAGGACCTGGCTCGAAATAATTATGTTGAGATATAAAGAAAACATTTATATAGCCGTATTTGACGCTAAGTATTGCCAATTCTTTTTGGTGGATAATAGTTTCATTTGTACTGAATCTGCTATTTGGAACACCTCGTCTTTTTCTTCGATACGCAACACCGTAAGAATATTTCTAAAAGAATTTTTTTTATTGAAATGCGGGGTTTTATTGGAGTACATCATATTGACCTTTAAGCTCTATATGGTCTTTTTCAGATATCTGTCAACAGATAATAACTTTTGTAACTCAAAATAGGTCAATCGTAAATCAGGTGTAAGCAACACAAATTATTAGGGAACGCACTTATTGGTTATTCCATGAATACACAAAACGAAAAATCAGTGTATGGTGATTTATACAATAAATGCAAGACCGGCGGTGTTGTTCTCTTGTGCTGCATGACCAAAAACGTTCTCATGATGTGAAACTTGTCAGATATGAACAGATTAGTTTCTGTAGAATTAATTGTTTCCCAGGGTTCCATCACTGCAAATATAGTCTCCGTGGCTAATGATGCACAAGCGACAAACATGCACGAGATGAAAATATCCCCAATTAGGGTCACTAAAGTTTGTTTGCTAGGCATCTATTTCTATTTATGTCACTTGACGAGCATTACAATCATTTGGGCAAAAGGAATCATGATCGGATCTCCGCAATCAGACGACAGCCGGGTTTGTTACCACGGTAACGTAATTCAAGCAATATGTACTTTTCTTTCTTGATCTTTAATTGCTTTTTCAAAGTAAAGTACTTGTCACCTTTAGATAGGAAACAAAGTTGTGCTTTTAGTTTCGTAAATTAGTTTAAGCTCTGAAGAGAATTAAGTAAAAATCGCATACTCTGCGTACAATTAAATCACATACATTTGTTCCGGAATTTTGCATATGTTTAATATTGACAATCTATAAATAGACACTGTGACGTCACTAGCTTGCACTAGTCCATGCCAGACCGTAGGATTCACACAGATAAATAAAGAAATAAATACATTGTAAATAAATAAGTATGCTTCCGCGAAAAGAGACCCTCATAGGAAAAGCGGTGTATGGATATGACCAATGGTTAGTAACATGATCATGCTTAGATATCACTCAATGTGTTTTTC
This sequence comes from Solen grandis, assembly GCA_021229015.1. Lineage (NCBI taxonomy): Eukaryota > Metazoa > Mollusca > Bivalvia > Adapedonta > Solenidae > Solen > Solen grandis. Next base: position 20,485,895 of record CM037785.1, on the reverse strand, counting down.
TCATTGTCCACACATTATATTATACTTTAAATAATTCTATTGTAGATTAATCAATCCATGTAAATAAGATTTACTAACCTACTTTTACTTTCACAAAATGGTTTGGGCTTACGATTCGACATCTGGAAATCCACGAAGAACTGCTTATTTACGTTTGCAATCACGTTTATCTATTTTCTTTAAAAGTTTGGATGACCTCTGTGACTAAAAGAATGAAGATAGAAAAAAAAATGAATGAAGAAATTGAAAATATTAATTTTACGAGAATATAGCAATACAATAGTATTTCTTTTGTAAATATTGTGAAACCAAAATCACCTGCAACGACCACTGTTATATCGACTGTTTACGGAACTTACAACTATAAATGCAAAACCCGTCTGTCCTGCATGTAGGACATTGTCAGTAATTTCCAAAGTGACTGAGATATACTTAGGAAAGTAACACGATATTAGAAGGCCAGTTCTCACGCGGAAGGGTTCACAGCTGGCAAACTTGAATCAAGAAGCAAGCTGTCTTTTTGCCGTTTTTCTTGTCAGTTCAATGGCCAAAACTCTAGAGTGACTGGAACTTTACGACAAGTACTCAAATTCGGAAAAGATAATGTGCCCATTAATATTGTTACAAAATTGGGTGGTGAGTGGTCAGCTCGTAGGTTTGGTATTGTAAGAGTCTGTACTAATAAATCCGCACTTTGTTAATTCAATGGCTTTAACTTATTATCTACTTAACGACGCTGGTCGAGATATTGACCGAATAAATATTCTTACTTAATTTAGTAAAGATTGGAGAAAGTTTCTAAAAGTAAGGTAGCATACATAGAGGACAATTTAAGTGGATGCCGTCTGTTGCTCACCACATGCAAACAAAACATCGACTGGCATATAAATACCGGGGATTCGATTTGCAATTTTTGTGCAAAGTAAACCTGCTTTTGAAGTACTAGACGAGAGAAGAAGAGAACAGGAAAAAGTAGTTGATTAACACATAAGTTTGTGGACAACATATATATATATATATATATATATATATATATATATTGTATGCTTGAGTAAAACGTCCCTCGTCTGACAGTATTAGACTCCATGAGATATATTAGTTTGTTTGTTTGTTGGGTTTAACGTCCCACCGACAATATTTCAGTCATTTGGAGACGATGTCTACTTAAGACAGATATAGTGCTGCCACACTGCAGTATCACGCCGTAGACATGCGGCATGATACCACGCCCAGTCACATTATCCTGACACCGGACCAATTAGTCCTGGAACTACCCTTTTATACTGAGCGCCAAGCAAGGGAGCTATAACAGTACCATTTTTTACGACTTTGGTATGTCGTGGCTGGGGATCGAACCCACGACCTCCCGCTCCCGAGGCGGACGCTCTAACCACCCGGCCACTGGGGACGGTGAGATATATTTAATGCTGCCTCACTGGTTATGACGCTGAAGACACACCCAGTCACATAATTATTACACTGGTCCAAGCAGTCCAAAAACTCATTTAAAGCTGAGCTAGAAGAACGAAGGAAGAAAACAAAAACGTTGAAACGACTTTAGTATGTTGTTCCAGGAGACCAAACCCTGAACTCCTGCTTACGGGAAATACGCTCTACCAACTCTGCCTTCAAATTTGCGATAGAGACTCTACTTTGCTTCCTTGGTGAGTGTCGCTGATAATAAAGCTTTAACGGTACACTTAAATTTCACCGATCTCCTTATTTTCATGTACGAGTAAATCGTATAATGCAAGTAGCAAAGCGTAAGTTTTATGCCAGGTTGTTGTCCTAATAGTCACCCGTTTCCATTTTTGAACCTGCGAAGAGTACAATTATTGTAAATTAAGCACATGTATGTTATCAAATTTCAGAAAAACAAATAAACCCGAGGACATTACCAGCAGTATTTCGAAACACTGAGATTTAATATAATAAGCACGTCGAGGAAAATCTCCAAATATACTTTGGTCTTTTCCCCCCAAAAAAGACCTTGGGGCTTCTAATGATTTTACTATTCTTATATTGCCAGTCGAGCTGCTTTCAAGTCTGACCTTATTTAAGCAGAACCGCGATTTAGAAGTCGGAGATGGGGGAACTGTTATCATTGATGACAATAGATTGAAATTCAAATTGGTTGTAGATAATTTGATATAATTAACAGTTTGTTGGATGCTTTATTTCATTTGATTATTCCCATGAAAAGGAAGCTATTGAAAATGTTTTGTCGAGCTTTTCCTATAAGCGACAAAAATTAATTTGATAAAGTGTTCATATTTCAAAAGGGGCAGCTTCTTAACTTGCTTAAGGTGCCATCCTTCAATGAAATTGTGAAAACGAAAACGATTTTTTTCCCAATTGTTTATAACTGATTGGGCTTGTATATATATATATATATATATATATATATATATATATGCCACATAAATTTTTAAAGTAATTTGGCTGTTTAGTGTTTTTTAGCAGTAAATACATGATAAATGAGTAAAACAATGGGCTAAATGTTGGGATTCCAAAACCAAGAAGCCTACGACTTTGGCAAGAAATTGACAAATGAATTTTGAAGCTTACAATCTACAAAGTCTTGCAGTTTTAAGTAAAACTTTCAAGTATTAAATAAGAACAATAAAATTCCTTAGGCCAATCTCGAAAAAAATAATGGTGACGCCATTTTTCAATCCTCTTGGAAATATAAACAAAACGATGTTTGGTGATTTGACTTAATAAGGTCGAGTTATTTATTAATACTTCAAGGCATCATAGAAGAAACCATCCTCTATCCCAGTAGTAATAAACTATTAAGGATCAAATCAAGATTACAGTTCAATTACCTGCAAATTACGGGATGACAGACCATTTGTAGTATACATGTTCTCCATTTACAGAGGCGAATTACCAAAGCTTTAATCCGCGAATTGCAGGAACCGCAACTCATCCTGAACAATTCCAAACATTGGTAATATTTTGATAAATTAATATTCATAATTTATTTTTTAATAAAAATAACCAAGAAACTGCTAAAATAAAGTGAATTCATGACTGGGTACGTTTGCTTTTAAATATATTATGGAACTATTTTTTTAGGTGTAGCATTGTCGGTTGATGTGCTTTGGTCATTTCCGGCGCATTTTTCAAAGCCGATGCTGCAATCTTCGGAAATATTTTAACTCTTCCAGAGCGAATACGGACGCGATCACGGTAGTTTCAAAGCAAAATGAAAGTATTTATGATATTTTTTCTTATGGCTAATTATAAGGGTAAGGTTGAATTGATTTCCGAAAGTCAGGTAGGTACCAATGTAAATATTTTTTTATGCATGAAAATCCCTGAAATCAAGTGGAACGATGTAAACAAGGTATGGTGGAAAGTTCGGTACTCGTCACGGTATATGCTGCTCGAAAACATATCTAGCCAAAGTTTCATGTCTCATCCTCTTCCATTCATTACATCATTGTGTATAATTATAAGATTTATTTGCGTGTTTTTAAGACAATAACAAAGTCCGAAAAAGGTTGTTTGAGTAGCCTTGTGGGAGAAATAGCATTCATGCTAAAAAGAAAGAAAAAGCCTTCCTGTAGAAGAGACAGGAGGAAATTCTTATGTACAGCAAAGAAGACCGGACCTTTTACAAGCCATATCAGCTCGTTAGATGTCAGTCAAATTCTAGTTCCACTAAATTTGTTGTTCGAAGAATTCCTTTATTAAAAGACAAACATGTAAAGTTACTATCACTTGGCAATACTTCATTGAAATTTAAATTGTTGAAAGACACCAAGCCAATTTCAGGTTACCGTATAATTAATTTAGAGTGCCTTAAATATCATGTTGCAAGTATTACTTCATATAGTTGCCTGTGTCCACATGCAAGAACTTCAGTCGAAAAAGGTAAAGGTTAAAATCAGAAAAAGGCAAGAATGGTTTATTTAGCATACTGTTGGCATTTTGTGAAAGCTGTAAAATGATTTTCCTTTGGAGACTAGTAGAAAACCGTGGAATGGTCTTCATGATATTAATGTAAGAGCAGTATGGAGTATATGGAAAGTGGTGGTGGAGCAGCTGACCTTCGTGAACAATTATGTACCATGAATGTGCCACCAATTACAAGCAATATATTCTCTTCTCTAGAAAAAAAATGGAAAATGGTGGGAGGAAGCTGTTAAAGATGAAATAAGAAAGGCTGGAGCTGAAGAAAGAAGAATAGCAATTGAAAAGGGTCATTTTAACGATGGCATACCTGCTGTAAGTTATATGCGATGGTGGATGGTCAAAGCGGACTCATAAGCACACGTACAATGCATATGGGGTGTTGGTGTGTCATATTTGGTGCAGAAACCCAAAAACTATTGTATATAGGTGTCAGAAATAAGTATTGCATTATTTGCAATCAAGCAAAAAAACAACAAAAAAACAGTCGAACCAAAAGATCACAACTGCTATAAAAATTGGAACGAAAGTTCTCAGGCAACGGAGGCAGATATTATTTTGTCAGGATTTTTAGACGCCGAATCTGTACACGTTTAAGGTACACTAAAATAATTGCTGATGGTGACAGTTCAGTTTTTCAAGAGTTGCAGGAAAAAGTTCCTGTTTAGGGTAAATCAATCCAAAAACTTGAATCATACCTGTAAATGCTTAAGATCCAACTTGGAAAAAATTAGTGACTGAAAAACCTTATTATAAAGATAGAGGTAAATTGACTAAAATAAACCGAGTTAGACTTACAACTGCTGTGAGATTTGCTATACGCATGAGGTCTATCGATAAGAACGTTAAACAATTACGCAAAGATATTGTAAATTCAGTATACCATGGTTTTGAATTTCATGAACGATGCAGTGATTTTTGCAAAAGGAAAGCACAAAATCAAAAAAATTACAATGAGGATGTTGACGATTATGATGATAATGATTTTAACAATGAATCGTTTAATGACATTTTTGAAAGTCAGTATGAATACTGGAAGTTGCCATCTGAAAAAGAAATGGAAAGTTCCAGATATGCTTGCAAAAATAAATGCGAAAAACATGAACTAAAAGAAGTTAATCAAAGACGTTCAAATTTTATTTCAATCGAATTGCAGACAAAAGTCACAGACTTATAGGAAACTTCACAACCAACCTTTGTGAAAGGTGGATGTCCATCCGTGCCAAATTTGATGGAGGGAAAGTCATTAATAGATGTGCTCGTAGCTCATGTAATGCACGCTGATATGGTGGAGCATTAAGAAAAAAACATTGATGTTGAATGGTCAAATATTATTTTCCAAAATGTAACAAAGGAAATTACATGTGTTCATTTTATTGGAGGTGTGAGAAGACAAAATCAGGTTTTGCATGCTTCCTCTAAATATAAGGTCAAACCTGAAGTAAAAATGTACGAAGAAAACGAAAATTGGAAGGTATAAAACAAAGCAATACGAAAAAAGCCAAACACATTATGGAAGTAACTTAGATGATTGTGCAGATGTTTCCAGTGAGAAATTACAAGAGTTGTGCAATTCCTATATGAAAAATCATGTAATGAAGACAGAGAAAGAAATAGTTATTATCCAAAATAATACTAAGAACAATTTATGAGTGAATTGTAGAAAAAAGAAAGACATATAAGACTTACTAGTTCAAAATTTGGCAAAGTAATGTCCAGAAGACCCAAAAATGTCTCCTCTGCTTTTGGTAAGAAATATCTTATATAGTAACTTTCAAGGAAACATACACACAATTAGAGGAATAACACAAGAAGAGAATACAATTATTGAATATATAAAAATTAAAAGGAAATGTAGAAGTGGAGAAAACTGGTTAAAAAATATGCTCCCGACATCCATGTCCAGCAGCATCTACAGATGGAATTATTAAAAGTAAAACTGAATTTGGACTTTTAGAAATTAAGAACATATTACAAACAAATTCATTTCTGAAAAAAGAAGCTGTAGGCAAAGTTCCAAACTTCTGCCTTCAGTACTCCAGCAAGAATTTAAAACTTAAAACAATCATGAATATTATTATCAAATCCAAGGGCAACTCAACATCTTTGAAATGGAGTGGTGCGATTTTGTTCTTAGGAGAACAAATCCATATGACTTTCATATTGAAAGAATTATGAGAGATAAACAGCTCTGGACGTCACAAATGGTTCCCAAATTAGAATGTTTGTACCAAATATTTCTTCTACCGGAGTTGTCACTTCCAAGATATGGAACCTACACTGGAATTAGACAACAAGAAAAACCATGGGTAGGTGTAATAGATGAAAGCTTAAGAAAGAAACAACCATTCATGCAAAAAAAAAAAGATCTTAATCAGTTACCCTACATGTCTGTAGATCTTATATAAATCATAATTTTATATTTGGATTTAATTTAATGATTTTTGTCTGCATACAAATATTTAAAGGTGTTCTATTGAATTAGTCTCCAATGGTCTCATGTGATAGTCTTGGCAGAGAATTGGGTGATACAGTGCAATCTATGCCCTTCTGTAGTAAATTACATGTAGTATTACTTTAAAAAATACAGTAATAACGACTGCTTACTGTTACTGCTAGGAAGGTAATCATAACTATTCAATACATATTTAAAATATATGGGACATAATGTGTTTAAATTTCCTTTGAAACTTTTATTTTATTTATTTATTGTTTCTTATATGTATAAGGCCACCCTGCAACTAAAGGCCATACATTGCTAATAAATGGTTATAAACATAAGGTATTGCAATGGAAACATTATGATTTAACATTTATTTATGTTTTGTTTTCAGTACAATGAACAGTCCCAAAAAGGCACTAAAACATCAATGGTGAAGTCAAAACTGCGCAATTCACAATTTGCAGGTGAAAGCACACAAAAGCCAGGGCCATCATATGAAAATAAGCAGACCAATAGTGATGCACAGGTAAGTTTGTTAAGGATCAGTGATACACTCCCATTCTAAATAAGAAAGTGTCAATTTTTGGAGCTGTAATGTTAGTTATGGCGCTAAAAGACATGCCATCCAATTAATGGGACAAATTGTGATATAGCCTTTATAGACAACCATAATATGTTCTCTTAAAGGTGTGTTTGATTTTATAGATTATGTTAAGTTAAAAAATTAATTCTTAATGCATCAACACTAATTACTATATAATATAAAGGTATTTCACAAAGCCACAAAGAGGTCATGGGGTTGATCTCCTGTCGTATAATGCAAAAGTCTTTAGAAATTGTACTGGTATAAATCTGTTGCTAAGCATTCAAAATGTAAATGTAGTTCCAGATTAGTTGACCTGGTATCTGAATAATATGACTGAGTGGACATTGTATCATGACAAATGTCTACAGTGTGATACTGTAGTGTGACAGCAATTTATTTGTGTCAAATAAACATGGTCTCTAAATGAAAAAGAAATACTGTTGGTTGGACAGCAAACACAACAAACAAACAATGCAAGCAAAAGGCTCTACCAGTTATAAATTTTAATGCAACTTAAAAATAACAAGGCTGTGTCACAGACACGAAATCCCCCGCCGAATATATTTAGTTCATGAATGGGAGCTGTTTTTACAGAACATAAATCAATGAGATCTGTCCACCTGTGAAGTTTCAAAGCAGTAGCTTGAATACTTTTGGAGATATGCTCCGGACAAAAATCAAGTATGAAAAATAACAAAGGGCAATAACTCCAAAATTCGGATCAGGAGAGTTATGGTTCTTGTGCACTGCACTTCTCCTCAATGAGATCTGTCCACCTGTGAAGTTTCAAAGCAATAGCTTGAATACTTTTGGAGATATGCTCCGGACAAAAATCAAGTATGAAAAATAACAAAGGGCAATAACTCCAAAATTCGGATAAGGAGAGTTATGGTTCTTGTGCACTGCACTTCTCCTCAATGAGATCTGTCCACCTGTGAAGTTTCAAAGCAATAGCTTGAATACTTTTGGAGTAATGCTCCGGACAAAAATCAAGTATGAAAAATAACAAAGGGCAATAACTCCAAAATTAGGCTAATGAAAGTTATGGTTCTTGTGCACTGCACTTCTCCTCAATGAGATCTGACCACCTGTGAAGTTTCAAAGCAATAGCTTGAATACTTTTGGAGTTATGCTCCGGACAAAATTCGGACGGACGGACGCACGGACACACGGACGCACGGACGGACGGACAACGCCAAAACAATATCCCCCTCCCGATTTCATCGGCGGGGGATAATAAATTTTAAATTATTACAGAAAATTACTGATAATTACATACAAATTACAATTTAATTGTCAAATTTTAGTTTCAATACACAATATAATGAATAATTGTAATTAATATTTATTCAGTTTTTGTTTCATTTTCAATTATGATATTGAATTCTGAAGTAACATAAAATATATGTGCATGTATTACGTTTCAAATAGCCTTCACCTTTGAAGAAAAGGTCACATCGAAGCAAGCTTATAAAATTTGTTGGAAGGGAGATTTTGCATAAGTGGATAGTGGATGAAAAGAAGAAGAAAGAGAAATGGTACCGTGGTACAGTCTTAGATGTATTATCTGGTAAGTAAGATAGTTTTTAGAAATTATAGAACTGAAAATATTTGGACACAAACAAAGAGTAAAAAAAATAAATAAGCCTCCTTTGCAGACTTCAGTGATATACATTTTTAGTGTTTGATTTTTTGTGTGGATTTCGTATGCTGAGCCTGTCTGTTTTCCTTGGTGCAGGGATGTTTATTTTTTATCTTATGATGGTGTTTAACAAAACATTATATATTTTTTTAGTAAAAATAATTAATTTTCTCTAAAGATGATACATTTATTTCAGTTATTTAATTTTTTGGAACAGTATACCTATTAATGAACTTGTACGTAAAATAATATATTATATGCATGTACCTGACTGTGAAGTCTGTGTAGGGAGCAGGAGGTTATGGGTTCAATGCCAGACTGCAGCATACCAAAGTTTTAAAAATGGTACTGGTATAGGTCCTTTACTTGGCTCTAATCATATAAGCCTAAGGTTAGTTCCAGAACTGGTTTGCCCACTGTCAGGATAATTTGACTGGGTGTGGTATCATGCCACATGTGCCAGCACTGTCTGTCTCGAGTAGACATAGTCTCCAAATGATTGAAATACTGTCAAAGGGACATAAAACACAACAAAATAAACAAACATGGCTGTGAATTTCCTTTTATGTTTCAAACTGATTGATTAATAATCAATCATATTTATATGAAAAAGAAATATATCAAGGAATATTTTATTGAAGTTAAGAATTATGTTTTTTTATTTATCCATTTCATTTTTTATTTATAAATAAGGAAATAACAGATTTACATGATAAAATTATAAATACATTTTATTGAATATCTAGGTAAAGATGGCGATCCCTCAGCAGTGTACGAGGTGTTGTACAAAGGAGAAGAAACGGCTCACGAGGTGGATGGTTTGAATACTGATTTAGGAGAAGGATCATTAAAGTTCTTGGACATTTAGTGTAAGTATTTCATTGTTTGCATTGTCAAGCCAGCCACAATCATAATCTTACAAGCCATATCTTACCATTGTCCCAGCAAATGTAATTAGGACTGATCAATTTCTGTCATTGACATACTGCATATCCCTTAGGAATTAATTTTAATCCGAGTAGAAAAACTAATGTGTTGGATAAATTGTCACAGACATAGAATTATGCCAAGCCTGGGGATCAAACTGAAGACCCTTCAATCACAAATCTAAAGATCTACAAACTGAGTTAAACGGGCATATTTTCAAATAATTAAACTAAATGGATATTTCTTAATTGATAGTGCCCTTCGACATGCAAATTTTGGAATACTTATGAATTAATTAGATATTCAAGTTATTTGTACATTAATATAAAGTGACTTTAAAAGTCCATGACTCAAAAACAAATTTCTTTAGCTATAATGTAATTCTCCATTTTATAGGTTGCATTCAAAGTAAAGATTAAAGCTATGAAAACATTTTGGATATATTTATTTCAGTTGTTAGTGGGACAGTAGCAGATATGGGGACGGAAAGTATCTTCAGTTCTGTAATGTATTTCACAGGAATACAAAAAAAATGTAGAAATTACTGGATAATATTGTAAAATCAACTTTAGTTAGAATAATGTCAGGTCAGACAATTCATGAAGGCAGTGAATTTTTTGTTCTAAAACCTTCAAAATGTTTAGATTATGTGTGGATTAATGCTCAACATTAAGATATACTACTAGCATGACATTGTTTAGTGTACATTTAATGTAGAGGAAATAGAGAGAAGAAACAATTTTTTATTAATAAGATTTCAGTGTGTTTTTAAATTTCTCAGTATACTTTTTATTATTAAGGTCACTGATTCATGCATTATCATACAGTTAACGAACTTTTGACACGTTTTTAAATTTGTTGAAATAAAATGACAATACACAATCTTAAATATATTTTTTTGCTCTCCATAGATCTTTGTGTGATGATAAGGAAAAAAAGAAGATCTTTGTATGAATGTTTAGTGTGTCATGATCATAAACTCTGAAGTCATATGCCAATCATTTTTATTTATTTTGATAAAAATACAGCAAAGTATCAAATATATGATAGAAATTCAATTTTGAAAAATTATTACAAAAAGGGAGGTAACTGTGAACAAATCAATTTATAGCAAAACCTGTACACCATACCTTTTTAGGAACTACTTTGTAAACATTTTTTGTACTTGTCTTGAGTGTTGTATGTAAAGAATACCATTTTATGTATTTTTCTCTTTGGTTTATGTTAAATTAGCTATAAGATTTTTAAAAGCAAGCAATGGACATTAGTTTTTCAGAAGGTGGAGGAGGAAGTTTTTACAGAGGAACTTTGACATCCTGACATAACGCAATACAAGGACTTTAATGGCTTTTTTCATGCTTATAAGTTAGGTTCAACCCGACACCAACGTGATTGAAATTATGTATCCACATGTAAATTCCATTTGATGTAAACTTAATATCATGTACACCACCCACAATTTTTCAAATTTGTAAATTGATGAACCCTTAATTCTGGGGAAATGATTTGTATAAACGGTTGCTCCGTATTAAAAGGATCCCACATATTGAATAACGTGTCAGACTTGAACGATTTCTCTTATTATATCAAACACTACATTCATTAATTTCTATTAATAATATATACATACTTAAATTTTTCTTTTCGAAAGTACGATGTCAAGGTTATTGACAATATTCGTCACGGAACTTACCATAATTTAACGGCATTGTGTTTGCCTAACTTTGTTGATTGTTATTACATGTATCAAGTAAACCCACACCTTTTCCGGAGTCAAGGTCAAGGTTTGAGAGGTCCAACGTCGCTAGAAACAATAGGTCATACATGTAGCGAATCCGAATCGAACCACCATTTGAAGGCTTTCTCCCACACAGCGTCGAGGGTTGAAGAAACCGTTCTTGTGTTATTTCTTAGAGACATCAGTTCAATATAAAAGTTATCATTGTTTATTGCGTTATCATGACGGAAATATTATAAGTCATATGACGAGTACTTATACATTAAGGCATCGAAGAGACATTAATTTGTAGAATAATCATCAGCTATTTCTTGTAAAACGTATTAATTGAAAATAGAATAAAAAATGTGACGCGGCTTTAAACTACACAAACATACTAGTGAATATAAAAATTCCCGTGTAACACATGTACACAGAAATTATGACAGAAGCAAAACGATCGTAACCAGCCGATCAAGTATGTTCCATTCATAAAGGAAATTAAGGTTTGAAATGTTTCACATGAAAGAAACTGATTTCTGTAGGGATTCATCTAATATTTCAAATTCCTATTTTAAGGTTATCACAAAGGTTTCTGTGCTAATTAGCCCTTAAAAATGATAGTAATATTACATGGGAAAATAAACTTTGCAAATGAATGATTGAATATTCACGAGTTTGTGATTGAAGAAAACGAAAGTACATGTATGTTGATATGAAGTAATAAACTGTTGATGACTTATTTTGCTTTCGGTCCTGTGAATCCGAGTTTGATCCTGTAAGTCATTTAAGATAACAGGGCAGAATTCCCTGTGGTCCTCAGATATTTTTCGGAATACAGTTGAACCTGTATTAGCGGCCATTTGTATTAAGCAGTCAACCTGTATTAGCGGCCAGTTTTGATATTACCAAACTAGCATTTTGTTATATGTTTAACCTTCAATAAGCGTCACCTCTGTTAAGCGGTCACTTGTTCTCTTGTTCTCTAGAATGACCGCTTAAGACAGGTTTGACTGTACATTGTATCTAGATGGAACAGGACAGGTTGACCTAGAATTAGGATAATGTTAGGTATTATGCTTCTTTTCTACGGCGTGATATCGCATCCTTCCGTTAACATATTCTGGTTTGAAGATTTTCTATTCCAAAGACTTCCACGGGGCTATTATTTCCTCATTTTCACAGAGGAGATGTGTATATGCTAATACGTACCAACGTCTTGCACTTAACATAACTATGCTGGAGAAACTCATAATGCTAGTTGAACTTTAATGCCAACTTTTAATGTACGTATATTCAGTTTTCCTCACTCATTCTAGCGTTGATAATACTGTTTTAATTTTATTATCTAATAACAATCTTTTTAGTATTATATAAGATAGATAACTCCATCTGCAATAATTAACATTTTAGAGTTGTATAACATTAAATAAACGTTTGCTTACATAATACTCTACCTCTTTGACTTCTCTTGAAATCGATATTCGAGGTCGTAGGTTCAATACCTGGCCGCGACATTCCAAAGTCATAAGTGTTATAGCTTCCTTACTTGGCGCTCAGCATATAAAGGTAGTTGCAGGACTGGATGGCCCGGTGTCAGGATAGTGTGACTAGGTGTGGTATCATGCCACATGTTTACGGCGTGATACTGCAGAGTTGCAACACTATAAATGTCTCAAGTAGACATCGTCTCAAAATGACTGAAACACTGTCGGTTGGACGTTAAACCCAACAAATAAACAAACAAACAAACACTGGTATCCGAAAATCAAGATAAAGTAGAATGAATATTTACTATTTACACAAATTATAACATGTTATTAATCTCTATTGTTCATTAGACAAGATCTTTGCTAAACTTTTTAATAATGTCATGTATAGTTACCATCAATTAATTGGAAAATTATAATAACAACGCAAAATTATTGAAACTCCTAAATATGTTTAAGATGATATTGAAAATAAAGATGACTTACGGCTGAGCTTTTGAGATAAAATTAGTGTTTGCATAAATTTTCTGTATAAAATAATGTTTTCCCTTCCACCATGAAAAATGATTTAATCAGTCTGATAAGTTAATTTAATGTCATCTCATATGAATTTTATTACGAAAGCCTAAATTATTAACACATTCACGAAGTGTGCAAACTTTGCGTTTGATCATATGCCGCTGTGTTGTGATTTGATTGAACTTCTTCTGTATATTTGCATGTATTTCGACATCAAAGTATGCACATGTAAGACGTGTGATTGAAGATTAATGTAAAATAACACATATTCTTAAGATTTGAACAAAGGCAACTTAATTTTAGGAGCTTAGTTTTAAAGATAGTAGGTACAGCTTACTAGTTGCTTTTTCTTGAAACTGGCTTAGAGTTATTTGTTGAACAAAAAACAGTGTGTATTCACTAACAAAATATATTGTATAAACTTATAATTATTATAGTTCAGAAACTTATGTCGATCACAACACTCCCTCCTTGACGAGTTTCTATTAATTAAGAAACTTATTCTAAATTACACATGAATACAACCTTTCAAACATATAAAAAAGGAAATCGAGTGACCCTATTCTTAAAGGTCGTTATGCTTGGTAACAAAAAAGATTGAACTATTTTGAAAAACTGGCACCATCAATGACACATCAGACTTAAACCCAAAGATATAGACCAAAAGCTGCGTAGTTCGAAATTGGCTATATCCTCCTCCTTACTTTTTTCTCACCATTTAACTTTGCATTATTCAATCTAAATCCATAATACTTTCATCTGCTTGCAGATGCCTCATCGGGTAAACAGATTTATTGACAATTTATTAAAATTTTGCCGTGCGTCCTGCGTCAGAGACGCACACTTTTCACCGCGGACGCAATGAATTCCAAAAATGTGCGTCCCCAGGACACAAAGATAGCGCTGTAGCCTGTGATCTAACGTAATGTATTTATTTATTTGGTCGGCGAGAATTATCGAGATTTTATTCGTTACGAGACTCCGGTGGTCAAAATCTGCGGCAACACCGTTGAAAATAAACGGTTTACGCGTACTCTGATTGGATCATTGGGATTTTCACACCAATCACTTTTGTCGATGTAAACACTCGGTTGTTAGCGTTGGTTTCAAGATCCCCGGATGTATACAAGTATGCCTCCGAGAAAAATACCTAGACTTGCCAAAAATCAATCAAGATTGACTGGTTTATGGGGTAGAAAGTCATCGAAATCGGAGAAATCAGACGATGTTACGTCGCCGGTGGACAGTAACAATAATTCGATGAAAAGAGAAAGAAAGTTTCAAGACCATTTAATTTTGCATTATTCAGTCTAAATCCTTATAACACCTTCATCTGCTTGCTGATGCCTCATCGGGAAAACAGATTTATTGACGATTTATTAAATCGTCGGCGACGAACAAAGTGTAGAAAAAAATGATCGCATTTCATGTCAAACTACGTCAACAAGAAGAAATCGCTAGCCTCTTGTCCAATTTTCTGTGACCGCTTGTTAACCGATATCTATTCAACGTCATTCTATTGAAACAGTGTCTGGCTACTTAATCCGTTCTCCTGAATGTCAATCGCTTTGCCACGTCGCTTCAGGTCAGACATATCTAGTTTAATGGCTTTATGATTAACCGAAATGTCGGGGACATTTGTAAGTAAAAGCTAAAAGGATACTAAGCAGATAGAATTATCAAAGGAAATACGTGTGAATACGCGCGTTAATAGGATAACGTCTGGACATAACGTTTCATGTATATTTTTGTCCTTTTAATTTTTCATAGAAAACATACAGGAGCCTCATTATATAAATTTCAAATATTTTAGGCTGTCTTTAAAAGAGGTTTAGTTCCTTGACTATTTCAATGTAAATGGACATATTAGCTGATATAGATTGTTTTGTATGTTGTTGTTTTTTTGTAAAATTGTAATAATATGTCTTTCTGTTTCTGGAAAGAAATTCGTATAATACATCGGATTCAATGTTAGTCAAATGGAAGTCATTATCATCATTATCATCGTTCCCATCATCATTATAATATCCTCCTCCTCCTCATAATTAGCGACTGCGTGTTTTCAATGGCTCGATTAAGTATTTCTGTATAACCATTGGTATTTGCGTAGCTGTGGTTATCATAAAATCATTGCGGAAGATTTGAAGGAAAATGAAGTTATGTTTTACCATAAGATTGCAAATCTTTGAATTACGTTAAGATTTAATTCATCGTAGAAAAGTTGAACAGTTGTAAGTAGAAATAAGTTATTTATAATAATTTAATGCAATATATGACAAGTTAAGGTGGCATATTTCTGCCAGCCACTTATTCAATTAGCTATGTCGAAACTTTTCTGGAAACTTGTCACATATTCAGTTATTATCTGGCAAGTAGAAAACTTTTGTGTTATCCTCTTAGCTATCATAACACGACAAACTGCTTGTTAGTGCCAACTACTGCCAGCCATAAACTGGATATCTCGACTTTTTTCAAGTTAGTTAAATTATGAGGACAACAAGCATTTTTCACATAAGTATCTGGAAAAATGCGAGATATCCAGTTAACATAAATAAATAAAGTAAATGTGATTGGCAGTAGTGCCTCATAGTCATGTTAAGATACCTAAGTGGATAACTTGAAAATGTTCTGTTTGCCAGATAATAACTGAATATGTGACTTTTTTTTTCAGAAAAGTTTCTACATAACTAAGTGAATGAGTGGTTGGCAGAAATATGCCACCATAACCAGTTAAATTTTGTTCGAAATGTTTGTTCGTATAAATTTCATATTATTATGTTATTATGCAAACTTTGATTTAATAAACCTTTTTTAAAATTAGGAGTTATAACTTGGTCTGGAAAAAAATGTAACGTCTATCTTCAGTAACTAAAGTTATGAAAATAAGGTACAGCACATGTTTAGTTTTACTTTAATTTCTTTTATGTCGAACACAATTAATTAAAAGGTCATAACTGAAAGGAAGATTTAATATATCGATTAAATATGAATTCCCTCCTTGGCCGGTTGATAAAGTAGACCTTGTAATGTGTTTCAAAACGACATCCCCCGCAAACATAATGTAAAAATCTTAAGTACTTGTTCAACAATGTAGCCGTTAAAAGAGATTAATCTTGTATACTATTTGTTTCGTTTTAAATAGCTTGATATTGTATGCTGTTTTATGATTAAACGTTAAAGCAAATTTAATAAAACCAGGAAAACAAACGTTAAGCAAAGAATACACACACGAAAATAACATCAATCACACAAATATTATGAGACAGAAATTAATTTACACAATTAATTTTCATTTTTTTTCAAAATAATAATAAAAATAAAAAAAAAAAAAAAAAAACTAAAGGATAAAGTAAACTTCAAACGAATAATACTGAACAAAGTATACAAGAATAATAATAATGAAACAAAATAATTTCATTTTTTTTTCTTACGACCTACAAATGTATACAATATGAAACACATAATAAAAATAGCTTAACAATAAATTTTTTTAAAGCATAACTATACAAAACATTATTCATAATAAAGAAGACATCATACTTTGAATTTTCAAACAAACTATACAATACATTACACATAAAAAGGAAAAGTAAAATTCAGAATTTCAAACAAACTTCGCAGTATACAACACATAATAAAAATGAAGACAAACTCTGAATTTCAAACAAATTACTCATAGTAATCGAATTTCCAAACAATCTCTCCAATTCATTAATATACATTTCAAAGCAAAGGGAAATGCTGTACAACATTGCTCAGAACACATTTTTATACTAGATATGTACATATAATCACAGTTGACAGTCATCGCCCTGCAATCCAGATTGACTAATCTGTACATGTATATCCTTCATCTCTCGAGTAATGAATCGCCACGTAACGGTCAAGCTGACGTCATAATGACGTCACGTTTCAGACACAGCGGCAGCTGTACTGTTCAGAAAGAACTCAGGGGTGTTGTCAAGATCAAACATGGCTCGTCCCCACGTATTGACCCCCAAAGTAAGCCATAATACGGCTATAATGTTCATAGGAATACCTGCAGTAAACTGAAAATAGAAAAAGTAGATTTAAAGCAACCAGTCAGCAAAAAATGTCTAAAATTGAAAATTTCTTTATTGATTACGAGCATAGTAGTTTAAACATATATCTTACTCTGCTTTCATAAAAATGGGGTCAAAGTCAACTGGTCGTAATTATGAGTCGCTCTGGTTATTAAGTTAACAGCCAACGTCAATAACACGACCGGTCCTAATGCTGAGTCGGTCTTATTATTAAGTCAAGTTTAGCAGTATACACAGGAACAGGGTCCTGAAAATCGTGGTCTTAATAGTGATATTGCCTTTATATTGGGGTGTTTTTTATTGGAGGTTTTACTGTAAATCAGTTGAAAAGACTTGTGAATAAGGCGAAAAAAAGTTGCTTCCACTAACATCTCCGAAAAAAAAATAGGGTCGGTAGTTCGGCTAAACTTTTTCTTTTTTTATTTTTTTCCCCATTTTTACCTCTTGACGAAAAACAGCGCTTTCCAACCGTAATAGCCCGAAAACTACGAAAAAAAAATCTACGGTTGGTACAAAAAATAGGGTCAGTCGGGTTAGTGGAAACAAGTAACTTTTTTATTACGCCTAAATAAAGATAAATCGAGAAGAGAAGCACCGTGGTGTATATATTAACTTCGAATCCTAAACCGTATTTGAATTGTTGTCCTCTGAAATGCATGTCTAGCTCTTTGTGTGATTCATATCGTTGTTATTGAATTCATCTCAATCGCAGCCAATACCATGTAATTATTTCTTGCAGAAAATTATCCTATCGAACTAATCAATGTGTGTTCGATATCAAGTATCGAGTTAGCAACAGATATCACATGAAAACTATTGAAGCGTAACAATGACATCATATTTTGCTAGATATATTTTGCCACGGAGTCAGCACTGAGAAATTAACATTAATTTATTATTAAGTATTAGTTTAGTGTCATTTATAGTCTGGCTCTAGTCAAGTTTCTGATCACTGATATTTGCATTTTAAAGCAAAAATATTAACTATAAAAAAACATAATAATGGAAAATAACTGTATCTCCGTAATTATTTATTTGTCAACATAATAAAAAGAGGTATAAGGACCAGAGAGTAAAAATCAAAATAATTATTTTTGTGAGGATAATTTATATAAGATGCCAGTTGTGGTTGCCAAGTAGTAAGAGCGTTCGTCCTGTAACAGCTAGACTATGGGTTCTATTCCCGTTCGCGGCATACTAAAGGCATCCAAAACCATGGATAAGATAAATTTATTTCACAAGTACGTTGCTTAAGAAAGGTTGTTTCAGCTGGAGTTGACCAAAAAGAATCTGCATTTGAAATTCCTCACAAAGCCAATGGGAGGCCTCCGTGGCCGAGAGGGTAATGTCGCTGACTTTAACACTCTTCAGTCCCTCACCGCGAAGGTTCGAATCCCGGCAGGCTTATTCGAATTTTCAGATGAAGAAGACCTCCAGCGGTAGGTGGCTTGCGGTAGGTCGGTGGTTCTACCCGGATGTCTCCGTGCATTCGGGGTCTTCCTCTTCTTGTAATTAGCTGGACGTCGCTGTATGACTGAAATACTGTCGAAGCGACGGTAAACTCAAATAGTCAAGTCCAAACCAATGACGTTATTCAATAGTCGTTGCAAATGGAAACAAAAAATACAATATTACGCCGTAGAAGCGGCGTCCATTGACGCACCATATCAAATACGCTGACGATTCCAGTGGAGAAAACGATTGCGTTGGGTGGCGTGGCAACTGGCAACATGAAGGCAAACGAACAAGAAATGGCGGTAGACATCATCAGGTATAGAGGATGGATATTCGTGGACAACGCCTGAAATGTGAATAAATGTTAGACACCTCTAATTGCATACCACTCGTAATAGTAATTTACCTATTTTAAAAGATTTAATTAACCCGCCTTGGTCGAGCGGTACGTCGTTGACGTAACACCACACAACTCTTACCAAAGTGGGTTCGAATCCCGACAGAAGCATTTGAGTTTTTATGTGAGGATTTCATCCAGCTGGCTAATGGTAGGTCGCTGGTTCTATTCAGTTTATGTGCTCTCGAAGTCTTCCTCCATTTCTAATTAGCTGGACGTCGCTAAATAATTGAAATGGTAAACTACAAAATTAAACAACAATAACACAGCGTTAAACAACGGCAATACTGTCTCTACATTACCAAAGAGGCAAGGATGGGCAACAGGAGGGTGGCCGTTGCCGTGTTACTGGTCAGTTCCGTCAACATATCCACACACACGCAGATTAGGAAGTTCATCACCCAGGCGTCCTGCCCTGCAAGACCCTTCAGCTGGTCTCCGATCCAGGCGGAAAAACCTGATGTCTGGTGTAAATAAACAGGACAAACAAACATGTGTGTCAAGTACATGATATAAAACGGATACAAGCACCATTTCAATATCAAAATACCATTGTTAGCTTCTGATATTTTACCGTATAGAACATTTTTCTGCTTAGTACAGATGGCTATACTCACTGACTGATATCATAGTTTTTATTATCATATCTGTTATCATTATCATTACTATCAGTCATATAATCAATAAATTCTTTTCGAAACCGATTTGATGAAAATTCGCACAAAATAAGAAACAAACTGCTTCCTTAATTTCGGGCGTAAATTTCTAGTAGCCATTATGAACCGAGAGCACAATGCTCCAACTTTGTAGCTCCTGTACTACACCAAATTATCTCCCTTTTTTGACACTATCGGCTTAGATTACCGGCAGAGTTTTTTTTTACATGGACGTTAATATAGTACATGCATGTTTTGTAGATGTATGAAACTACAGTATAATTGTATACCTGAAATTTTATTAATAAAGAATGGTCACATATTAACACTATAATATCAACACTAGATTTGCATACTGCAAATGCACCGGTTTTCGTGATGAGAAACAGTTTCAAACCTGATCAGCCAAGTTAAAATACCATAAAAACAACAAAATGCAAAATGCTTTATATATCTTAGTGTTTTTCTTCATTGGTGAATTCGCTGTGACCAAAACTTAAATTAAAAGCATCTCGAAAGGAATGTGATGTCCCACTGAGCCAGGCCCCCAACTGCTGTGATCAGCCCTGTTAATATCTGGTCATCACTGCAGGGAGTCTTTAGCCATTACAGTAGCTTTGTGTGTAAAACCTCTGATGGGTTGATGCATAACAAAATTACCTGCTACAATGGAAGTGAGATAGTAGGCTAGTTTTACACATACATTCATGACCTGTTACATCCCAACCTAAAGAGCAAAGCTAGCAGAGCAGAGTTCTAATTATAGAACATAGGTATCCAGTGTTCTGTCAAATTTTCTCAGTTTTTATTCTGGGTCATGTATTTAAATTCTCTATAAATTCATCAATTCTCGACAGATTTGCGAAATTCTTTTTTTGTTGACGAGGTAAGACATTCTTTTTTCCAATGATGACAAAATATATCACACATTTAAACTTTAAAGGCTTTGAAATCAGTTCAAAGTATGACCAAACTTCAAACTGCCACCAAACAACCAAATCAACCCCGATCTGAAAAAACTAAATTTCTTCAAAAAGTACTCTTTAGAGGCTTTTGATTTTACCCATATTCTTTCGATAAAATATTTTTAGATTTTGAGATATTTAAGGTCAAAGAAAAAACCAATAATCGCAATATGACCTTGACCTTTGCATTTTTTGAAATTTTGAAACTGTTAAGTCCCTTGAAACAACAAACAATACAATCTGTGAAAATTTCATAAAGATTGATTAAAAAATAATGGCAGAATCATCAAAAAACTAAAAAAATGCCTATTCTCGAAAAAAAAAATCCTCTAAATTTTAGTACACTTTGACCGCTTATTGAAAGCCATTTTATGCATTTTCTGAAATCGCCACCCCATATATTTTGTGCGCAAAGATCTTCAGAATCAATTTCAAAAAACAGAATGAGGATATCTAATCTCTAACAAAAATGGGCATGTTTTTCGTGGACACACCCTAATTTGCCAGATTTTTTCAAAGATTCAAACATTCAACCTCTTCTAGCTCAAAAGTTTCAAAGATATGGATATTGCCACTCATCATATTTAAAGGGGTAGTTGACAGAGAACAGAATGCAAAAAACTGCATACAAATAAAATGTCAAATGACAGAGTTATCGGCAATTATATGTTTTGATGCTAAACGCCACCTAGCGGCAAAACTTAGTACTAAAATAAAAAACAAACTTAATGGTGCACAACTTCAGATACATGTGAGTATGCAGCGAAATTTTCATATTTGTAGCACTTCTAATCACGCCGCAACAGCGGCCACAAAAACAGTGCAAAGAATAATAATAATGGAAAAAAAAAAAAGGGAAAAAGAAACACAAGAAGAACAGTAGGTTTTCGCGGCTGCGTTGCAGTCCACGAAAACCTAATAATTTATTGTGAACTCATTATCGTATTAAGTGGTTGATAAAATAATTTTGGTTCTGGTGCTATTTATTTTATCGTTTATGGTAAATTACATATATAAGATAAAGAACAGAAACTGTGGGAGCATGGAATTCATGAGTGGAACTCTCACCACTTATTTCAGAAGAGAGTACTCCGGATAATCACCAGTGCGTTTTGACAACACGACTTATTTCTAAGTTCAAAATAACAATCAATCAAATTAATTGGCAAAATCGGGATTATTGCTTTATATCAGTATGCTATAATTGCACTATCGAGACCATTACTAGCATTTCGATTAAACGTAGCTTGAGTCAAAAACTATATAAGACACACTTTCCACGTTCATTTAAATTCCCAAAACATCACCAAAATAACGTTTATGACGTATAATTTCAGAAACGTCTCAGATTTTCCGGCGATTTAAGTCATAAAGTCAAGCAATCGGAGACTATATCAACCAAAATATCGTTCTGTAATTGGCACGGCTCGCAAAACATCTAGAGGTACGAGCGATGTCGGATGAGTTTCGGTTAATAAAACGTCTAGAAATAGAGGCGCCCCCAGTTCCATGGAGACATTCCATTTATAATTAAGACAGAAGGCATATATTAGAGAAACTAACAACTCTAAAGTATAGTGTCTGGAGACGAAAATCTATTCTAACAAACTGCATACTATGCGTTAAAAAAGACTAATTTTAACCAAGAATGGCGGGCGGTATCTTAGTTTTAACACTAAAATGCTTTGGAGCACAGCATGCGATAACGATCGGATCATTTCTGTTTGAGACTTTGAGAAAATGTTTGAAATTTTGAGACAAAAAAATGTTGAAACTTGTAACGAACAGAAAGAATATTGTTTATCATTCCATTATTTGCGGGTATTAATCTAACGTCCTGCTAAAAATATTTCGACAACATGAAATAGATTATATGATGCTGACGCTCTGCCATATCACGCCATGCTGCATGATGCCACAAACAGTCATATTATTCTTATACAGAGGCAATCAGACCTGGAATAACAGTAACGTGTAGACGCAGATACTATTTTAACGCCTTTGGTAGGTCGCAGTGGGGTATCGAACTCCGGTACGGGGCTATCGTTCTAACTACTCGGCCACCAGTACCGGAAGCAATAATTGACAGGACATTTGCACATGCATCATATAGAACAGAGTTGTTAATTAGTGTAAACGTTTATTTATATTTATGCATGTATGTTTGTGACGTTCCTTCGATGTTCCGTCATTTGAAGACTATGCCTACTTAAGACAAATATTGTGCTGCCATATTGCAATATCACGCCGTAGACATGTGGCATCATACCGCATCCAGTCAGATTATCCTTACACCGGGCCAACGAGCCCAAGAACTATTATATATACCATATATACGTGTGTAAATTATGCTGAACTCAAAGCAGATATCTACCAGAACCTTTAAAAAACAACTTGTTTGTGTAGTGGTCGGGGATAGAACCCACGACCTACTGCACAAGAGGTTTGCGTGTATTAGCATGTAGTCATGTATTATATTAAGCTGTTGTCTGCTGTCTAAAGTTGCAAACAAACATATATGCCTATGCATGGTTCACTTAGGTTAGAACGATTTTCCCTAGAAGGGTTTCCTGTTTGATTATTGGTTTGATCTGTGATATGTCACGTTCGAACGAACATTTTAGTCACGAAAAGGCTCTCAACGCATGACAAATCCAAAGCAGTCTAGTCAGTTTAAACAAATTTCCTGATGATACTCCGTAGAATGAAGAATGAAAGAATGTACTAACCACACATGCGCTTGCAAGGGCAAATCCTCCGCCTAGAAGCACAATGACGCCCCATGGTAGCTTGTGAACGACTGTCTGCCACGTCAATATCGGCGTGTAGGACGGAGCGGCTGTTGATGTAAACATCACGTGACCATCTAAGATACGTATTGCAAGGGGCAGATACATGAAGTTGCATACTTTTATTTGTTTGTTGAAAAGTACGCTTAATAAGGGCTATTTTAGTCATCTGTTTTTTGTTTTATTTTCACTTTAGAAGATAAAATCTGATATATATCATGACGCTTAAAAGAATGACATCACAAAAATCGTCAACGAAATATAGGTATTCATTCTTCTTTATTTTTCACCAATGCGTCAATAAAAAAAACACTAATCCTGAAATCAAATGTATGTTTAAACCTATGCAATGGAGCTGCCGATATAAATCAAAACGATATACATGTATCATACAATCGGACAGATGAACAACATCAGAGGGGAATGAGCTTCTGCGGCCGATACACGCATATGTATTAATCGTGTATATATCTGGCCGATAAAACGATTTCCTGATAAAGTTAAATAGAGTTTTACATCAATTTCGATCAATTTCTTCAAATTTTGAAATTGGTAATTAAGAACCCTAAAGCATGCGTTTCAGAAGAAAAACGGACATAAATCAGTAATAATTATGTTTTATATTAAATTTGTAACGTATGCCTGGGCCTTAATTAATCTTTAAATTGTGAAGATGAAGTAATTTAATATGCAATATGAATAATACGGTTATTTAAGTCATACATTTTCTGTAGCACAGTTTGGTGCTATAAAAAAGAAATATGCATTGATTTATATTAAATTAAAATCACAGGAAGCTTCGCAAAATAATGAGAAAATTTTGTTTCAATCTAAAATGCAAGGAGCCATCTTAATGCTGATAGGAGACATTTGATCCAATGCGGCGTTTTCGTGGCATACTGATGTGGATGAGGATAAGTGGCGGGAATCGAATTAAGGTATTCTATCCATCATTAAATTGTGATCATGGTCCATTACGTGTTCATGTGAATGTTATATTAAATGCAAGTCTTTATAGTCTTTGAGCAAAATAGCCTTAGCAGTTGACCGTGAGGGACCGTGATTATAATAATGATAGATGGATTACCTTAAAAAAGAAACAGCAGGTGCGTCCGAATAATTTAGTGGTTATCGCACTGGCTTTTCACTAATACAACCCCGGTTCGGTCCCAGGTCGGTCCGATATTGTATGTGAAAGGAAATTTTAGCGTCCGCTAAAGGATTTGCGAGTTTGCCCTGGTTACTCCAGTTTCCTTCCCACTTCATTGACTACTTTAATGGCCACTTGAACGTCACGAGCAGTGACATTGAGAAGGTTTTCATATCAATCAAGATTGTAAAAAATCTTGCTGATCAATCGGAAGATATCGGGGTCGGTAATTATCGTTTAAACCAAGTTCCCCTTAACAGTAGGTACTTACACTATCTTTTCATTTATTTATTTATTTATTTTTAAGGAATTAGCTTGCCGTGTGATTCATATAAACAGAAATAGCAATTTGCCTTGTAATGTGATTCGTATACATGTATACAAAAGTGACAGCATGTCAATGTAATTCATATATTCATCAGTGCCAATTTAGTTTGCCAATGTGATTCATTTATACAAAAATGAAAATATTTGCTTGCCATGTGCTTCATGTATACAACAGTGCCAATTTGCCTTGGGTCTATATTCTTTCCTTAAAAAAACAACAACAAAACAACAACAACAACAACAACAAAAAACAACAACACTATCTACAGAAATTAGTTTGAAAACTTTCCCCACATAAAACAATGACTATACAGCACTTGGTGCGTCACTTACTTCCTGGCTCCTGATAACAAAACAGATTTGGCCGCTTGGCTGGGAGCATAAATAGTAAAATACTCAGCAATATGCACGGGGTTGAGTCCGACACCATTCTGTGAACATACAGTGTACAACTAGGTAACTAGGGATAACTAGGTAACTAGGGATAACTAGGTAGGGATAACTAGGTAACTAGGGATAACTAGGTAACTAGTGATAACAGAATAGCCACCTGATTATTATAACAATTAGTCTTCACTTGTTACAGTATTTGTTGCACAATTACACAGATAAATTGGATATAAATCCAGTTAAAGATATTATTCATAAAGAAAGAGCACACTTCATCAAAATGACAAATTGCATTAACAAATCTATTTATGTTACATTGGAAATCAGGCCACTAGGTTTCTCCTTATTTATTTCATATTTGATTAATAAAATCAAGAAGGATGTTCGTTTGTACAGCGGAATATGTATTGGCTGGAGCGATATTTGATTTATTACCACATACAATATTTTATCGTCTTTTCATATGAAAGTTCTTGGATATGACGTGCAGATGGTGAAAAATAAAATGTCTTCTAGATATTTAAAATTGATGAAAAATATTTAGAAATATCTAGCGATTTGTGCCCACGTAAACCTAGAAGAGATGTTTTCAAAATGAAGATTTATATTCTTGTAATAGAAGTCCTCGCTATACACGGGAATTTTGATTTAAATCAATCAAACCTGATGTTCAATTTCTATCATCAAATTGATCCCCAAGGCTTCAAGTAAACATAAACATCAGTAATATTTTGTAAAAAGAAAAGAAATACCGCGTCCTGGGTAAGCATTTTCTTAATGTCTGCAGTATTAGAAACCTTTAAATCTTTTTTGGATTATGAGTAAGCGATATTAAATTGTTGGCATGTTTTATTTTA
>CM037785.1:20438663-20459500 GCA_021229015.1 Solen grandis | reverse complement strand
ATTAATGTATCTTTTAAAATGAGATATTCAGAGCTCATGTGTTTCTACACTGGTATCAGCAGGTTATAAATGAGTTTATTCATTATCTCATCTAGAGATATTGACAGTTGTTAATGTAAAACAGATGAACAACATTAATAATAAATAAAAAAAACGGAAGAAAAATTATGTCATAACTGATGTACTCTATACATTGTTACTGATATAATCTTTTGGAGCAACATATGTATTATCCTGGCATTATTTTAATGACATGGTTTTCTTTTCCGTCGCATACATACAAAGTATTCGGTCACTTTAGAGACTTTAATCTATTCATAGAATAACAAATATTCTCTTTGGAGATCAGAATTAGGAAGGTTTATGCGAAATATTGGCCCATAAGGTAATTACATATTAAAAAATACAATATTCATTTTGGAATAATGTATTAAGTAAGTTGATGAAGAAGTTATGGCATAAAGTAATGCGTGTTAATAACAATGTACCCATTTAATAAGTAAAAATGATAAGAAGTCTATGACATAAGTAATGCGGGTCCATAATGATACATAAGGGTCTTACTTTAGGCATAACTTAATCATTAACTTTGTCTAGAGACACCAATGGATGCTTTAAACGCCAAAACATGATGGGAACTTTACATCTGGGGATTATGTATTGCTATTGTGGAATGTATCTGCTTCTTTGAATTAAGGCTCCAGTTGCAGCCGAGATTTTTTTTACAATAAAAATAACTGGAATCTTTTTAGATATTTTGTTGTTTCAGACAAACTTATTTGTAGATATGCTTCTTTTGGTATCATTGACTCCAATAGGTTTTAATTATTTACAGTTACAGACTAGAAAAAATAACAAATTACGACAAAAATCGCTTAGAGTGGACTATAGATTACCACCTACCATATAATCGACTAGACAACTTCGTCTTTCATTCTTTTTTTCTACATTTGGACCAGATTCTTCTTCCACAAAGCATTAAAACGATGAAATGCGTTTTATATCGTTCTGTTTTCCCTCCGAAAGAATTACGCGTGTGTAATAACTATTGAAAAATATAAATTGAGATTTTTTTAATTTGTTTGTTGGGTTTGACATCCCACCTACAGAAATTGAAAGGGAAGCAAAACGATATGCGTGTAAATGATGTATATATGAATGACTTAAGATTAAGGTTATGATATGTGCATGGTGATAGTTACTATACCGATCGTATTGAAATCTGTAAACGATATAATCGGCGTTATGGCGTTTAAAGAAATGGAGAATGTAGAACGGTCATACAATGGAAGGTGTCCTCACCTATGCAATCGAGCGGAGTACAAATTAGTATTAAGAAGCGTGCCGTTGAGATGGTGAAACAATCTACAGTCAAATCTGTCTTAAGCGGTCAGTCAATGGTACAAGAGAAAGCGATCGCTTAACAGAGGTGGTCGCTAAATAGAGGTTAAACATATAACAAATGATTATAACGATTATTTTCCCTATTTTTTGTGAGGTATAGGTCTATTTTGAAGACGAGTAGGTATAAAAAATGATATACGAGTATGCATGTTATTTTAAATCTTATATCAGATTTTTTTCTTTCTTCAAGTCAGATAGTTATATTTCAAATGAAATACTTTAATGATTTGATTCATAATTCTGATATTTTATCTATTAAATGTCTCTTTTTGTTAATAACTTTATTTTTTTACACGAGTGACGAATACTAATAAATTATGTTTACAATAAAATTACTTTCTTATTTCTTCTATTATAACAATCATACTGCTCTGTCGATCACCTCAAGGTCACTAATGATACGGTACTGTACGATGTAAACTGATCCTTAACACTGACAAGCATCCCACAACCCACTTTGTATCCAATTTTCATACTCGCAATTTATTCCGGTCAACAATTTAAGAAGTGCCCGAATGTCCGGGTAGTTCAAGAGTGACGTCTTCATTTGTGTGTGCTGATTCTATTGGTCTAGATCCATTTACAATAGGGTCGTACACGTGTTTCTTTGCGTGTTTTTTTGTATTTTTTCTACATACCTTGAGGGGACAGTTTACCAGATTCAACCGGATTTGTAAGTACGCTGCTTACTATCGATATCTGTTTGTAACATAATGCAGATTATTTGTATTATAACTAAAAGGACATAATAATAATAATAATAATAATAAAGATGATAATGGTAAAATTACCAAATTTATATCGTTAATTTCACATGTAACAAACTACAAGAAATGATAATAATATTTTTTAAAAGTTAAAACATGCATAACGTCTTCAACACATGTGTCATATAAACAGGTATATGACCTATATCTGTTCGTTGTGTTGACAGCGAGTAACAGTTGGTGGTCATGAACTCTAAAGCATCTAGGTCAAACGAGGTGAGTCATTTAAAATCCTAACTATTGTTCCGTATGCTAATTACGGATAAAACATTTTGTCTTTTAACCAGGCCGGAAAAGTGACCTTGAAAAGAAACTACCTTCAATCTGGTAGTTTAACGGTGTTAGAATAGAAAATAATAGAAATTGTGAAAGCGAATGACAGTTAATTATCAATGGCAATTCGTTCTATTTTTAACCACACGTATACATTGGTAAAGCATAAACATGTCAGGTTAGTTTAATGGTTACGTGATGAAAAGATTTCGGTTATCAAAGCGTTCACGGGTAATGCAGTACATGGAATATGCATTGTCATCGTTCATATACTGTGATATCATTTATTTTCGTGGACACTAATTTTCGTCGATTTCGTGGCGGTTTTTATCCACGAATATGAATCCCCAAAAAACTTGTTTCATATAGACCTCACGTTTTCTAGAACATAGATCCACGAATAAACATACCCACGAAATTCCCTTAGGTATATAATCAACGAATTTAATGTCAACGAAAATTAATGATTTTACAGTACGCATTTTGTTCTGCCACTGTTTACACTTTGCATTGTGCTGAAAGATATTATTTTAACAGTTCTTCGTGGATTTCTATATTTCTGTTAAATGTTTTGTTACTTATATCTTTACATATCAAAATACTATTGCTGTTAAAGGATCAATAACACGTGACAAGGAAACGTTTTAACAATAAAACTCAAAATTTATTGTCTGAACATCTTCATCTTCGCAAAATGAACAAGGAAGTATATTTAGAGAAAATTCGTCAATTTAGCAAAACATAACTGTCTTTATTTCAACTGAAATGTTTTCTTTCTGTAACATCGACCTATTAGCTGTACAATAAATCTAATAACTGACATATACTATCTTGTTTTGTGTTTTTGATACTGCTGTATGTGCGAAGCGACTCAAAAGGTATGACCACTCACAACTTCTATGCATAAGTAACATCTTAAGGCACTCGTTTAAAGTAGATCGGAAAAAAAATTACACTCCCTCGTTTACGCTGTTGAAGTCTTTATTTCCTAACAATTAAACCCGGGAGGTGAAGGTCACATTTCACAGGAATTTCTTTTTCCTCGGAAACACACTTCGGGGAATTCTGGTTAAATATAGAATATGGTATCCTCGAAGCAGGTGCTTGCAGTATCACGTGACATATTTCACAACATGGCGTCTTCATCAGTCCCGGCTAGCGAAGAGTTATTTAAACTTTCAGCCTGCGAAGTGAGCACGTGCACAAAGAGTGAATGTGATCAGTCATATAAAGGCACACGGAAAAAAGAAATATGGGTTCAATACCATTCGAACCCTATTCACTGAGATGGAATAAAACACACCATTTTCAATCACGGAAAGTTGCATTGGATGACGGCATGTGTTTGTAGATGTGATACACATCAAAGTCTTAGTTAATGGCCATCTGCGAACGAGCTACTTTAAATAAAATAAAAATCGAAGATAACCTTGGACAAAGGTATTAGATAATGCTATCAAGTTTTATGTTAGAATAGAATGCTACATACCTTCTTTACTTAGCAAAAAGATAATTTGCGTTAAATATTCGAACGGTTTGTGTTGATAACTAGAAGGTCCGAGCGTCTGTTGACATTTTGTTCATAGTGTCCTTTTACGTTATATATGATCTATAAATAAAAAAATAATTGTGAATTAATATGGATAGTACCGGTACATATAATAGGATGTTGGTAAGTAAAGTCTCGCGGGAATGGTCAACACTTAGCTGGCACATATATGTTAAGTGTATTTATTAGTTTGCTTGATTTTTATATCCCGTCTACAAGAGTTCAATTACGCAGAGTGCTAGGTACCTCATTAATAAACCATGCCATATATGTAGTTACGTGAGATGATACCACTCCTATTTTCAAAGAAATATTCTTGTGCGCAGATCGCCGAACAAATGGGCATACCAATACCATTTAAATTGACCAGAAATTGGATGTTTTATTTTGCATAATAGAAATAGTTATGACGGAATTAGTTATTAATAGTAACAAACATTATTTGTGTGATCAAAAGATTTATTAATTTTGAATTGTATCTATTGATAATTATAAAGAGCTGTGCAAGAAAAGTCGTTTATTTCGTATTGACTGTGCTGACAGATCAATATTAATAGTATATATAAACAGTTAAATGATTGTTGAACCTTATACATGGTGCAAATTTAAGGTTTAGTCACTGTAATGGTTCCGCTACATTTCGGACCCCATTGCCGTTCACGGAGATAACCAAGGTTTCATTAGGGTACCTTGGTAAATGTTAAGCGGTCCACGGCGTAGCGATGTTTTTCGACTTTAGCGGAAGTGAATTACAGGGCATAAACCTTAAATACCCTTTCTGTAGTATATATGAAAGAAAGGATAGTGTGAAGTCTTAAATTACAGTTAAATATGCTTATCTATATATGAAATTAGTTATAGTATAGATATCAGTCAATAATTTGCTAGTATGCAAACAATATTCCTGCCCGAATAAAAATTATAAGACTTATGCAGAATTATGCTAACGCATACAGGTAAAAATGTCAATAGCGGTTAATTGTGTACTGCTTAACCACATACAGAGTTTACCTGTCCGTGATAATAGCTTAAATTACACACAGTGAATACTCCATCGCACATGTGTACATCAGACAATATGTAAAAGGATTTAAACTTCAGTAAATTACATATATGCTGGTGTATTCTGGTTTAACCTGCCCCTAACAAACAAACAAAAAAGAATTACAGCAATATTGAGCATAGGGTGTGTGACTAACGTATTCAAAAATATGCAAATAGACACTCTGTACCTCTGAATTTATCTTACCCCTTTATACAGCGGGTCGTGTACAGAAGAGTAATGGCGTGGAAGACTATGGTCCGCCATATCTGGGAGTGTAGGGCAATCTGGCTTACTTTAGCTGCTTTTATTTTTCCATGTGGGATCTTGAGAGGCTCAGAGGAAACGGAATCGGTGAGTACTCTCATTTCTGTGTTTGTTTGCTTGGGCATAACGTCCCACCAACCGTTTAGGAGTCATTTGGAAAAATTTGTCTACATAAGACAGATATAGTGGGGCAGCAATGCGGATATAACACCGTTATCAAGTTGATTGATGCAAAACCCTGTCACATTATCCTGATACAGGGAACTACCCCTTTTATGCTGAGCGCTAATTTTACGACTTTTTATGACCTACCGATTCCAGGGCAGACGCTCTATGCAATCTGCCATCGGGACAGGTTTGTGTACTTCTAAGCTTAGTTAATCGTTTAAATATTTCAATAATTGATTAAAGTGATTCTTATGTAGGCAATTATCAGTATCAAGTTAACAAAAAACTCAAATTCGATAAGGGCTGTCATTAAAGACCACAGCTACTAATTTTAAGTATGAGTTTACGACTACCTTTGATTAATATGAGTATTTTTTTTTACCTCAGATAGGTTCTCTATGAAGCATTGGCATACAGAGTAGACCCACAGACCCAAGACCTGTCTGATCCAGGTGATTCTGCATGATCGTAAAATGCTTTAGCTCAGATTCTTCACAGTCTGGTTAACAAAGAGTAATCAGTTGACGTCTTGGAAAGTTCAAATTTATAATATTTTATGTTTTTAAAATAGTGTAGCACTGTTAAAATGCTTACAGTCTGTATGACAGGAGGTTCTAGAGGACGTAATGACTTTTGTGAGGATGAAAAAATAAATGTTCTTTCAGGAAATAGATACACTCTCATTTTAATGTCGAAAGAAGTCCTTTATTTTAAGATCTTTGAAGTTGACACGCTGAAAAGAAGATTAACTAAAACATAGGAAATGCATTTTATCAAGACAACTTCATCAAATGTGACCTTGAACCGATGGGTTGCTTGTAAGCGTGATCAAGCATTAAGTGACTAATATCGTTATTCAAATATGCATTGTATAATGTGATCGTATGTAAAATATTTCTGTTGCACCTTTTAATTTAGTAGATACGTTCATTCGGTTAACATAACATTACAGAAAAGCTACAACTCATCAAACGGGGAGACAACCATTCTGCATACAAATCTAGCAACACCTGTGATGTTGAATTATAACATATAATTAAATGACAAAAACAAAACGTTCCCGGTTTAGAGATCGCGTGTGAAAACTCTTTCAAAATAAGTATTTTTTTTTAAATAGCGGGTTGTTTTGTATACTTAGAATTAAACGATCGAATTTTTCAGGGTAATATTAGTATGAAAAGCTTGGCTCTTGTAATTTTTAAATAATGAAATACGAACGTTAGGATTCTTTTTCTATTTTGTTTATTTGCAATTTGCAACTGTTAGTTTTTTAAATGAAATTGTAATAGGGATACTTAAAATATTCAATAAAAATGATGCTTAAGATACTCAATAAACATGTCTATTCTTTTTATGTTTAACTTATATTCAAGAGACAACGCTAGGGAAGGGGTGCGAATGGGTAAACGTGACTGAACTAGAAAACTTGAATACAGAGACAAAAAAAAATGGCCAAAAACCCAACGGCTCACTACGTTTTGGGCTACCATGGCCGCCAAAAAAGTACAAAAATATATTTCAGTATACTTAACGTTTTAAACCACATCAACGGAATATAAAGCCAGGTAGTACATATATATGTATTCAAACGTATAAGCAAAATTATGTAAAAATACATTTTTTTTTATTTCTAAAGAATAAAAGGGGGTCGTTTAGCTTTGTTGATTAATTATATGTCATCCTGGATATATGGTGTCCTTTAATGGCGGATTTTTTTGTTTTTTTTTTTTTTGGGGGGTTTTTTTCGGCAGTGAATTACGAAAGTATACAACAAAGTATGGGTATATGTCGTTGGCTGCCTAATACAGGCTGGCTGCATAGTATAGATAGCCGTTCACGAGGTTTCTATTGTATATGTTTTATTCATTTTGGTTCCAAAGGTTCGCAGATGCGCCTATGTTGTTATTGTGATGGCGATTCTCTGGCTCACAGAAGCGCTTCCAATCCCTGTGACGTCACTGTTTCCGATTGTTCTCTTCCCTATGGCTGGCGTTGCTTCCGCAAAGGAAATGAGCGCTGCATACATATCGGTAAGTCCACTTATAGCCATTTGATTAGTTAAAACATTCATGAGCTTTCACAGAAACGTCAAAACAAATACAAAGTCACTAGGATCAGGTTGAAAGCTTATTTAAACTTTTTCTCTAAGATCGGAATTTACAACATAAAAGACAAATGACTTTAGTATTATTACTAAAACAAACAAACAAAACATAAAAAAAAAAATTCCAATTCTTTTGAATATAATTTATTTAGGTTTTAACACTGCAACGTATAATAAGGTATTTACTAAATACCAGCATTCCATTAGGATGTGTTCTTTTGAATATAAACTATTCGAAAAAATCTCAGTTGAGTATAAGAAAATACATCCGTAAAGCGTATATATATGTATTCTTCATGAATTCGAAGACGTGACATTTCTTCTTGTACGTATTTTCACAAATAAAACGGAATTGCAAGAAAAGTTTACGTAAAGGAAACGTCCGTGTGTATTTCCGTAAACCCTACCAACAATTCCCGGGATACCCTAAAGGGGTTTCGATACTTTCGACTAAAACAGGAAAGGTTTTCATTTCAGATCCTGAATCGATGATTTTATAGCTCACTCCAATTAGTCAAATTCTCGGTATACGAGTACATGAAAAAATATATTCAAATAATGCAAATGGTTTGTGATATATTCGAAAATATGCTGCAGCAAAAAAAAGGAGCACAATTTTTAAATAGTTAGGTATCGACTTGAAAATATCATAACACTGATATACTGCCTGTAGTCTATAAGTAGCAATGCTACTTTCATTCCAATATCGTCCCAATGTTATTTTCTTCCACTATTATGCTTAGACCAAGGTCATATTTCAAAATTATAAAATCACTCAAGTTTCATATTCTTCTTTTCTTATTGCTGAATTCATAAAACATTAAAATAAGAATTCTTGAAACATTAAAGTCATTAAATAACTGAAATACTGTCGGTATAAAATTTTGTACACGTAGTCACGTACACATATTTTATTTTATGATCTTTTGCGCAATAAATATTTTATACTGACCTGGTTTCAGGACACAAGTATGATATTTCTTGGCGGCCTGATTATAGCCGTGGCAATGGAAGAAAGCGGTTTGCACATGCGCATATCCCTCTTAGTGATGTCAGTAGTTGGGGCTCAGCCAGTCTGGTAAGTAAGTCGTCGAATTAAAATGAATTGAAAGAACACTAAATTTATTTATCCACTTTATAAACAGTTACATAACTAGCTGTCTTGCAATAAATCGTTTCCACATCACAGTAAAAAAAAAAATCGAGAAAAAGTTTTGTAATTTATCAATTGTATATTTATCAATATGCCAGAGATTAAGGATGCCATGGAAAATCAATCTTTATAATAGTGATCATTTGAAGTGATACAATCACTTTGATATATACACTCTAATATTTTTGAATACACAACGGCACTAACGTGTATGTTTTCTCATAGCAAAACATCAGTTCTATACTTGTTTAAGTTAACAGTCAGTGTAACACGTGGCTATTGCTTTTAGTGTTCATGAGACATGAATTACATGGAAATGTGATTTGAGACAAATGAAAGAGATTTATTTCAAATATATGTACACCTCGGCACTAGTTGCAATGCCTTACAATGGTGTGTCACAAAAAATAAGTGTGTAATATATGCAAGGAAAAATACGAGAGAAGTACTCAGATAAAATTATAGCAAATAAATATTGAAAAGTAGCTCTTAATTTTCAATATTTGTGTAGGTGTATTTATTTTGAGATCGTTGCACTCCCTTATGGGAGCAAAAGCCATTTAATTCCGTTCTATCCTCACCTTTACGAAGTAATGCCCTTTTCTTGCAATTTATGTCACCTATCTTATGATGTTCATATACTTAGTAAATGATGTGTATACCTTGAAATATAGATAAAACAATTTTAAGATAACAATTCTCGGACATAACATTACATTTTCGTATTTTTAAATTATTGCTAAGTTATCACCCAATCACGTAGGCCGCTGTGCTGTATCCACAGGTTAATGCTAGGACTCATACTTACGACTTGGTTCCTGTCCATGTGGATCAGCAACACGGCAGCCACCGCCATGATGGTGCCAATCATCAAGGCAGTCATCAAAACCACTGAGGATGTCAACGAACCAGCAAGTGTGGCAGGTCTGTACCAATCGTCATCATCATTATCATTGGCATTATGTATGAGTAGTTAAATAATTTCTGTTAGTGCATACGGTAAAACCTCATATAAAGTCCACCTCAGTATAAGTGGTTTAATAATTTCTATTAGTGCATACAGTAAAACCTCATGTTAAGTCCACCTCAGTATAAGTGGTTTAATAATTTCTATTAGTGCATACAGTAAAACCTCATGTAAAGTCCACCTCAGTATAAGTGGTTTATTAATTGCTATTAGTGCATACAGTAAAACCTCATGTAAAGTCCACCTCAGTATAAGTGGTTTATTAATTGCTATTAGTGCATACAGTAAAACCTCATGTAAAGTCCACCTCAGTATAAGTGGTTTATTAAATGCTATTAGTGCATACAGTAAAACCTCATGTAAAGTCCACCTCAGTATAAGTGGTTAAATAATTTCTATTAGTGCATACAGTAAAACCTCATGTAAAGTCCACCTCAGTATAAGTGGTTTATTAATTGCTATTAGTGCATACAGTAAAACCTCATGTAAAGTCCATCTCAGTATAAGTGGTTTATTAATTGCTATTAGTGCATACAGTAAAACCTCATGTGAAGTCCACCTCAGTATAAGTGGTTTATAAATTGCAATAACTGCATACAGTAAAATCTCACGTAAAGACCATCTCAATATCAATATAATGTTTGATAATTTCATTAGTGCATAATTAAAACCTCATTAAAGTCCACCTCAGTATAAGTGTTATTATTGCTATTAGTGTCATTACATAAAACATCATGTAAAGTCCATTTCAGTATAAGTGGTCTTAAATTGAAACTGATATAAACTCAATAAAGACCACTATTTAGACCTCCATTCTGTAAAGACCATCCTCAATATTAAGACCACTATTTTTAGGACCCTTTCCCATGTGTCCTGTAAATTGAAACTTGATTATACGACCACCTCAATATTAAGACCACTATTTTTAGGACCCTTTCCCATGTGTCCTGTAAATTGAAACTTGATTATACGACCACCTCAATATTAAGACCAGTTGACAGCAGTCCCAAGGATGGTCTTATTATTGGGTGTTTACTGTATACTTGGATGTTTTATGTATGTACAATTCTATGTATATTCAAACTTTATTCTTTAATTATCACCTGTCTCGGTGGGCGAGTAGTTTAAGTGTGTGCTCTGTAACCAGTAGGTCGTTGGCTCGATTCCCGCCGCGACATAAGTCGTTAAAATTTTATTGAGATATCTTCCTTGAGCTTGGAGTCATTATACAGGGGTAGTTCAAAGAATTGTTGACTTAGTGTCTTGATAACGTGACTTGGTGTGGCATCCTGCCACTTGAATATGGCGTGATATCGCAGTGAATCTCATTTAGACAATACATATTGTTTACTCATGATTAAAAAATGATGATGGACGTAAAATAAAATCAAACATATTATTATTGGTTGTCTGGATCTTAAGGTTATGGTTCCGCTATGTCTCGGACCACTTAACCTCTACCAAGATAACCGAGGTATCCTAATTAAATATTAGGAAACCTTGGTTAGTTCCGTGAAAGGCCATGAGGTCCGAAATGTAGCGGAACCATTACAGGGACTTTACCTTTCGAGGAAACAGAACTGAATATAAACTGTTTAGATTCTATAACTATAGACTATCTTTATCTTAAATGAACAAGTATATGACTAAGTTGTATGACCATTCTGTTAATTAGAATCCCCTGCGGAATCCCGTGGGAGGGAAAATGAAGGTTACGAGATGAGTTCAGCCAGTAGTCTTGATATTGCTGTCACAGTGGACTCCAGACCGGAAATGAACAGAAGGTACAGACAAGTTGTTAAGTTTCCAATCTTAGTTCGCCTCGAGTTCATCCGACTGCCAATATTTCAGGATTGAATTGCATAATCTGAAGGTTCATAAGTGTGTGAACTACATCATCGTGGGTGTTCGATGATGAAGCTACTTTAGATCTGTGCAACAGGGATGGAATGAAAAGACCTCCAGCGTTCATACAAAGGTGTTCCATCAGAATTTGAATTCCAATTCTTTACTCGGTTATTGTAGTAATTCAAAAAACAACTAGCTGATAATTATTATATATTTAACGCCAAAACAATTTCCGTTCGAAAATTAAGCTCTTCAACACAAAAAAACAGTTTAAAATATTTACTTACATTCTCTTTACCATGTTATCCAAATAATAAGTTCATAATTACCTTTATAATAAATCTTGAACAGCAATTATTCGTATTGTTCTTGGAATAGGAATTCGACTGCTAAATGTTGGCAAGATTTACGAAAATGATTTCATTGATAAAATAGCTCCAATTGTTATCAAGCCGCGCCTTCCCACAAATGCAATATGACACTTGGTTAGCTTGAGCTATGTATACATGGTCAATAGAGAATGGTTAAAAGATAAGTAAACACAAGCACATATACTAGATATATATATATATATCAGTATGTTGTAATCCCAACATATGATGGTGGCCGAGTTTAAAGGTAAAGTCCCTGTAATGGTTCAGCTACGTCTTTGACTTTGACCAATAAACCTCTACCAAGATAACCAAGGTACCGTAATGAAAAATGAGGAAACCTAGGTTATCTCTGTGAAAGGCCATGAGGTCCGAAATGTAGCGGAACCATTACAGGGACTTTACCTGAAAAGCGTCTACCTATGGAGATGGGGGTATGGGACCGCGACATACCATAGTCGTTAAAAATGGTACAAAAACTGATAGCTCACTGCTTGGCCCTTGGCATATGTAAATGATAGTTCCAGTACTGATTGGCCTGGTGCCATGGTGATATTACTGGGTATAGTATCATGCCACATACCTATTGCATGACACTGCAATGTGGCAGCATCAAAAATATCACAAGAAGACATGACTAAAATACTGTCGGTGGGACATTAAAACAAACTAAAATGTCATTTGCTATTATCAACTTTTAGAAAGAGGGGATGATTATGGTACTTATTTAAAATATGCATTACACAATTATTCATAAACTAAATACGTTAAACGAGCACAGCACGCATGCTAAAATGCATTTATTTACAGAGTAATTTTCATTCATTCAGTTTACTTGTAACGTGAATAGTCATAGTCCTCACTCTGCAATACCTGGTTATATATAGTTCGTCGATTCATAATCATTTAATCATTGTGAGTGTGGGGTCAAAGGGGACATTGTTAAATATGATTTCATCTCTTATCTTAAAAAATGGAAAAATTTATTAATTTAAAAATATTATTTTATATATATATATATATATATATATATATATATATTCTATTCTATCCATTATCAAAATTAGCTATATGTTGTTGTTATTTAAATATTGATATTGCAATTTTTATCTATTATATCGGGTCTATATAATTCGCATTATAGAGGCATGTACGACTATTTTGACCACACTATATTTCTTCAAGATGTGCACAGTTTATGACATATATCTAGATAACCAGAATGTTAAACTACATTAAGTCCCACAATATCATATCGCGATATTCTTCCTATTTTCAAATATCGATATAATGAGACATTCATAAGGTTTCAAAAGAAATCGGTACAATCAGTTTTTCCCAGGGCATGTTTTCTGAACCGTTGAATATACTGTAAACATGTTGTTTATCAGTCATCGATTTACATCTTTGAAATATTGCAATATCATCCAGCTGTGATATGGCATCTAGTGTTTCCGGGGCGACGCAGACGAAACTTCTGTTCCGAAGCCGTGGTCCGAGATTGATTTGTCCGGAAGTTCCCTGTATGTCACCATGACAAGGCCATGATATATCGCGCTCATTTACGAGTATCTCATATTATAAATGACTTATCCCAACGACTTTAAATACTGATCTGTTTGAATAAATGACTTCATCCCCATCGAATACAGCGACGGTAGTTAATGATTTGAACTTGATGATTTTTTTTCTCAGTTTTTGTTACGTCAGAAAAATACACCAGACATCTAATTAGCCTCATCTATATTTAGCTATGGATCAAAACCGCCAATCCCTTACCCTTTGATTGGCCCTTACGAGCTCAAACACTATTAATTGAAAATTTGCTATCTGCATGCAATAACTGAAGGCTTTAAGGTATTGAGCCATGAACTGTGAGAGAAGTCACAAAAGATTGTACCATTTGGTCATTTTGATTACTAGAAACATATAGTATTAACAATATCACATCGCAAAGTGACATGATCGATTTGCCGCTCAGTTCGCATTATCCTGGTCACGCCATGCCTACCAGTCTTGAATCCTTCCTTATATGTGCTGAATTCCAAACAAGGAGGTTTTGCAAGTACCAATTTACCAACTTCGGTACATCATAGCTGACAATTGAACGTACGACTACCCGAGGCTGATATACTGACTCCATTAAGCTAACACGCCTGGTAATAAATCACTTAACTCAGTATATGCAGGGCATCGATGACGTCATAACATGGCCGAAAATTTGCCTGATATTTCAATTATAGCATAGCTATAAAATCAGAATTACTATTATAACAGAACGTTATCTGGATTTATCAAACTCCGAGATCAAAAATTTTTTCACGATCATGTGATAATGATTAATGCCTTATCTCAATATTCATCCCGTTCATTATATCGTTAACGATAGGAATTAATAGTGCAATTAATCGCGTCAGTTAGTGATTGCATTTGTAGACTGGCGGTAGAAGCCAGTCTTAAGTGTTTATAAATCAAAAAGCAGGAATCGTTGACTTACATATTTACCACAGCTATTTTAAACCGTTTTGTATCCCTCCGCGCTTACATGTAGAAGTACATTCGATTTCTAGGTTAGTAAGGATGACTCCTACGTAGGTACTTGAATGAACACACTCATGATCATATTATTGATTGTATCGAGATCAAACCTGCTTAAATGCTGGTGATAAAATTACAAGTATAGCCAGTAATATAATCATATAATCATCATATATTTGCATATAATCATGCAATTCTAACTATACATTACATCGTATAAACACTCCTCTTTTCAAGCTTATTAAATATTTACCAGTAACTGTTATACCGTGTACACATGTTTACAATAAAGACTGGGGCGCATATGCTTTATTTCTTGAAATTGTGTATGTGCGTGTTACAATGAGTTGAACGACATTTCGTTTAATTTGTAAAACTACAGGCAACTAATACGTTTTGTTTTTGTGTATCTGATGTACAAACTAGCAAAATGGAACTGTTGAGAGATCGGTTATATTATGAGAGAAGTAATTATAAGATAATATACCAGTTGCAAATAGAAAACGTACACATAGGCATTCGCATTTAAATGCCTTTTTTTTTAGAAATATGATGTGTTTAGCTGAAGAAAATAATAATATGAAATATTAAAAGACAAATATGATGTTAGTTTTCTCTAATTAAGATATCATTGATACTTTGGGGAATTGTATACAGACCCCAAAAACATATATTTCTGAAATAAACAATCTATCTAAATTAACAAAAACATGAACACTAAGATGTTCTTGATAAAGGAATGCTTGTACCTAAAATACGTGTAATAATATACATGTATCATAACTGCTTTCAGAAAGCGCAGTGGTCCAATGGAATTGTCTATTAATATGATTACATGTATATCATTTTCAATTCCTTGTTAATTTTTTTTGCCGTGATTTGGCAAGATTCTTTTCGTCTTCTTTTCAGGTACTAAGGATTGGTCCAGCACAGGCATTTATAAATGGCTTATCCCAAAATCAGTATAATAATAAAAGTTTATAATTACCCGTTATCACACAATGTCATCATGATTTATCTTTTTTTTTTTAATTTTTTTTTTATTAAGTGTTTAAAGACTCACAGCCTTAAGCCAAAGGCGGCTCGGCATTATGCGAAGTCTTTCATGATTTATCTGTCTACAGTGGCAAGTATATAGTATCAGCGGAGAGCTTACCGGTACCCGGCACCACGATGATGACGCCTGTGGAGCTGCAAAGACTTGCCAAAGGTTTTGCCCTTAGTGTGGCCTACGGAGCCAACATTGGCGGTATCGCTACACTGACTGGTACCCCGCCTAACCTCGTGCTAAAGAATAAAGCAGATGAGTAAGTTAAAATGCATTATGCACATGTTCAAATTAAATGTATTAATATGCCTTGGGCAAAATCCGCCCGTCATGGATTCTATCCCAAGTTGCAGCATATGAAAGTAGTAAAAATGGTATTAGTATAAAATGTAATTTTTTTAGCTCGCCTGTTTCGAAGAAAAACCCGAGCTGT
Source organism: Solen grandis (assembly GCA_021229015.1). Taxonomy (NCBI): domain Eukaryota; kingdom Metazoa; phylum Mollusca; class Bivalvia; order Adapedonta; family Solenidae; genus Solen; species Solen grandis. The sequence goes on along the minus strand of CM037785.1, from coordinate 20,443,568 downwards.
CATGATCGCTGGATCGTCATTGTTGTTGTTGTCGTGTAAATACTTAATAGTTTAATGTAGTTATTTCTCAAACACTTTTAACAAAATGAGTTTTGGCATCCGCATGCGGTGCTCTTGTTTTGGAATTAAGCATTGATATGGTACTGGTGGACTGGATGCCAATGTCATGTATCAAATCACTTGTCTCAGGCATGATTTTGAATTGGGACAGTTCAAGTCAATATTTGAGGCAATACTCCCGCCGCCCCCCCCCCCCCCCCCCCCCCCCCCCAAAAAAAAAATTAATCGGAAGTTTTGACTTATAGTTTGTCCGTTGTATTGTATCTAATACAAAAATCGCGGTATTATGTGTATCGCGGTATTATGTATATACACCATAAATTTCCTTAAGGGAGTTTTGTGTGTCAATTTATTCGTGTGATCATGTTCAAGAAAACGGTCGGTCTATGAATTCAACTTTTTTGGGGGGAGTTTAATCGTCATGGTAAAAAAGCAACACAAACATGATTTTACAATATATTTTCTATTTTCAGACTGTACGTACAGTATATGGAGGATTCGACAGTGGAATCGCCCATTACGTTCGCCAGGTGGTTTGGATTTGCCTTCCCCTTATCTCTGATCATTTTATTCACGGGTTGGCTTTGGTTGGCTGCAGTATTCCTTCGTAAACGGTAAATAAATGTTTTAAAGTTTCGATTTATAAAGCCCAAACTCTAGAAAATCGTGTTCCCAACTTGCATATTTACAGTATGGTGGTAACTAAATCAATTGAATGTCATTATTTTAAAATATTAAATCAAATCATAAAAAAGGTGATATACTTCGGTTTTCAAACAAATGTGATTTCAATTTTCGGAATTCATCATAAAACCAGACCAAAGGACCAATAGTCCTGACAGCTACTAACATTTTCCTAGCTTATAAGTCTGTGCTAAGCAAATCGTTGAATTTTGAAATCATAGACACGTAATAATTGAATGGAATAAAATCTTGCAGAACAGATACTGTAACGCTCTGCTAAGATACTGACTGTCATGATTAAGACTTTTTGCGGAATTAAAGTTTAGACCTGAGCAGACTTGAAATGTATGTCAACCTTTACGATCTACTTTCCGAATGTTTATTTATAAAAACAAACAGTAACATTGTCAATCTTCGGAACATGTCAAAATTATCTTGATTGCATTTCTTACCAGAGTAAAATGCCGTAGAATCTGAATTATATATTATAGATCATCTCTGATTGAATGTTATAGAATGCTGTAGAATACATAGGCTATTGGGACGGAGGCCCGTCCAAAAGTGTACAGTCTTGGATACGATATTTAAAGTCGTTATTTTCAGTTTGTAATACAATGTATCTTATGAACACCAATGCAATGTTGATCATTTATACTTATTGTATTTAAGTGTTGATCTAAAATCAAAAGGTCCGAACATATAGCCGTAGACTCTAATATTCATATGTTAGTATGGACCAGAATGAAATGTTATGACTATAAAATATGATCTACACACAGCACTTTCCGAAACAGTTACTCATACAAGAAAGATATGAATAACTCACGATATGATATTAGAAAGAAATTGGCCTATTTTGTAGGAAGCCTTTATAACAGTTTGGTATGCAATTCGAGTTTGAGCCTAAAATTTGTACTTAAATATCATTCAAGAACGAAGATCATAGGTCTGTTGCTTCATGAGATAAATATGAAGTGACTAAATTTGCACTTAAAACAGTATTATTTTGTTAAGACTGGTACATATTTTTTCACTTACGTTACAAATAGTTAAAAAAATATAGTTTACCCCAACGCCCGATACATAATATGACTAAAGCATATATCTTTCGGTCTTGAATGAATAATTTTAGCCTGAAACAAGTAATTCACAAGCTTCTAAATATAATTATTGTTAGTAACATAACAAGTTATGTGCATTCCTAAATTGACATATACATGTATATGAATACACGTTGTAGTTTTCATTGTTCGCAGTGAATTCTCGTTAAAACTGCGGATGAAACCCAGAGGTGTTAATTTTAAAACAGTCCTTATATGGCATTCTGCTTTCTGAGACTTAAAATCGTTTTGTTCCCATATGGAGCACCTGTGGCATTTATCGCATGTGTTACATCTGTGTTTTAGACCATAGAATATTTCAAAGACAATAACTGCATGTAATTGAAAGATGATGATGATGATGATGATGATGATGATGATGATGATGATGATGTTGTTGTTGTTGATGATGATAATGATGATGATGATGATGATGATGATGATGATGATGATGATGATGTTTTCTATCTCATGCTTTCATTTAGAAGAAGAGACAGTATAAAATCATATCATACACAAATGGTGATATGATACTATCATTATCATAGTGATACGTTTTCTGCAGTTGTTTTTAAAGTAACGCCGCATTTATTAAGCCGGGTTCATTTGATGAAAAAAGATGATGTCAAGTCGATAAAAATGACGTCATACAAATAGACTTAAGAAAAGAGACAAAATATATATCAAAATATATTCAATATATTGATTTTTTTTTTAAATACACATGTATTGTATTTTCTTACACTTGTCCACTTGTCGTCATAGAAATCATATATTCGTGAAAAGTAATGTCTCATGTGACAACGCGTGATAGAAATAAACGACCTTGCAAAAACAATTTCTAAAAAAAATACCTCTGCCACTATCATGTCTGTTTTCCTGTCTATGTTAGACCTTTTATGTAGAGATAATTTAGACTTGAAACTTTATAACTTTTGCTTCGTAAGTTTGACATTAAAATTTATTTATCTATCGTCTTTTATGATGGACTTCTACTGTAAAATTTGACAATGCTCATTTTAATATAATTATGTTATATGGTGAACATAACGCGTATCTCCTTCGAAAAAGCATAACACTTTACATGATGGCATATATTGATATAACATTTTTGGGGGCTACGGTGCCATTCTAAGAAAATCAAAGATGGCTGTAAAAATCCAAAATTGCCGCCCTTATTATTTACGATTTTATGTACTCTTGCCCTTACTTTAATTATTGTTTATGATGCAAATAAGCACGCAGTTTGGTATTTTGCTAGGCAAGAGTGTCTAATACAAATTAAAGCTTAATTTCATTTCTAAATAAATGGTACAAATGAACTGTTATAGCTCCCTTACTTGGCGCTCACCATATAAGGGAGGTTGCAGGACTGGTTGGCCCGGTGTCAGGATAATGTGACTGGGTGTGGTGTCATGCCACATGTCTACGGCGTGATATTGCAGTGTGACAGTACTGTATCTGTCTCAAGTAAACATTGTCTCCAAATGACTGAAATACTGTCGGACGTTAAAGCCAACAAAAACATTTCTAATTAAACAAAAAGTCGGCCAAAATTCTAGATGTCCGACAAAATTCAAGATTGGCGCCGTAAATTTTATTACTCTACTGAAAATTTGTAAGATTAACATACACATTTAGATATTACATTATTCAATTTAACGTTAGAAAATTTTGCTTTCTGACGAGTGAATACATTTATGATGATTACTCAGTAATATATAAATATCAAATATCTAAACTAACCGACACAGTTCAATATAAGGATATGAACTTGTACGAACTTTAGATGGATATCTTAAACCAGTATCATAACCAGAAAAAGGTAATAGTCATTAAATCGGACATTTTTGGGTCTGGATAAACGAGATTTTTATGAATCGGGAAGGTATTTTGAATTATAATCTTTCATATAACATTCCATGGAACACTTTATCATATACTCAAGGGCTTAAAAGACGCTTTACCTTGGATAAAATTTAATGTCGGGTTTCTAACTTCGTGTTTATCAAAATATTTTTGGTTAATGGTGAGGCATACAGTGTTTTTTTTTTTTGTTTTTTTGTTGTTGTTGTTTTTTTGGAGGGTGAGGTGGGGGGGGGGGGCGTTATTTTATCTTATCACTAAAGAAAGAACGAGTTTAAGAAGGGTTCAACCTTTTGAGAGTTTTTAAACACACGAGTTGAATTTATCCATTTTTTTTTAAATTTTATTTCTTTTTTTTTTCATGTGTAATGTTTAACGCAATAAATATTTGAAATTTAATTTGAAAACTTCAGCTGTTTCAAGCGATTGGCACCGGAAATACGGATCGCTATTAACTCTGTCATCAAGAAACAGTTTAAAGATCTTGGACGGATGTCGTGAGTAAAATTATTTTGGGTTTCTCTCTCTCTGTCAATACATATGCATATTTCATTATCTGAAATATTCTTTAATAATTCTAATAATATTATAATTCATTTTCATATAATTAATTTCTATGCTTTATTTTAAAGACATCACGGCTGTTCAACTCTTTACACAGTATTTCATTCCATACCAGGTTATGTGAATTCCAAGTTCTGTTAATTTTCATTTTACTCGTGATCACGTGGCTCTTCCGGTCACCTCCAAATATTGGCGGCTGGGGTAGCGTCTTCAAAAAAGGGTAAGTGTCAAGCTCGCTTTCTTTTATATTTATTTTTCCTGGAAGGTGTAATCATGGAGAGTACTTTGAAAATGTTTTCTCACGAGTAGCGTAGATGGAATACAATATTTCATCTTTCACAAAAAAAACAAAAAAAAAACAAACTTTTTATGTCATTTTGGATCCACTAAACAGCAAAAATAAAATGTCTATCTTTGTAATAACGAGTCACTTTAAACGGGAGTACTTAAAAAGAAACAAAATCAATGAAAATGATTATGGGCCAAAGATTGATTTATTTTCTCATTTATTGACATCTCTAGTTTTGGCTGTGTTCTGTATTACGTCATTTTGTTCTTCTTTCTTGCCAATAAACTAATACAAAACTAGTCATTTTCTGTATTTCCACAAGCATACCTGATGCGAAGAAGA
>CM037785.1:20388563-20438563 GCA_021229015.1 Solen grandis | reverse complement strand
AAATAAGACAGAGCAATCATAACAGATTCAAGTCAATAAATGCTGAATTATTACACCTGAAATAAAACAATCAATGAAGAGAAAAAAAACATTTTCAAGCAAATCAGTGTAAACAAATAATCCTGATCCTTTTTTCAAATAAATTAATCTTATCTTGTCTCTCTATTCATTCAGTTCCTAAAAAAAAATAACTCTTTTCACTCAATACCTGAAAATAACAGACATAAATAAAACAATACTATAGCACTAATTTCCCACAAAATCACTCTGTGTGTTTGTGTGTGTTTCATTTTCATAAAAAAAAACAACATTTTTTTTTATGAAAATGAATAATTCAATGAAGAAATGAATGAGATGTGATGTGGAAACAAAGAATGACAGATGAGGAAAGTTATTAGATGACAGTTAACCAATTACCATTCAGTTAGGATCATGCATGAGATTTTAACCTCCAAGTGTGCCAGTGCTTGTGCAATCTGATCAGCCTGCAAAATACAATAGAGAACAATTAAATTTCAAATTGAACATGACATAGAAATTCAATTACAAATATAAGCAATGACACAATAATTTCAAAGGAAAATTTGTTTGACAAATGTTTCTTTTTAATTCACATCTTCTTTCTCTCATTCCCTTTCACACATTCACCTCTCATTCTGTTTAGTTTTAAAGATAATCAGGTAGATTCTAAGTCTTTAAATGTTCAACAGTCAAACGATCACTTCTCCATCTAACGCCAATGCTGACTCCTAGTGCTTGAACTATATAACTGTTCCCGGTTATACTGTTAACGTGCTTATTCCATCGTAGAATAAGAATGAGATTAATAAAGGTACGAGCAAACACAGATCCGAAATACTGCAAACACACGTGTAGAAGCAGAGGAATATTTCTTTCAAATATAGCTTCTTTTAATGCTTTATCACAAAATATGCAAGAAAACTATCTACAAACTCCATGAAGTATACTTGTCTGACAGCAAATGGTTGAAAAATACAGGTATTTCCACTGTTTCGGTCCTCGTGTGGTTTGTTTACATCGCATTCCTGAGGAAACCCCCTAGCCTGCCAGAAATCCTATGACGTCATCACGGTCGGTACTTTCGTCCCGTTGCCTTTTCGAACCCAAATGTCACACTGGCCACCAATGTCGCAGTGCCGTTTTTCAGTGTTGCAATGTTATGTATATGGGTGATGATATTAGACGGCACCCGCGGGTTGTTCCATTCGGGTTCTGGAACACAGCGCAAATAAACAGATAACGGATACAAGAAGTCGTGGCTCTCGCCATTAAATCTATTGATAAAGTGCGCATGTGTTACCCGTGCTTATCACGAGGTCCGCCACCTGGTGAGTGAGTTAACTCCCTTGATTGTTAGTAGCGAGCGAAGGTATGACTGACTGACTGAATGAATGAATGAATGAATGAATGAATGAATGAATGAAAAAAATGTATATGTCTGCATATTTTAATGAAATGAGAATGTAGAATTAGGTGTATTATAGTTTCTACGAAATTGCTTTAATGACACGATCAGGCTAAAATCTGACCCTGCGACACATAAAATTTGAGACTTTGATTTAGTTTCGTGGATTTCTTCGAAACAACAATGTTATAGTCAAATTACAAGTTGTGGTATGAGGCACATTGACAGAAACATCGACCGAACCACATAGAGGGTTTCATCAGAGTGGGGTTCGAAACAATAGTAAGTGAGTAACTGCTTATTTTCCACATTTGCTGTTGAACATCTGAAGTAGGCTATCTGATCAACAGCAGATGTGCTCAGTTTCCTTAAATAAATTTTATGAAATATAAATACAATGCAGCTGAAAGGTGAACACTCTCTGCACCGTCAGGGTATCGCCTGAGGAAAAGAACCTCTACAGTATAATCTCTAAATTTGTACACGTTATAACCTAGAAACGATTACCTTGATAATAAGTTCAATGCACAAGTAAAACATCCACGAAAATTAAAAGATAATGCATTCTCATGTTACTCGATAGAAATGGGATTCTTTTCGAAAGCACGCCCCCCCCCCCCCACACATACACACTACCATGACGCATTCAACTTTTTACACACACATATTTATATCAATATCGATATTGTTTTATTGTTCAAACATTTTATTAAAGAGATAATATTAATAGAATTTATCAAGAGCTAATATTGGAGACCCCCCCCCCTACACACAAACCCACAAATAACATACAGCGCTAATTTTATACAAAAGATGATGACGTTTTACAATATGTCAAGATGTATCAATTCATGTGAAAATGTTTTTCTCTTAGTGATTGCTTGAATAAACCTCATTTGAGTCACCAAGACAAGGAGTATTCCTCTCCGTGTTTGAAGCAAACTCGTAATTTAAAGCATTTGAAATAAACTTCCTTTGATAAAATGGGGTTTTTCACGCGATTTTAAAATTTATTTCGTTTTATATCTAAGATAAATTGATTTTACAGTCTTAACAGTCTAATGACACATTTTATTAGCACTATCATACATGTTTGTAGGTCATATTTATTCTCATCAATATTATCTGAATTAATGAAAGAAGTCATTTGTTACTCATAATTTATATAAATGGACGCAGGCGTGTGATTGCTCATATTCAAATACGTTTCGGCACAGCTCCAAATAAGTTCCATTTAATCTTTTATCTACCGAAAACACTCAATAACAAATTTCATATGCATTTATATACACATGTACCTGTAGATATTTTAAGGCATTTTTCTGGAAACAGATGAAAGGTCTTATCATTTTTAGTTTTGTTGGTGCAGATTTCAATATACTACCTTAAGACATCCAAAACCTGAAAGACATAAGAAGCTGTATATTACTTAAGTTCACCTTTACCTGTGGATGATAAAGAAAGAAACATTATTTTCATATACACAGGTCTAGTATTATATGTGATATAGGAACCGTGTGTGTGTGTGTTTGTGTGTGTGTTTGTGTGTGTTTGTGAGTGATGGATATAGTAAGAACTAAGCTCGTGTACACTCAATGTGAGCCTAGCAATAAACATCAAGTTGGAACGTGACGCACCTTTGTCATCAATTGATTTTCATTTGATTGTTTCTTTCGCAATCTTTCTTTTCCAGGTGATGATCCTTTGCCATCACTTGCATTATTTCTTTTTTTTTTCGTTAACTATTGTCACCTTCTTTGATGACTTGCTCTCTTTGTTTAGCATTTGCGACTAAATCAAATAAACACCACACGAAGCTAGCAGACGTCCTCTTCAAGAATTAATATACTGTATCATCTTTGCCTCTTTAACCGGTTTCTGACACACTATGCACGAAGATGCAACAACACTTTGCTTTTTATTTAAATAAGAGTCATTTTAAGTTTTTTTTGTATTTTAAGCCGAAGACGGCTTTTTCTTGCTTCTCATAAATTCTAGAATTAAACATTTGTCACAATTTAGAGTTGACGTCTTAAAAGTTGAAATAAAATCTGTTTGCGCTTTATTACTGTAATGTAACATTAAATCTAATATTCATAATTACCACTGTTCCCTCAGGAGGTTAAAGTAAATATCTCCGTATCCAAAGATTTCAAGAAACTTTAGGCAACGCCGAGTTGTTAAATTGCAATTTCCAACACATATAATATTATGTAAATTTCGTTAATTGTTGGAATGTGGAAGATCTAAGAATCCGTAGGTGTGTTTTCAGCATATTTAAAACAATTAAAAGTTAATAAATAGACACGTTATAATTCTTAATTAGAGCGGTTTGATTTCTTTTAAATGTTATGGGGTTTTAATCCCCTTAAAGATGTATACAGAATTTTCACGTTATTTCTAAAATAAGCAAATCAGAAGTACAGTAATTGTTCGAGTTGGTTTCAATTTGTTATTACATTACATGCATTAGTATTTTTTTATATTTATCTTATTATTGCCTCTGCCGATAACAGTAACAATGATACGGATGGGGTACAGCTATTTGGAGGGTGTTATTTTTGTATCATTATTTTCTGTTATAGTAGAATGTTTGGTATCTTAATCAATCGGTCCCAAATAAAATAGGAAACTGCGCATTTTATGGTAACATAAAATCGCTTGGCGTAGAAAACGTTAATGTATACTGAAATTAAAAATACACAACGAATTCATGGATTGTAAATTGGCAGGAAAAATGTGTCGTTAAAGTACTCTTTAGCTGAATCAGTACATCAAAATGAGTTTCCTATTTCCTTTTTAGTTATATGCCCTCTGCTTTTGTTAAAAAGGTTTTGAATATTATAAGTTTTACAATAAAAGTTTTTTTACTATATATATAGAGAAGGAAAATCAAAACTAGCTGAGAAATTTTCTTTAACATTGCATGATTATAGACAATTACACTTGAAACAAAGTTATGGGAAAATATGGGGTCTCCATTCTAACTTTTAGAGTTATCTACACCTAAAGGTGAGTTTTTCTTTTGCTCTTTTTTTGTCATTTTCAAGGGCAGATAACTTAATATTATGGGCTAGCAACACCTAATTTAATTTCAAATCGATTTAGGTACTATATTCCCTGTCACTTATTAAAAGTTTAAGAAATCATATGCAACAGATTTTTATACTATAGTCGCATACGCGAATATATAGAAAAAATATTTACAAGAAATACGCAGTATGTTTTTTTTGCTGAAACATAGTAAAAAATATGTTGGATAGAATTGTTTTAAACTTTGCATAATTACTGGGAATGAAACAAAAATAATATTGTGAAATAAAATAGGTATCGATAGTCATGATTTTGAGTGAAACAGTGTGATAAATATACATACATTAATGATGCAGTTAAAAAATGAGAGAAAAAAATGATTTTGGAGCACTATTTTAGTACTGCTAATTTTCGCCTTATTCGATTGTGCTCCACATCTACTTGGTCTAGAAAATAGTGGCTTTATATGATTTATTGGCACATCGATATTAAATACAAAGGCCAACCGATATTTTGTTTCATTTTATAAATGTATAAAAGAAAGGTAATGTTATGAATAGTAATGAATGTTGAAGTAATAACATTTTTACATCGTAAACATGCACACGCACACAACAATATAAGTTTCAAAAGTATTTGTGTATTATCAATAAAACTAAGAATATCCATCATTGTTTGACATTAATTTAATGTAATGAAGTAGTTTCAAAATACGATATATCTGTTGATGCTAAGTGCAATATAATGATATCAGACAAGCACAATAAGATGTTTCCTGTATGATATGTGATACACATGTTCGGTACGGTATATGTATTATTTAACAAAAATCCAATATCAATGTATTGTAGTGAAACATGAATCATAGACTGGTTAAATGAAATATGTTTGAACATGTACATTTGAATGCAGAAACAAAATATGTATAGCAATTATAAGTTGTATAAATATCAGTATGTATCTGTTTTGCATATTGCGAAGACAATGAACTTGTTTTCAAAATAATTTAACTTCCTTGTGAATTAGAGTGATATTTTGTAGTATTAGTACATTATTGTAATAAATATTATAAAACTAACACGATTTGTGTATTTCTTTCAGTTCACTTTGATTTTTCATTTAAGGAAGCAATCCAGTTGTGTTCCCTCATGTCGTCATTATGCAATACGGGTTTCTCTCCATCTGTATGTAGCTGGTCAAAGCAGTATTGGCGACGTCAAGACAAAAAATATACGTATATGAAATATATAGGCGTAATTGCTCACACTCTAAAATACCTGTCATTTTCGAAGGCTATGAATATTTGCATAAAGCATCATTAAACTAAATTACAAGCTAAACAGAGTAATTACGAGTGGTTTACAAAGGTCAATACAAAGAGATTACAAGTCGAAGCGGAGGTTAACACTATATTCTTCATACACGCTACCACGTCACAGGAAGGAAGGAACGTAACTATACCATATAGACAAGTACATGACAATGACTGCAATGACAATATCATTTTGTAACAGTCCTCGTTATTATCAGTAATATTTCACTTATTTATTAGCTTCAATAAGATGCTTAACGAAGTGTAATAGAAGTAGTAACGGTATGGTTGCTAAACCATGCTAATGGATTTAATAAATTACTAAAAGCAAAATGCAAGAAAAGTGGTGTAAGTGGAATGCAGCGCAAAGTTGGGTTTGATATTGAAAGGATCAATATACATTTAGATCTAAGATATTAGATTTGTTCTGCGTGTTTGAAACCCGCGATTTTAATACAGATCGTTATTAAGCATACTAAATGGATTGCTGATCTTAAGAATGGTAGATACTGCTGTGTCTACAAATATAACACGAGCAGATACTGCGATAGATCTGAATACAGCGAAAAAAAAAAAAAAAAAAAAAAAATAGTCAGAAATGCGTTCAGTATAAACATTATGCGCATTAGTAGACCGCGTAAAAGAGATTCCAGCAGTGATACGTCATTTGATAAAACTTGGAATATTTTCCAAGAGCAAAAGCAATGGTCTGACATGAAACATGCACATGAATTTATATATTTAAAGCGTTGTTTCCGAATCAGTGGATAGTAATACAGATATAAGTCCGGTAACGTAAAATACGGTGAGTATAATATGAACAAAGGGTGTATTTCTTATTTGTGCTTTTGAGCGTCTTTTTTTATTTATTTTTAGAATTTTCGAGATCAATTGCAAGAAGCAAAAAGCTGAACAGTTGGTACCTAGTAGCATATCTGTAAGTAAATTGATGGTAATCAAAATCTTCAGTATAGCCAGAACAATGGTATCTTGATATGTAAACACGGTTAAACAAGAGGGAGAATTGAAAAAGGCTGATGTTTAATGACTTGAAATTATAATTGATGATGTATGGGAAAACTTTTAATATAAATATGAATATCAGGTTATTATGAAACGTCAATTCATCATACATTTGTATTACTATCAAAAGTGTCAAGAGTGAAATATGTGCTCGCATATTTTTACAGCATAGAGGAAATCTGTTATTAATGAAAATTGAAGTAGATTTCCAAATGATTATTGTGTACATGCTTAGTATTACATGTGGAGTTATTGATACCCATTAGTTGATTTGGAATCTCCATCTAAGTTTGGGAGCCGCCGTGGCCGAGCGGTTACAGTCGTGGACTACAAATCTCTCAGCTCCTCATCGCTGTGGGTTCGAATCCCGGTAGGGACTTCGGATTTTTCATGTGAGGAAGCCTTCCAGCTGGCTTGCGGTAGGTCGGTGGTTCTACCCGGGTCCCTCTGTGTACTCGGGGTCTTCCTCCACCTGTAATTAGCTGGACTTCACTATATGATTGAAATACTATCACAGCGACGGTAAACCCAAATACAACAATAACATCTAAGTTTGACATTAATACGATGTATTAAAATAGTTTCATTCCGTTTCTAGGATTTCGAAATTGGATATGCACGGCAGATAAAAAATGTGAGAAAGTTACATCAGACAAGCGTATTAGCGGTTTCCTGTTGGAAATACGCTTGTTTGGAGCGAAGCTTTTATTTTCAGAAATATCTTGGATCAATGCAGTGTCGTGAAAGTGTTTAAGTGAAATATATTGTATAATGTAATGAGTTATAATGCAATCTTAAAAAACATAAAAAATGTGAGAAAGTTACATCAGACAAGCGTATTAGCGGTTTCCTGTTGGAAATACGCTTGTTTGGAGCGAAGCTTTTATTTTCAGAAATATCTTGGATCAATGCAGTGTCGTGAAAGTGTTTAAGTGAAATATATTGTATAATGTAATGAGTTATAATGCAATCTTAAAAAAGTGCACGTATACTTGAAAGCGATAAAATCAAACGACAGCCAGCATCAAGTTCAAGCTTTTAGTAAAAGTTTATCAGGGAGAAATTTGATAGATGAACATTGATATATAAATGTTTAAAAACTTGTAATTTTCTAAAACTAGAATCGACGCATAATTTTGTTTATGTTTGGTACAGAGACAAGAGACTGGACAGATTTAATAATACCATTTTCGGGAGTTATGAATCGTGATTAGTTGTAAATTTAATGAATACATTGCTATTGTGTCTGATATGTATATTTGTATATCGATTATCATAACAAATACTTGGATTCGAGATTGTAATCTTGGAAAATATGAATTTTTCATTTCAGTTTGATTATTTCTATAATACGAGTTGATGTATAAAGATTGTTGTTTTGTTTATAACGAACAAATGTTAAAGACAGGCATCTTTTGAAAGCATGTTTATTTTCATAGTGTAAAGTAAGACATTTGACAGGTGCTAGTTACTTCATTTCATCTACCTCTTTTGTGTGAAAGAGTTTTTTGTTGGTGCAAAAAAAAACAAAAAAAAAAACAACAACAAAAAAAACATCAAGTTCTAAACTTTGAATCAGTCATTGCGAATTTATCCAATTATCTCAAACGGATACCAATGTAATAAAATATTATTATACATTTGAGGATTGACTGTATTTATAATATTATTAAATACATTTCCTTGCGGTAGGATTCATTCACACCCATCTGCTTTAAACATTGTTTGAGTGCAACTCAGTTTTATGTCAATATTTAATTCGAGAGGACGAAGAGCGTCAATATATGTTGTAAATAGACATTTACTATCACAATATTTAGTATATAGAAATATGCCATTTGCTTTAAATCAAAATACTAAATGTTTTAACCAGCACATTTGAAATGTACTTTTCCATAACATGCTTATGACAACTCATTTAATAATGCATTCACATTTGATGATTTCTTAGTATTAACCAAAATATCACATGACAAGTTCTTACTGAGTGTAATGATCAATTTGAAAGTGTTAATACTCTTCGTCACTGGAGGTAAAGCGAAACTTGAAGTGTAAAATAGTCATCTACTTTGAGTACGGAGTATCGTGTACATTAAAATTCCATGCTCGCACTTACGCAATATAATAGACAGTACTATGATACATTTTAATCATTCTCTCTTTTTAAAAAAAATGCACTTTAAAAATTATTTAGAAAATGAATTGTAAAGGTGAAAGATATTACAAATGTGTTATTTTCTTATTAATCCTATTTCTTTATTCTATGATTAATTGTTCAGCACAGATCCACTTAATATTAAACGCATTATATCATAAAATAATAAAACAATCGCTATTGTATCGTAGTTCAACCTTGAGTGCCAGAATCTCTCAAATGAATACTGAATCAGAGGCTTGCAGAAGTAGTCTTGACTTTGATATTTCTTTGATAAATTAAAGTTGAGGAGAAATAAATATGTTTATACATATAAAAATAGTCGGCATTTATTCTAGGTTGTCAAAGTATGCCTAACCTAAATAAAATATGCAATTGCTGTTGACGCAATTCAAATTCTAACAAACATATTCAGAGTGTCTCTTGGGAGAAATACGTTAAGATTATTAATACCGATATCAATATTAATTATACGCGAAACAGTGATATACGTGTAGTTGAATTTATATATGTTTATCTTGATTAAATTATGCGTTAGTTTTGTAACAAAAACAGTCATATGGCTGGATATACAATGTTTTGCTCCTGTTATAAGAAGTTTACATATAATGCATGTTTTAAACAGATACATTGAGAAGAAATCACCCTAGTATCAACAATATCATACTTGTTACACCGTTAAAGGTATGTGACAAAATATTTATGCCTGTATCTTAGTTTTCTTTTGTTCTTCTTTTCTTCTTTTATTGTAATGGCTAGCAATCATTTTCTGATTATAATGGCCATATTTTAGACCTTACGGTCAAGGATTTTCCACGTCTGGGTCCGATTTTTTCCTGAAGGGACAGCATCGAAGAGACAGTAGTTGGATACAAGGGAGTATGGGTGCGATATTCTAGCTCATTTTCGAATAGACCTCTTGGTTCTTTTACGTGCCCGTTGTAAAGCACCGATACACAGGAGACAAGTTCCTGGGTAGAACCAGTACTTAGTACTTCAAGTTCTCCTAGCAGTCACATTTTGTCGAGTGCAAGGTTGCATCTGATACGTTTTTGGTTTTACTCGGTCACCAGAGGAAGTTCCCCGGCTTGGATTCGAACCCCAGACCTCCCGAACGCAAAACAGACATTCTACCACTGAGCTATTTTTTGGTGTCTACTTTAAGATTTTGTTTAAATGAGAACCTAAATGTAAGATATATCTTGAGATGAAAACCAGACTATAGTCTAGATTAATAAAAATGCATCAGTTTACAGCAGAATTTCGATATTTATTCATTTACTGTTGATTGTTGAATGTTAATTTAATTTAAATTATTTATTTAATTGTTTTAATTTTAATTATTATGACATGTTCTTTCACTTAGCTATCAACATATTAGCATCCAGGACAATTGACAGTAATTTAAGTATAAATCAAACTTAGTATGCATTTTCAGTGTACACTTTGTGAGCTATATAGTATATTCACAATATGTTCAATTATTTGATTTTAGGCATTCGGTTTCTTAAATTTGCAGGAAACAATATATTTAATGTAGCCTACTACTAGTTAGTGGCAGAAAACCCCGTCCTGAATGTTTTGAAATAAATAAATTCATTCAACCTTATTACCAACTGTATGATTTGATTGACTACTGCTGTTGTGATTCGGAATTAATTGTTGGATATAAATGAATATAAACTGACATTTTATATCATTTCTTCAAAACTATCATGAGGAATTATAGATTTATTGAAAACTGCATACATGTTTATGAAACAAAAATTAAATATGATTAAATCAAAAACTACAAGAAAATAACATCAAAAACATGAAACAACGCTGTATCAAATTTCACAATGGAATATATATGTGTGTGTGTTTTATTTTTATTTTTGATTGTCAGGAATGGATAAGGAACGCAAAAACATGAGGATTTTCTAAACTATGTTTGAAAGCCTAATGATCAATATTTATTGAGATTTAATGATATCCGACCTTGTTCTTTTATTTGAAAACTAAAACAAAAAACCCCTAAAAACAACAACAACAACAACAACAAAAAGCAACACATTCACACACACACTCACAAAAAAAACAACAAAAAAAAACAACATTAAAACACTGGAGCCGGGAGGTCATGGATTCGATCACCGGCAACGATATGCAAAATTAGGAATACCAATACTGGTATAGCTCCCTAGCTCAGCATATGATAGAGTTCTAGGACTAGTTGGCCAAGTGACAGGGTGATAAGGTGATTTAGTTTGGTTACTATTCCTATGGCGTGATAAAGCAATTTGACAGCGATATATATGTCCCAAGTACATGTAGACATTGCCTCTAAAATGGCTAAAATACTGTTATCGGGACGTTAAACCTAATAAACAATCAGACCGTCATTTACCCTTGAGAATGATTTACCGACTTCTAGTGGGATATATATCGCTGTTTCTACACACATATCAGGAACGCCTTTTAACTTAATACCACGAGAAAAGTATCAAATATCCCCGGAAATAAGTTCGGTTTGAACATTAGAAACATCAGTAGAATACATTAAAAGAAATTTCATCTGTGATTTGTCACTCAATAAAAATGGATATTTCAAAGATCAAAGAAATCATTCTGACAGGATACGAGCAAATATTTATCCATATTAAGACACTTTGTTAAGAGATGAAACGTATGGTATGCATCAAAAGTTAAAAGTGCAGACAAAATGATATTAAAAAAACACTATAAGGTTTGTTAACTGGGTTCATCGTCACGATGCCACCATAAAGTGCTAATTTTATAGAAAGACTGATGCGTTACAAGAGGTACTCATAAGTTAATGTTAATCGTCAGATGAAAGACAAAGTTGATATTTGTCAAGATATTCGGTCTTTTTAGTAATTGTACGCACACAAATCTTTTGAAAAACTATACTAGAAGCATTCCGTGTATAAAATAATTCCGATACGTTTGATCGAAGAAGGGTTCATAAAATCGTTTTATGATGTAATAAGTTAAAAAATGTTTACAAATTTTAATGACAACTCCTAAGTAACCATTAAACACAATGTGCGTGAGTCAATTTTCATTTGATCATTATCATCGAGTGCACCTCTAAATGTTATATAACGATGGAGAATGTTTTGATCGTAGGAATAAAAGCATTGAATTGTCCAACAGCTGGATAATGAATTTCTTATAAATAATGTTTCATGAAGGGAAACACAGTTGTGAAATACAGAGATTGAGATATAAATGTGATGAGATGAAAGCTTAAGTTTCATCACGATTAACTCAACATATCACAATAATTTCAGTTGAATGTTACACTGTTTCTTACAAAAGTAACAATTTTAGGGGAGAAAAAAAAATTAATACAAGTATAATGAAAAACAATAAATAAAAAAGAGTCAGCAGTTTTCAAGTAAGAAAGGTGCAAGTAAATTATGGCAGGTTTATTGTATAATATAATATAATAATATATTATTCATATGAATTTTAGTTTAGTACTAATTTTCCAAAAGATATGGTTATAGTCTGAGATAATCGACCTTGGAAATAGATACATGTATATGATGTTATAAAATCAAACTTGAAACGGAAAAATAGGAAGTTTTGCAAGTTAACATAGCTCTATATATTTTCAATTACTGCATTGAATAAATTACGCAATGTTTGCATATGAATAGACAGTTATATGTAGTTGCATATTAGATATCACAAAAATCACTGTGATTCTATATAATAAATTTGAGAACAAGTATTGAATATTGACTAATTGACTCTAGAGGGGTAAATGCATAAAAATAATGTCTGATCCGTATATAAAAGACAAATGTTAAGAAAAGATTTTTTCTTATTCTACGAGAATTATTTCCTAGGTTTTTAGATTTTGTGTTAATGTATTTGTTTTATATGAATGTGCAATAATGAAGCCTCATCTGCCTATATGAAACAAAGGCGCTACTCCGTGCAATACAACAAGATATCCAGCGCACATGCACTTAATGTATTTTCCTTAATTAGATCACAGTGAGGGTGACCTTGTCTGTTAATTTGATCACAAACAATAAAATATGGAGAGGGCAATAATGAGATTGGATCCGCGTCAACATGATTTGAGCAAAAATAAAGGAACACATATCAGGTTTCCAGTGAAAGTGTCTTGTTATTCTTTAGACTGGATAAGAAATATCTATTTCAGATTTATCAACATTTATATTTTGTGTCAAACAATAAAACTTTAAAATATTTACGTACTAACCACTTTTCTTGGTGGTTCAATTTCGGTGACCTCAAATATTATCAACAAATAATCTTTTAACATTTGACGAAACATTTACAATTATTGAATATGTTTTGATCAGAGCTTTATCTATAACTGTTTAAAACTTTAATAATGTGTAAGGAACACGAAATATGTTTTCGAATCCAAGTAAAACTGAGTAAAGGGTCTGTTAATAACAATTAAACAAACTCATTCAAAATACGCGATGTAGAATAAATATATATATATATATATATATATATATATATATATATATGGAAATGTAGATAGTAACTAAAGTATACCCAATCATGTTTATAGATAATTCCGTTTTAATATACTATAATATATGTTCGAGATGGTTGAATGCGTCTGATGTTCTGTAATTAGACACAAACTTGCGATATAGCACGTTTATTTGGAGTACATCAACTGCCTTAAATCAAATTTGAAAGTTTTTTTATGAAGGCATAGAAAATAACTATACTCATTGCATTGTCTGATCGTGACGAGTCCTTATTGTTTGCTTTATGTTATTCTAGGATGATAAAATTAAATATTCCGTTATTATATATTTCCCTCGGTGTAACTATCAATTTGAACGTATATGTGGACTAAAATGACTGATATGAAATAGTTAAATGCCAAATACATTTCAATTCTTGACGTACAATGCATGGTGTCTTTAGTGACTATATTGCTCACCAGGAGCGTGCAGTGAGTGTTCGATGTGTTCTTTTTATCATTGTTATATTTGAGCTGTAATTCAGAGGTACATCTAAGTATACAAGTATTCTATCCAATGTTATGAGTGCATTAAGTACAGTAATTCATTCACAGACATCGTAACATCATAGAAATGCTATTTTGTCGGTCAAAGCTGACGTTGGCACGTTCAAGAAGAGAATGGCAGCCTTGACTAATTCTAATTTTAATAAACATGTATGATTACTCATATATGCATAAAGTAAACTAAGAAGACTAATGTTAATTGGAAATGACAACTCAAACGAAGAAAGTCATGTTCTATTCATACGTTGTACATAACTGGACACAGGCGTCCGCTAGTACTGCTTCAAATGTGTTTAAGCACAAAAGCTAATTTGATTCAATTGAAATACTGTCATACAGATATTTTAAGGAGGTTGATCTAACGTTTTAATTATATTTTTGATAGTGAGTGAAATACAGTTCTGTACTGCTCATACCATCAACATCCTCAGCTGAGAACCGCCTTTCAACAAGTGTTTCGGCCCTTTAATCACAGGACACTCTCCAGGCGGCGGGCCCGCAGTGGTGATCAGTCACTACGTGTTGATGGAAGGCTTCCAGCTCCTCTCCTCTCTCTTCATCCACAACCAGCTGGATGCCCTTTCAGCTGTCAGGCTTAGTGTGCCCACTGCACGCTTTCTGTCTGCTCCCTTGATCCCCAAAGCACTTAACATCTTCCACAGCGACTGGGCTGGGAACCCTCTGGCACCAATTTCCACCGGGTAGAGCCACACTCGCCATCCCTTCTGTTTGCACTGTTCTTGCAGATCAGAATACTTGGCTTTCTTCCTTTCATAAGCCTCTTCACAACGAGATTCCCAAGGAACAGTCAGTTCAACCATAACCAAACACTTGTCTTTGTTAGACCAGATAACAATGTCAGGTCTCAATGATGTCTGGATAATGTTTGGAAACACAAGTTTCTGTTTCAGGTCCACAGACATTTCCCACTTATCAGATTCATCCAAGATGGAATTGGTAGGCTGCAATTGTTTGGGTGCCTTCTGTCCCTCCTTCACGAACTGAATCATACAAGGTTTCTGTCTGGTCCTTTTCTTGGTCCTCTCTCGTTCCAACTTGTCTGCGAGTTCTTGAAGAACACTGTCGTGTCTCCACCGGTAACGTCCTTTGGTGAGGGATGTGGTACACGAAGACAGAATGTGTTCCATGCTTCCCGTTTTGTCGCACAGATGGCACTTAGGGTTGTCTTGTAGACCCCATCTGTGAAGGTTGGAGGGTGACGGTAGCAGGTCATAGACTGATCTGAGCAAGAATGCGATCCTAAGTGGTTCGTATCTCCAGATATCTGCCCAGGTCAGTTTTCTGTCTGTAGTTGTCCACTTTGTCCATGCGCCTTGGGCACCCATGGCAACAGCTTTCGCTCTTCTTTCTTCTTCTGCTGCTGCTCTGACTTCATCTTGCACCATGCTCCTCCTTTCTGTAATTCCGGCAGAGCTCCATAGTGTAGTCTTGGAGTTGCCAAGCCCCTGTCTGCCTACTGCGATGATGCCGACTATGTCTTTGTGCTGGAGTCTTCTCTCAGCTTGTTCGACTGCTTGGCTTGCTGACCACTTTACTTTATATAGTACTAGATGCGGCTAATTTTGTGTGAGTTTTCTTTTGTTGCTTATAATATTTTGTTTTTGCATATTTCAACTCAATAAAAATAAGCGCGGGTAATACAGAGGATAACACCATATTTTAAATATGGCATATACATTTGTAAGGCAAAAGGTCTAGAAAAGATAGTATAGTGCCAGGGTCCAGGAATCGGTCTTAAATTGAGTCTGAGCTGCGGCAATACAGCCAGTGTTAGGGAACATCACAGTGGACCCCTGTTTCTATTTACTAAAGATAAGGCCTGATGGTTAACGGGAAACCAGATCTGGATTTTGGATTACAAATGTTTCAGAAAGAGTCCGCGCTTGAGAATCCACTTCATTATCATATAATTCATTATGTTGCATCTTCCGGTCTACGGCAAACATTGCACTTCTGTGCACTAATCTCCTCTTTAATTTGAGACATTCCAAACTTAACAAGTTTATTGCATTTCGAATCGGAAACGGCTGAAACCTGTCTTTAATATAGCTTCCATACTTCAGGAGTTTTCAATTTGAAAGTTCATATAACGTGAAATAAAAGCAGTTTATGATTGATTACCATCATGTAAACTTAAGACTGATATACATAAGTACAACTGTTGTCTCCGGAAATTAAACTAAGTATTTTAAAATCGTCATTTATACTCCAACAATCGTCGTATATATATATATATATATATATATATATATATATATATATATATATCGTTAATAGTGGGAAGATAAAATGCAATTGTTTTCGAGCCCAGCATCTTGCTATTGCCTAATGCAGCAGTTAAGGAATGGGAGCTCATTTAAGTGTGACTGCTTAGTTCAATTTGTGAATTCTGAGCAAAATGAATCAACATGGAAGAAAATAGAACGAATATGTTTAAGCAACATTAATCAAGATAATTAACTTGTATTTGGGTAATTACGCGTTGTTTACAAAGGGCATCATAGTCAAATTTAACAAGTCATAAAGGAGGATTAATTCATAATTTTCACACACGTTACCACGTCATTGGGTGTAGTTAAAATATGTATAAGCAAGGGTTATGGCATTATGTATAAGTCCTCGACTCGTAACTATCAGTAATATTTCACCGACACTGTTTCAGTCAGTTGTTTTCCGATTTGAAATAGAAGTAGTTTGATTGCTCAACCATACTAACGGGCATAATAAATAGCCGAGAAGAAAATGCAAGAAAAGTGGATTTAGTTGAAAGCTGTGCAAAGTTAGATTTGATATTGAAAAGATCAATATACATTTAGATCTAAGATACTCGATGTTGTTCTGCTTGTTTGAAAACCGCCACTTTAATACACGTCGTTATTAATCCTACAAAATGGATTGCTGATCTTTAGTATGGTAGATACCGCTGTGTCTACAAATATATCACAAGCAAATATTTTATCTGAATACAGCGGTAAAATATTTTAAATACATAGAAATGCGTTCAATATAAACATTATGTACATAAGTATATCACGTAAAAGAGATTCCAACTTTGATATGTCATTTGATAAATCTGGGAATATTTTTCAAAAGTAAAACAATGGTTCTGACATGACGCATGCAGATATTTACGCATACATGAATTTATGTATTTAACCCTTTCCCTCATAAAGGATACCATGAAAAGACCTATGCGAACAGCATAAAACCAGATCAGGTTTTATGCTGTTCGCTGCTCCTCAGTGGTCTGGTAATGAGGATTTTACAATTAAATTTGGTAAGGTTTGAGTTTGGCTTTCTGCAGATCAGGCTTTATGTGGTACCTATTGAGTGCGTCAAAATGAGTCTATATGAGGGAAAGGGTTAAAGCCGTTATGTCAGAATCAATGGATAGTAATACAGCTATACGTCCAAAAATATCAGCATTTAGTAAGATACAATGAGTATCACATGAACAGTGGGTGTATCTGAAAGAGATAACATTGTTTATCTTAACCTGGCGTTTATATTCCTCTATGGCATAATAATGTTTTTTGTACTTTTAAATGTCTTAAATTCAAACTAAGCCTTACATACGGTCCCTATATATGTAAGTTTTTGAAGGTAATAAGTTAAATGCATGCTGCCTTTAAAACACCGTTATACACAGGTAAATAACACTACAAAAAAGTACCAGAAAACAAATTTTGATCGATAACTCTTCAGCAGAGCAAGCGCAACGATATCTAGACATTTATATATGGTTGAAAAAGACGAAGAATTAAATAAAGCGGCAGATGTCTAATGCCTTGAAATTGTAATTGATGATATATGGGAAAACCTTAAATATAAATATGAATATCAGATTATTATGAAAACGTCAATTCATCATATTACTATCAAAAGTGTCAAGAGTGAAATATATGCTCGCATATATTCAACAGCCTAGAGGAAAATTGTTATTAAGGAATTTTGAAGTAGCTATTCAAATGACCATTGTGAAATGCATACACTAGGATTACGTGTGGAGTTATTAATAATCAATATAAAATCCATGAAATATTATCGTTAATTCGCTGAAATAGAATAGCTTCATTCCGTTTCTAAGATTTCTAAATGTGATATGCCCGTCAGATGAAAATTGTGAGAAAGTTATAACAGACAAACGTTTTAGCAGTTTCCTGTTAGAAATGCAATACACATGTTCGGAGCGGTGTAGCTTTTATTTTCAGATATATCTTGGATCAATGCAATGTCGTAAAAAATAAGCCACCGACAAACGGCAACAAGCACCTGTTGAAGCTTTTAATAAAAGTTAATCAGGGAGAAAATTAATAGGAGAACACTGATATATAAATGTTTTAAAAATCTCCTTTTTATTTACGTCGTCTTGGTAATTTTATTTTCTTAAACTAGAATCGATGCATATGTTTTTTTATTTGATAAAGTAACTATTGGACAGATTGTATAACACCATTTTATACCTTGAATACCTTGCTATTGTGTCTGATATGTATTAAATTGGTTTTTTAATCTTGGAAAATATCTATCATTTAAATTGATTCTATAATACGAGTAAATGGATAAAGATACTGTTATTCAAAATATACTGTTTCGTTCATAACGAACAAATGTTAAAGACGGGCATCGTTTGAAAGCATGTCAACTTTCATATTCTGTGTCAATAATAATAAGAAACTAATTCAAAGTTATGTGAAAAGTATGACATCTGATAGAAACTTGTTACACTTTATCTAACTCTTTGATGTGAAGGTTTTTGTTGTGTGTGTGTGTGTGTCGTTTGTCTTTGATATTCAAATTAAAATTGAGGAGAACTAAATATGTTTAAACATATACAAGTAGTCGGCTTGTATTTTAAGTTGTCAAATAACGTGTGACCTAAATATAAGTTTTAATTGCTGTTACCGTTTTTTTTAATCAATTCAAATTCTGGTAAACATACTGAGAGTGTTTTGCTCATGTTAAAATAAGTTTGCATATAATGCATGCTTTGAACAGATGCAATAAAAGAAATCACCCAAGTATCAATAATAACCTACGAGTACTAGTTACACCGTGAAACCCATGACACTGACCATGAACAGGGATGATGGGGCCCATCAGCTCTCCAGAGAGTATGACCCAGTTTTCGCCACCGTTACGGAAAGTGGCGGAAAGTGGCGGAAAGTGCACATGAGCAGAAGTTGTCTGGAAAATATCAGTAGTCGGAGTTGACGAAACTGTCGACGTAATTTTAATTATTTAGTGTAGTGTTCTGAAGAAATCATGCTTCACATATTGGATTACCTACACGATGAATTCATTCAAGGATATGAGTCAACGCTGTATGAAACTTGATAATGAAATATATATGCTTTCCTTTTTACTTTTGATTTTCAGAAATGAACACGAAGCACTAGAACTTGGAGTTTAAAAGCCTAGTGGTCGATGTACTTTGATATTTAATGATATTCGGCATTGCTTTGTGTATTTGAAATAAGCCATATTAAAACTAAATGAAATCGGGAGTATGAGTTCGATCACCGATTCCGACATAATAAAATCGTAGAAGAACAGTACTTGTTTAGCTCCTTAGTTTAGCGCTCTGCGTGTAAAGGTAGTTCCAGGACTGATGGCCCAGTGACAGAATAAGGTGATATGTTTCGTATCGTGCCTACGGCGTGTGTAATACTGCTGTGTGGCAGCAATATATCTGTCCCTAGTAGACATTGCCTCCAATTGACTGAAATACTGTTTGTGGGACATAAAACACAATAAACAAACAAGCATACCGTCATTAACCCTTTAGAATGATTCGCCGACATCTAGTGCGAAATATACAGCTGTTTCTACATACATATCAGGAAGAAAGCTTTTGACTTAATTCCACGAGAGAAGTATCTCGTATTCCCGGAAATATGTTCAATTTGAACATTAGAAACATCCGTAGAGTGCATTAAATGTTTTCATCTGTGATTTGTCACTTGAGAAAAAAACTGATTTTCCAAAAATCAAAAAGATTTTTCTAACAGTATCCAATATTTACCCAAATTAGCACACAGTGTTAAAACGATATTCATCAAAAATGTGTAGACAAACCCCCATAACAAACAAGAAATATTCGGAGTAAGAAAACAAAACAAAAAAAGAAAAAAAAAACAAAAACAAAAACACACACACACACAACACAGATATGAAAGTCAAAGAAAGTAAAAGTGTTACAATTTATTTTATATGATAATGTTGGCAAGTTTTAAATGGTATGTGATTTTAAAATAATGCTAAAAAAACACTTTTCTCGATTAATTTTGGAGATGTAATATATTAGCCAGTGGAAAAAAATGTAATATAAGCAAAACATAAAAAGAGTTCCGACAGTGGGATTCGATCTCGGGACCCTTAGTTTAGATCAATTGCGCCACGGAAGCTGTTGCTATTATGCGACTTAGAGGGACGAGTCCACTAACAAGGTTAACTACGATTACTAAGGACTCACAACTGTTTATTTTTTCAACTGGGTGGTTTTGTTATATTTGAATTTTTCAACTGGATGTTATTTATGTCTAAACAGGTAAATCAAAATGTTATTTGCCATTTGACAATCATGCAGAAAGATAAGCATCTTAATGATGGAATATCCTAAAATAATTTATGCAAACCAATGAAATGAGTGCTTTTCTAAACTCTTCGGTTGTAATAGCAAAAATTAAAGTGGTTCAAAAAATAGGTCAAAATCCTTTTTATAAAGCTTACGCCGAAACACACCATACAGTTAGTTTATCAATTGGTTTTATCGTCCCGCTGCTACCATAAATTGCAACTTTTATAGTTACAAAATGTACTTAATATAAAGTAATGTTAAATTTCAGATGAAAGACAAAGGTGATGTTTTGTCAAGATACTCAGTCTCGTTAGTAATTGTTTGCAAATATCTTTTGAGAGACCAACACTAGAAGCATACCGTGTCTGAAGTTATTTCGATAAGTTTGTAAAAGACTTCCTTTGATCAAAATAAGATTTATAAAATTTTTGATGATGCAGTTTGTATTAAAAGTTTATTCTTTAATGATACCTCCTAAGTATCTTTTTCATCCATGTGTGTGAGTCACTTTCCATTTATCAATATCATTATGTGCACAGGTGTGATACATACATGTATATTGAGGTATGGAAAGTGCTGAGATGAAAGCTTATAGTTTCATCTCAAATAACATACCCTTTTACAATTATTTCTAGGGAATTTAACACTGTTTACTAAACAAAAGTAATACTTTCAGCGGAGAGATAAATGGGATAAATGGGCTGATTCTATTGTGTCTAAAGTATACGACAATTACATAATAATGAAAATCATATACAATGATAAAATACACTAATAAAAAGAATCAACAGTTTGGTAGGTGTATCCATAAATTTCAACAAGTACGAAGTCCATCTTCAATAATTAGTACATAAATATGTGTTCAGTAAGAATAAAATAAAAGATCAGGATTATTTTTTACTTTATAATTCAAATGAGGTATACAGACACGTATTGATATTTCCACATCGGCCTAAGAAATAGATTCATGTACATGTATATGACGTTATAGAATCCGCATTGAAAGGGAAATTATATAATAGGAAAATATGTCTGTAAACTAAGCACTACATATTTTCAATAACTGCCTTGTGTAAATTGCATAATGTTTTATATGAATGGGTATAGACAGTAATATTCAGAGTTTTATATAAAACAGTTAATATAAAATAATTTCTAATTCATACATAAACGACAAATGCCACAGAATGCGTATTCTGATTCCACGAGAGATAAGTCTTATGTATTTAGGGTGAATGTTAATAAAATATATTTATGTTTAACATGAATGTTCAATAACGGCTCCTTGTCTGATTATATGAAACAGTTATTCCGTGCAATATGACAAAGTAACAAAAACACATGTATTAAATGTGTTTTTCTAAATAAGACCACAGTGAGTGTGACGTTATCTGTTAATTACGTCACAAACATCGATACAATCGGAGGAGACAGCATTAATGAGATCGTATCCGCATCTACACGATTTCAGCATAGAAACATTTTCAGGTTTCCTGTCAAATTGTCATGATATTCTTTAGATTGGATAAGATATATCTAGATATATTCCAGATTTGCCATCATTTACAACTTGTTTCAAATACAACTAGAACCGCAAGCGTTATCTCGGTTTTCGCTTTTAACCTAATCAGCTTGAACACTTTATTTCAACTCAGCCAAAATTTTCAATATGAAACATAACGCAAAGATTTTTGAAGACCTACTCTCATTTGCACAGTTTTTTTTTGCAATGTTAGAACATTCAACCTCTTCTGGCGCAAATATTTTCTCATACCCTATCCCTTGAAATCCATCACATTTTGTGGAGCTGTCAACAAGGAACAAAATGCTGAAAACCGCATTTCAATCAGACTTTAACGTTTTGAGTTATAAGCAAAAGAGTGATTTTAAGCAAAACGCCCTCAAGCGGCAAAATGAAAAACAAAATTGATAAAAAATTTACAATTAGGTACCTAGAAATGCAGCAAATAGTTCAAACAAATATATAAGTCGCACTAGTCGAACATTCTTTTACTTATATATCACAATTTGAAACTTAAAAACTGATTAACAATTATTCCAAAAAAGGATCAAACTTTGGACTGCCGTAAAATGAACAAATCAAGTCCGATCTTCAAAAACTAAACATTATACGAAAGAACTATTTAGAACTAAAACTTTTGTTCATATACTCTCAATGAAATATTTTTAGATTTGGAGCACTTTGGGGCCGAATAAAAACACAATTATCGTAATATGACCATGGCCTTTTCAATGTTTTTTAACTTTTTAATTGTGATGCCCTTTCAAACTTAACAAAATATAACGTGTGAAAATTTCATGACTAATAAACAAAAAATAAAGTCAGGAGCGACAAATAACATGTTTTTGGAATTTTATTTTTTCCTAAAATTAAGTGAAGTTAGACCGTTTCTAGAGGACAAAATACGCATTTCTTAAATTTGCCACCCCATATATTTTGTGTGTATACGTCTTTCAAATGGTATGCAGGAGACGGAATTCTTCTATCTGATCTCTAACAAAAACGGATAGGTTTTTCGTAGACCTACCCTCATTTGCACAGTTTTTTTTTCGCGAGGTTCGAACATTCAACCTTCCGTAGCTCAAAAGCTTTCAGCCATACGGACCCTCGAATCCTATCATATGTTATTAGGCTATCAACAGGGGACAGAATGCAAAAAACCGCATCGAATCGGACTTAAACTTTTTGAGTTATAAGCAAAAGAATGATTTCAAGAAAAGCGCCCCCTAGCGGCAAAATGAGAAAGAAAATTGATTAAAATTTTACTGTTAGCAGCAAATAGTTCAATCAAGTATTCTAGTCACACAAGTCAAACTTTTTATTCTTATGTATCAGAATTTGAAGCATAAAACCTGATTTACAATTATTCCAAAAAAGGATCAAACTTTGGACTGCCGTATAATGACCAAATCAAGTCCGATCTTCAAAAACTAAACATCACTGGAAAGAACTCTCTAAGAACTAAAACTTTTCTTCATATACTCGCAATGAAATATTTTTAGATTTGGAGCACTTTGGGGCCGAATAAAAACATAATCATCGTAATATGACCTTGGCCTTTTCAAATCTTTTTTTTTTAACTTTTTAATTGTGAGGCCCTTTCAAATTTAACAAAACATAACCTTTGAAAATTTCATGACGAATAAACAAAAAATAAAGTCAGGAGCGACAAAAAACATGTTTTTGAAATTTTAATTTTTCCTAAAATTTAGTGAAGTTTGACCGTTTCTAGAGGACAAACCACGCATTTCCTAAATTCGCCACCCTATTTTTTTGTGCGTATATGTCTTGCAAATCGTATGCAGCAAACAGAATTCTTCTATCTGATCTCTAACAAAAGTGGGTAGGTTTTTCGTAGACCTACCCTCATTATTCCACTTTTTTGCAAGGTTCGAACATTCAACCTCTCCTAAAACATTTTTTTCCCCCAGTACTCGATGATGAGATTTCCGTCATATTTGATTGGGCTGTCAACAAGGAACATTATGTAAAAAACCGCATCTAAATCAGGTTTCAAATTTTTGAGTTATTAGCAAATCAGTGATTACATGCATTGCACCCCCTAGTGGCTAAATCAGAAAAAAAGTGAAAAGTTTATTTATTTATTTATATATTTATTTATTTATGCACATGTTCAGATATAGATGACTCCATGCCCAAAATTTCATAGCTGTAGCTTTTCTCATCTGGCCGCTAGGCTGGCTACAAAAATGGGTGGAATTGGAAAAATAATAAAAATATAAAAAAAAATCAACAGAAGAAGAACAATAGGTATTCCCCCTGCAGAGGCGAAAACCTAACAAATCAACAGAAGAACAATAGGTTTTCGCCCTGTAGAGGCGAAAACCTAACAAGAAATTAAGATATTTGAATATGGGACATTTACAAGGCTGCACATGTAGTTTCTTTATTTTGTCATTTTTTTGAATACCGGAGTAATTGTTTGCTTTCAAAATAGAACTTCTTAGATTTAAACTTTGTATTTGTTTGGTAATTCTATTTCGGCGTACTCAAAATTTGTTTTATTATTAACATATTATAACATATTATTATTAACCCCCCCCCCCCTGGTGTTTTAGAGACTGGAAATTGAACCGCATATCGTCCCAGGGGTCTCCATTGTGTTATCTCAAGGATTTTTTCTAAAGGTAAGAGTCCCTGTAGTGGTTCCGCTACGTCTTGGACCACTTAACCTCTACCAAAATACATTAGGAAACCGTGGTTATCTCCGTGAAAGGCCATGAGCGGAACCATTTCAGGGACTTTACCTTAAGTTATGTGGTTATGACGTCATTAAAAAGACAAAAAGAAAATATTTTAAAGATTGATTTCTTTCTTTTTTTTCGCTCTTACATAATGAATTTTGAGTCAATCAATTCAGAATCAACAGAGTTGAAACTGAAGTATTGCATACTGCAAGAAATGTTTGTTCTGTCATGTGGTTATGACGACATGCGAATTAAAGCAAGAATCATTTTAAAAAAATCTCCATATTGATCATTGAACTTTAAATGTCGAAACTTTAGATGTTCATAAAATCTTGAAAAAGTTCATGTGATTACCTCATCAAACATGGCAGATATTCATGTTTCTTAAATCTTAAAAATTTGAAAACAAACCTGTTTGCACTCTCGAAGCAATTTGACTTTTCTTTTCTGGATTAATAGAATGTTACCTGAACATGTGCTTGCATGAGAGATAATGACGTCATAAAAAAAAACACGAGAAAAAATAAAAAAGAATGTTCGCGCTCTAGCGTCACGAGCGCTGTTACAATCTTAATTAAATATTCAGTATGGCCGGGATATCGACTGAAGTGATGCATACTTCGTGGAATTTATGTTGAGACACCTGGTTATGACAACATCGTTATTTGAGCAATATTAAAAAAATCACTTGAAATCGACATCTGGATCTTTAAATAAGCAAGAATTCCGTACTAAAAGTTTTGGAAAAAAAAAACACGTTATTACGTATTTTAAGATAATTCTATTAGATATTCATGCTTTTCGAATAACGGCTTATATATGAAAATCTATCAATATGAAGAAAGAAAAAAGCTGTCATTAGGTTGGTTGACTAAGAGATTCGAATGTTCTTACGCAGGAAAGTGGGTCCGTAATGAATGGTGAATTGCGATGCGTATTTAGTAAATAAGCTGCATTTTAGGATAAAGTCGTGTATACTAGAGCCAGGAAGTTGATACGGATAACCTATACCTTTGTTATTTCTGCTGTCCAGTCTTTTAAGATCTAAATATGAATAAGGAAACTCACCGATTTATTTTTCATTTTTTTTAAACTTTTGTCTGCAGTGGTGCATACAGCAAAGATTTTTTTTCAGTCATACGGGAACGGCTTTATGAATATTAAATTAAGAATATAATATCACATGCAATCGATAGAATAACGAAAGAATACCGTGAGAAGCAAAATCTAGGGATGGTTATATCTCAATATGTGCTTTTTTTGCATGATCGTTAATATTACTTCCTCAAATAACAAACACAAACAAAAAATACCTTTAATAATAACTCTTAAAAAGAAAAAAAAAGAATAACGTAATAATACCGTAAGAAGTAAAATCTTAGGGATGGTTATATCTCAATATGTGCTTTTTTGCATGATCGTTAATATTACTTCCTCAAATAAGGCGCATATTTTTGTTTTCACGAATATTTTTCTTGAATTTTGAAGACAAAGCTAATTTTTAATGTATTTCTTATAATTTTCTATTTATTTATTATTTTCTGTTTGTTTTTGTCTGTTATTTTTGGCTCTTAGTTTTCACTTCATTTTAGATCAAACTCATTGAAATTCAATAAGATAAAATTTTGATGAAATTCTTTAGTACATATTTATGATTAAGAAGATAAGTATTAAAACTTCAATGAACAGGCATCAGTATTCCATATTTTTATTAAAGTTTTTAACGTTTTATTAAAACCCTTTGGGATAAGTAAACAGAAACCGTTTTCGTTTCAACAAACGATCTTTTAGTCAGATTTAACCCTTTCCCTCATAGAGGATACCATGAACAGACCTATGCGAACAACATAAAACCAGATCAGCCTGCGAGTAATCTCGCAGGCTGATCAGGTTTTATGCTGTTCGCTGCTCCTCAGTGGTCTGGAAATGGGGACTTTATAATTAAATTTGGTAAGGTTTAACTGTCACAGTGGTTTTCTGCAGATCAGGCTTTATGTGGTACCTACTCAGTGCGTCAAAATGAGTCTATATGAGGGAAAGGGTTAAAATGAGTCTATATGAGGGAAAGGGTTAAAATGAGTCTATATGAGGGAAAGGGTTAACATGGAAAGAAATCACCGTACATATGTAGAAGCGCAGAAAGTACACCCAAACATGTTTATAGATGATTCTGTTTTGATATACAGTTCAAGATTGTTAAGTGCGTCATGATGCTCTGTAATTAGACACACATTTGTATATACCGCAATATTTTGGAGTACGTCATTTGCCTGAAATCAAATTTGAAAGCTTTTTTTTAAGACATAAAATCTCTACTCATTGCATTATCTAATCGTGACGTGTCCTCGTTTGTTTCCTTTGTATTATTCTAGGATGATAAAAATCAAATATTCAGTTTTTTATCGGAATATTTTACTTGGTTGAACTGATTTATATGAAAAGTCGTCATAAATGCCAAATGTATTTCAGTTCGTGATTCTCATAATGCAAGGTGTTTTTATTGAATGGACTGTTCACCAGGAGTGTGCAGGGAGTGTTAGATTGTTCTTTTTATCAATGTTATCTGTGAGGACGAACATTTAAATATAGAAATATTCTACGCTGACACTTTTAAACAGTAAAAAGCAACGCTGACTAATTTAATCTAAATAAACAGTCATGAATTATTACTCATAAATGTATAGAGTAAACAAACAAAAGTAATGTAAATAGGAAATAAAAAATCATGTTTTACTCATACGTTGTACATAACTGGACACAGGCGTGTACAAGTACTGCTTCAAATGTGTTTAGGAACAGAAACTTATTTGGTTCAATTTCATTAATTAATATTAAGCGATTAATATAGCTTTATATGTTTTTTATATAATGCTAGGTAAACCTATTTTTTTCTTGTGATTATACTTTGTTTTTAATTCTGCATAATTCGTGTTATAGAAAATGTCTTAATACAAATAAAGGGGTATTTTAACTGAAAAAAAAAACGGTTAGTATAGTGCCAGGGTTTAGGAATCGGTCTCAAATTGAGGCTAAGTCCAAGCGATCAGTTGTGAAGAAACATCACATCACCCCCATTCTCATGTATTAAAATTAAGAACCTGATGGCGAAATGGGACCCTTCTGGATTTAGGATAACAAAGATTTCAGTCCTCATTTGTTTATTCACTTCATTTTCTAAGAATTGAATATGTTTCATCTTCCATCCCTTTAGGCGGTCTGTGACACACATTGCACTTCAATGCATTAACCTCCAATATAATTTGAGACATTACAACCTTAACACATTTATTGCATTTCCAGCTGGAAACGGCTGTAACTTGTCTGTAGTAAGTATAGAGTGAACAATTTGATTGCTTAATTTCACAGAAAATAAAACGTGAAATAAAAGCAGAATGATTATGATTGATAACCATAATGTTAAATTAAGTCTGATATACATAATTACAACTGTTCCCCCAAGAGATTAAACCAAGTACTTTAAAATCGACATTAATTCTCCAGAAATCGTCGAGTTGTTCATTTGCAATTTGTAACAAATATTATGTATGTAGATATTGTTAAATCGGGAATATGAAAGACATTAACACCCCCAGCATCGCAACAAAGCAATTGTTATCGCATATCATTGTGATATTGGTATGTGCATGTTCCATTGGTAGCGCACACTTACTGCAGATGCGTCAGATTGTGTGTTCGGACTTAAAACTGACAATGATTCTTCATGTCATTCCTAGGTGCAGAGCTACAATACAGCAATGGAACAATCAAAAGAGACTTTGCATAATTTGTATGGATTTTTTTCTTCTCCCAAACACGTGACGTAAATGTATTATTTAAATTTGCACATTTTCTGTTTAAATTTTTTTTAAATTCTTTATGATAGTAAAGGTATGAAGTAAATAATTCTTTACAATATAATACGGAAGAAAAATCATATAATCACAGTATTCAAAGATTTTTCAACAGCAAAACATAATCCATTATTGAGGATATGTTTGATTTATTGGTCTTCACAAGTAATGCGTTTTCTATCATCGATTTGATGTATACATCTTCATTGTATTGATTTTCAGTTTAACTCAAAATAACAAAATGCTGTTTTATAGTATTCTAGAAAACGCAACAAGCGTGTGTGTTTATTAAATTTCAGACTAGCGTTCATGCATGTATCGCCCCCGCCTATTAGGGTACCATTTCCTTGTGTTTATTACTATACGTATGGGTAACTGCTATTAAACTGTAACTTGATACATAGCGAGTGCAACTGATGATTGGGTGTAAAGATCGCTTTGTACTGTCAACCTTGAATTGTTTGATTTCTGATAATACGCCAACGCATCAGATAAGAAATACGCTCTGTTTAGCCATTATTAAACGTGTCAGTAGAAATGATTTAATGTTGTTTTGCATACTAACCTAAACAATGACAAACAAACAAAAAGGTCAGAAGAACAAACATCAATCAGCTGCAATTATTACATTGTCCTTGCAAGATAGGTACACGTTAAAATTGTCACGTAATAATGATAAATGATAAAGAGCCAAATCAATAGTATAATGCATAAAATCACTAGGTATGGACAGGCAACGACGAAGTTAAAGACTAGACGATGTCATTATTGGCGAAAACACGGATTACACACATTAAAAGAATGCAAAACATGTGAATTGGAATGTATAAACATACTGGTACAATCGGAAGAATGATTGAGTATTCGATCCTCGCAAATACGAGTATAAGATAAGATAATATTCTATCATCGTGAACTGTCTTGTGCAGCCTAATTTATATGAAAGAAAAACAATATCCATGTATTAAATATAAACATCCCGTCAAATGTACTATAAGTCACCTCAAGAATATAAATGAAATATTAAGTCATAGAATTAAACATGATCTACATTTAAATAAACCAGATAACTTTTTCCAACTCACATGCTTAATACATGTATTTAAAGAGACGAATAAGTGATTCGTCCATAGATCTGGTGAAAATAGTGAATCAGCTGTTGTTGATAAACATACATATAAGGTAGATAAAAAGATAAAGTAAAAACAGGTCAGTATTTCATATCTAACCTTTAACATTACAGATATTAACCCTTTCCCTCATATAGACTCATTTTGACACACTCAATAGGTACCACATAAAGCCTGATCTGCAGAAAGCCAAACTCAAACCTTACCAAATTTAATTATAAAATCCTCATTACCAGACCACTGAGGAGCAGCGAACAGCATAAAACCTGATCAGCCTGCGAGTTCCTCGCAGGCTGATGAACTCGCAGGCTGATCTGGTTTTATGCTGTTCGCATAGGTCTTTTCATGGTATCCTCTATGAGGGAAAGGGTTAACTTATGAAACATATAAACCAACTTATATCAGATATGAACTGGCCTGAGGATTGCAATCAAATAAAATAAAAAAATGTAAGCAAACAAATTATTTTCAAATAAGTATAGTTTATTTTCGCTTATTTCGATAGAACAATCGTCTACTGGATCTAAAGGATAATACTATTTTTGGTATTAGAATTATATATAATAAATTCAAGAGTGGTCTTGTGTCATTATATTTCACATTTCATTTTCTTTCTTATCCATTTTAACATAATCTTGTGGACCGTCCCCGGTGGTGGCCGAGTGGTTATAGCGTCTGCATCGGGAGCGGGAGGTCGTGGGTTCGATCCCCTGCCGCGACAAACCAAAGTCGTAAAAAATGGTACTGTTATAGCTCCCTTGCTTGGCGCTCAGCATATAAGGGTAGTTGCAGGACTGGTTACCCCGGTGTCAGGATAATGTGACTGAGTGTGGTCACATGTCTACGGCGTGATACTGCAGTTTGACAGCACTATATCTGTCTCAAGTAGACATCGTTTCCAAATGACTAAAATACTGTCGGTGGGACGTTAAACCCAACAAACAAACAAACAATAATCTTATGGAGTTTATTTTATTTATAATTATTAGACTCATTACAATGAGCTGGTGTTAGATATTGAATTTTGAATAGATATAAAAATTTTTAATAATTTAAAAAATTCTTACTATATTAAAATTAACTACCTTTACTAAATTGTTCTGTCTATATCTACGATTAATCAATGTGATAAATAAATTTATTAATCTAACTCATTTGTTTTTAATATAATATAAATCTATTTTTATACTTATTAATGGGAATAATTAAATAATTGCGTTATGGTATCATTTAAGTACTTTAAACGCTAAAAACTTTGTCTGTAATATAAATAAAGTACACACGGGTTATAATAGTACTTCGATGTATATGAATTGCCAAAATATTTTAATATAAAACCATTATATATTCGACAACAAACAACGGGAAAATATATATATTATAACCTTTACAATAATTAAACGTATATGGGTCAAAATGAATATTATTGATTTTGTCTTTGAAATTTAATGGCTTCTTTCTCTTGACGTTCTGCAAAAAAAATTATTTTTATTGCTTTGTGGATTCTTTCCATTAGATTTTTTCCCAATTCAAACACATTTAGAGTCCCACTGTAATATCGTTTTATATAAAGATTTCCTTCATAATCAAACGTTGATATTTAAATTGTAATGCAATTTGTCTCCTATACGATTTCAATGTAAAGATTTATTTTTTATTTATTGGCATTCTTTCCCATTTACCTGTCTCTTTTTCTAAATCCGAATGTTATTTTTAAAAAACAAAATTGTAATTTTTATAAAAAAAAAAAAAAAAAACTGCTTGAATTTTCAACTACAGAGTACCATTCTGTTAAAAATAGATCCTAAAACGTTTGCTTTTTTTGTTGCCTTACATCAGCATGTTTACAGATGGTCATTGAATAAGAATTTGATTTTTAGTGTTATGTGTGTATACAGACGCATGTTCACTCAATATAACCGCTAGTGATTGTTAATTATCAGGTGGTTTCCCCAAATGTAAATGTCATATGTTCATTTACCTCATTTGATAGATTACATTCACCCCGTGCAACAGGCGCTCACTTCATAAGCTAAATTTAAGAATTCGCTGCCCGGAACTGGTGTAGACGACATGTTGCGGGACGTGTTACATGGTACCGCAGGCTCCAGCGTCGGGGATAACATTCTCTATATTTAACAGATTTCGCCGAAGTGGCCTTTACGAATATAGCGTTTTCCCGTGCAATATTACATGCACTTGCCGAGTTTATTTATCTGGAAACAAAGAACGAGGAAGAGAAGATTTTTCTTTTCTTCTTAATATCTACTGATCATCTGTGAACGAGCTGCTTTAAGCTTTAATTGTTTTATGTTGTTATTATAATGATTTTTTCCTAATTTAAACCACATATCTATATGAAAAAAGATATTTACTTTTTACACATTATAATAAATACTATTTTATCTTTATTGTTTCTGAGTTCACAACATGAAATCTTTGATATTTTGCTTTAGACAAAGTTTCGGTATCATATAAAATCACTTTCTGTTATTGCAGGTGATATATAAAACAATTTGAATATAAATTCATCTCTATGACAGTCACCAAATGTTGATAAGGTTAAGATTAGATATGGGCAGTTCATAAAATTGTGTGCATGCTAAGTTTAATACTTAAAAGAAATTTGAGATAATATTTACATTCCTCATCCATAAATGTACCGTGGGCTGGAAATCTGTTGATGGAAAACAGATAAAAAAGATTAAATTTGCATACATTTCACCAAAAGAATATAGCAAAGATGCAATATTTAAATTTATATTGATTTTATAGTCAACAGGGCTACCTCTTTCGAGAGTTTGATACTGAACAAATAGAGATATGAATTTATAGCGCCCGTGTTAATATAATATAAAATAGCAAAAAGCAATCATTATGAAATTATCTGATTGTCAGCTTTATAGCAATTAATATACCGGTCGCTTTGATAAATTGTGCCATGGTAATTTGAATCGGAAAAAAAACAAAAACAAAACAAAATACCGGCATAATTGTCTGTGTCACGAAAC
Source organism: Solen grandis (assembly GCA_021229015.1). NCBI lineage: Eukaryota > Metazoa > Mollusca > Bivalvia > Adapedonta > Solenidae > Solen > Solen grandis. The sequence continues at coordinate 20,405,753 of CM037785.1, read as the reverse complement.
ACTTTACATATTAGTATTAGTATTATCTCTAACAGAAGGCAAACCTCTTGTCGATCAGGAGTAGACCGATTCAGTGTCGTCCAGTTAAAGGATAATATTTATTTTTAAACCATCTACTTAGCACACTCCAAGGTTACATAGTGAATAAGAATGCGGGTCTCGTGTAAAACAGTGGTGTAAAACTGCGAATCTTCGGTTTTTCACTTGAACTGAAAAAGGTCCTTAAAATGAAAGCCTAAAAGATGCCCAAGTTCTTATAATGTCGCAGATACAAAATCACGCTCACGCATTTACACACATGCACAACTCTAGATGAAGATATATTTTTAAATTACAGTGACGACAGTAATTATCCTACAAAAGACATGGTAAAACTTTTATTTCAATTTTAATGACAAAACGACAAATTACATTTGCGTTAAGTTGAATCATTCCCGACCAGGAAACCATCATTTCCTTAAATACCATTCTCTTAATGATATAAAATGCCATTGTATCGTAATTAGATTTTAGTCTCACAAATAATGTTTTATTAATATGGACACAGCGACAGCAGCATGGAATTGTACTTTCAGATCGCTACACTAGTTTTCCAAGAAGCTGTGACACGGCTGCAACGTCATATATATCTGTAACCTGGTGAAGTAAGTGTTTTAAATTTGAAATTTATCAGATTAACATAATTGCTTTTTTGTCATAACCTTAAATCAAGATAAAGAGATAATGCATAATGCTGTATAATACATAATTTGCTGAAATTTTGAAAACATCTTTTCACCGGTGTCAAGACTAAAGGGAAATGGTATATTTCCATTCTCTTGAATAATATAACAATGTGGCATAGGAAATGATCAGAAATATGGTTATGGTTTCATATTCATAAAGATGTTATCAACGGGAAGATCAAAATATGGCACATCCAATTACGACTGTTAAATTTGAACCGTTTGTCTCCATGTCGAAGTGTGGACTCTCTATATTTTTTCTGACTTTTAGGTAGAGCTCAGACATATCATTATATCGAGAAATGGAGCCACAGTGTGCAAGTGGCTAAGGTACTGTTTTGTCATAGCCCTTCACTACTGTTGGTTTGAGTCTCGGATTTATTTTTTCACACGAGGACGTGTTCCACCTGGCCTTTCAACCGCTTGTCTCCTTGTAATCTGGGTCTTTTCCTGAGTAGAAGTTTGATACATTTGCAATTATCCGTGCCATTTCTCCTCAATTCTTATAAATCTAATCGCGATTCTATATTCACGTTTCTGGGCTGCTAAATTCCCGCTGCCAGGCTGCCAGGCTGCCAACTTTGGGCTGCTCGGCTACCAACTTCTGGAACATGTATATTGAAGTTCTTATCTCATTATATATAATATACTTGATATATATAAACGATCATGTGAGGAAGCCTTCCAGCTGGCTTGCGGTGTGTCGGTGGTTCTACCCAGGTACCTCTGTATACTCGGGGTCTTCCTCCACCTGTAATTAGCTGGACGTCGCTATATGATTAAAATACTATCGCAGCGACGGTAAACAACAACAACAACAACTATATATATATATAAACGATTTGTATGAGAATTTCAAATAATTAATATTATTTTTTAATTTGACCCTAAAATATTTATTGAATGACAACTTAAATCATAATTCAAGTCATTTTAATATATAACAGTTTATGTAATGAGTAACACTTTAAAGATTCCGTGAAATTGTTATATTTGTATCAATCAGTTTATAAGAGATTGTAGGAATCTCAGACACGTCAGGCTTAAGCATTAAAAGGAAGAAAAATGACCCAAATCTCAAGTGACCCAGGTGATAATAAGATTTTTAAAAATTGCATTTGTTTGTAAATGAGAAAGAGGCGAGACAGGAGTAATCTCTGGCAAGGATGACTGTCTCAACCTTGGTTTATCTTGATATAAGCGTGAAGAAACACAGCATCTAGTCCGGCTAATGTGTACAATCTCATTTAGTGACGTCGAGGGAGATGGAAGTAAGCTAGACATCATAAATGTTTTGATATTACAGACATCTCTTCAAATACGTCAGTCTAGATAACGAATAAGTGTAATTACTATACACATTATCTGAACATTTTTACATCTTTGGGGACTGGTATATATTTCTTTTTGAGTCAAACGAATATTGTATATGTAGCAGTCAGTTCTAGGAACTCTTATTGCATGGATATGTACACATACGCTGTGTGTAAGTTTACAGCGCTTACTTTGAGAAAAATATGACGACGTTCAAGATTGTTGCGGACCCCCAATGAGGGGGACGGGCGGAGGGAGGCGGGGTACAACATGTATAGATAGTTAAATGGAGAATTTTCATTAAAACGACGTTTTTTTTTAAACGAAAATTCAAAAATATGTTGTGTTTAATGCCCTTTACAAGCAATTCTTTCTACATGACTTCAATTAGCAAATAATAATTTAATAATCTATTTAAACATGAAAAGATCTTAACATATGATTAAATAATAAATATCAGGGTGTGCGTTTATTTTTAGAATGAGCGTGGGTTCGGCTCTTAGCAGCAATCTAAGATAAAACTTCATCGCGCATTATGCAATGTCTCCGTGGTGCAATGCCGGACTAAGAAACCATAGGTCCCGAGTTCGAACCCCACGAACATTATTCTTGCATCATCTAATCTATGGTCATTCTACGTAACTCTTGTTAGGTGAATGCTATTTGTAAGAACCCAAATTATTTTAGAGTCTTGCTTTCTCTTCACTGTTATTTAATTAAATAGAGAACAGTGTCCTCATAACCATTGCGCGTCCATAAAGCTGAAAGGTTAAGCTTTGAGATAGATAGATAATGAGTTAGATACGTAGAAGGATAGTACGATCGACAGATAAATGAAAATATTTATATTGATTTTAGATTTATATTGATTTAAACTTTTTGCATTTTTTTGTGTGTATAAACAAGCAAAATATCACGACACATGATATATATTACATCACATATGTACACATGATATATATTACATCACATATGTACACATGATATATATTACATCACATATGTACACATGATATATATTACATCACATATGTACAATTATGCGTTTACACGTACACATAGCATCTGCTTTTCTTTACATAATATATCATTTTGAGTTTTTATCCATACATCGCTAAAGATGATAAACTTTAGGGGATGCCCACGGAATTATTAATCAGCCCTTTGTGCGTGATTCTTCATACTGTAAATTCATTACACCGATACCACGTTCAGATAAAGTTATGTAACGCTTACATACTGTTTTCACGATTTAGTGTTTTAATAAGAAAAAATGATGAAATATAATAACATGAGGTATTCTCATTATTACTGAAGCAAGCGGGGGTATGGTTTATGCGGAACCTTTTTTCTCCCACAAAACAATATATATCATATATGTGACATTTTATGTTAAAAAACACGCTACGTACTGGTTCGTTGGATTGAGCTTCCTTGTAAATGCATTTGATAATTTGTATTTTATAATGATAATATATTTGTGAAAATAATTATATTATTATTATATATAACACAAACATGTGTTAGGACTGAAAATGCTACATATTAAACAAAGCTTTATTTTTTTCATAGAATCCATATTCTTTTTATAATTGCTAGGCTGTCAATTTAGTTTTGCATTTATTCAATTCTACCAAGTTTGATATCTGTTTTCTTTCATATGATTAAGTGATAAATATACGAAGGCTGTCCCAGTAAACCGAAAAATTAACACCCTACATGCTGCATGATGCACCAACAGTTTATTTTATATGTTTGTTCAATTTACAACAAACTGGTCAAGGTGTTCTATGGCTCCTGAAATATTAGAATCAAGGGACTGAGAGACTGTCGGCCGGATTTAGATGAAATAGCTATAATTCTAAACTCAACGTTTCGACAATGTTCATATGACGCGGAAAACCCCGCACGTTTGCTTACAACTCTGGTTACTAGTTAGTCAGCTGCATGAACTCGTATTTTGCCTCATGATAACCTACCCGCAGTCGTGGTCAAACATTGAGATATACTATTTGATTAAGGTTTAGTTAATAACGGTCAAGTAGCTCCAGGACTATAATGACCCTTTTCCATATCATATTCGTATAGTTAAACATTACTAACACTATAAAATTTGATTTAAAAAAAAAACAAACAAAAAAAACAACAACAACAACAACAAAAAACAGGGGTTATCAGCGAGCAATAGTGAATCATTTTTACTCTCAATCTTGCTTTCTTAAACGATTTACTGGTCGATCGATAGCGTGCAGATTATCCCAAATAACAAATAGATATGTAAACAAGAGTTGCGTGGGATTTTTCAATTTATCCTTTTAATGCTTTTTCAACATGTCAACACCTACACAGGATGTAATTTAGCAGAAATTCAAGCTTACTTGAGTTTAGATTCTATATACTAAACCAAGTTAACAGCGTTTCATTCAGCATCGGATACGGTTGTCAACTGCTGCATGTAAATTTGAGTCCATTCAAGTCAATATCAGGGTTGCCTCTGAGGCTTTTGTTATGACCGCTCCCAGAAAAGCTCCAAAGTGCAAAGATAGCAGGCATATCGTGTATTAAGCCTTAAATGCTATTTTTTCCATACTGATGTCCTGTTGCATGCAATATTGCAATTATTATATGCAAATGACGTCGCTCTTTTGCCACCGCACTGAAACAAGAATAATTTGAATGGATTGCTTTGATTTTTGCACTGTTTGGGGTACAGATACGACACAATGATGTTAATAATTTTGGATATTATAGCGGTGTTAATTTCATTTATGATATATTGATATAATGGCGTACGCACCTTTTTAGTTACCGGTCCCGGTGGCCAAGAAGTTAAAGCTTCGCCCCGGAATTGGAAGCTCCGGCCGCGACGTACCAAGATCGTGCTGTTAACCTCCTTTGCTTTGCGCTCGGCATGTGAGGGTAGTTCCAGGACTGGTTGGTCCGGTGTCAAGATAATAGTACAGGGTTTGGTATTATGTCACATGTCTACGACATGATGCTACAGTGTGGCAGCACTATATCTGTCTCAAGTAGATGATCTCCGAATGACTGGAAAACTATCGTCGGGAAGTTTAACCCAAATAGCAAGTTAATAAACAATTTGAAATCACACATTGTTTAGACTCAAGCATGCAGTAAAAACATTAGCAGAGTTAACACTAACAGTTTTATACATTATATTTTTTTTAATCCAAAATCGAAAGTACATTTATGCAAATTCGTCTGAATTCGTATTTTTGAAAAGGGAAAAGTCACATAACATTTCCTGTTATTTGATTTTCATTTTATGAACGTTTTTTTTTGTTTGTTGTTGTTTTACTTCCTAAAACATCATGGGAGCAGTTATGGAGTTCGTGCTGTTTTCAGAAAAAATAGTATAAGGGAAAACTAACAATAATTGTCATTTAAAAAATAAATTAATGATATTGGCTTAATTGTTTTTATCAGACCTTATTTTCAGGAGTGTCAAGAGAGTCAACAAACTTTGCATTAATTTCAAGTTATTCTAATTCCGTTTTCAGATTTCTTTCTTTAGCTCAAGCATTTGAAATTCTACATCCGGGGCCAAAGTTATACATTGTTGCGTCACATTTATCGATTTGATGTCATTTTTTTTAAACTCGGCTCAGTCAACCCGACGCTATTCTGAACAAGGTTTGCAGAAAACTTTTATCTAAATGCAAATGATAGCTTCTCATCCCTTAAATACTGTTTTATTCTTTTTAAAATATTTCTTAGTTGTTTTTTTTTACCAAAAACGCTCAAAAGAAGAGTTAAAAAGATTCATCGCTAGTATGATTAGAGATACCATAACTGCTGTATGTACCTTATAATTATCATATATATCACAATTATAAATAAGTTTAACCAGACTAATTGCTTTGCTCACATTAACATGAAATATCGATTGTTTTATATGGATGATAAAAGGAAGTTTGTATTAAACAAAACTATGACGGCGCACGTATTCCAACGAAATAACATAGTGCATTTGCTAATGTCGCCGTTGCCTGTTAGTTAACTATAGCTGGAATTAATAAAGACGGAATTTACGAATTTATTTCAATAAAGCAATAGACAGTGGGGAGAATGTAAAACGATAGGTTATGTCATGAGCTGATGGACGAGACTGCGGGAGCTTTCCACACGTCAATTACTCTTCAACACTTGTGATGAACCAAACATTTAATATCAGGCTCAGATCAAAGAGATGCCGGTATCATTGAAAATTGTCATGAAAAATATAATCAATGTGGGTATCTTTTTTACAGATATTAACGCGTTGGCTTAGCATGTTTCACCAGACACGGTATCCGAGTAGCAGAGAGTCGTGTGTTTGATTCCCGGCTCGACATATAAAAGTGCGCTGTGGTTAAATGGTAAGCGGACCCGAAGGTTGTGGGTTTCGAACCCCGTTGGGGGCAAGAATTTCATGATCTTCTTAGGTGTAAAGTACTGGTCCAACACAGGAAACGTCGAAAGGGGATTAGTATAAGTTGTGAGAACTTATTTTCCAATCAATGTAAAAAAATAAGTTTAAACTAAAAAATTTTATAAAAGTTAAAAGTGGTTTGCATGTACATGTTGACTTACCAAGAACATTTTATCAGCAGTTACGAAAAAAGGGGAACCCTAAATACATTTCGCGCATATCAGTAATTTGAAATAATCAAGTGTCTATAAGCTATATCGACATAAGTTTACAAACACAGTTTTGCAATAGTTATTCTAACTTGAAACGAAGAAGCTAGAGGTAATTTATTGTTAATTAAGTTTTGATGCTGAAAAGCCATTAAGACGTTTGAATTCTAACAACTTTTCAGTGGTTTTTCTGGCCCAAGAATAATTTCGAAAAAAAAAATCCAATAAACTTTTATTCCACCCTGTGATGTTTATTTGGACTATAAAAGTAATTCAGATAAGTATGGAACTTTTTAATAACCAGATAAATCACAAACCCTTTTCTTACACCGATCTATATGTAAAGAAAACGGGGCAGTATCGTAAGTGTATATTCAAGTTGATACATTCTTTTAAGTTTAATATACAGTTGAACATGTATTACAGGCCACCTGTATTAAGCAGTAAACTTGCATTTAGCGGCAAGTTTTAATATTATCAAACTAGCAGTTTGTTATATGTTGAACCTTCATTTAGCGACCATCTCTTATGCGGTCACATAATATCGTTCCCTTCACCGGCCGCTTAGACAGGTTTAACTTTATTTGGATGATATATATTTTCTGAAAGTCTTTGCATTTATGTTTTTTTTAAGAAATTGCGATTTGAACGTGCTATATTCAAAGCTGGGAAATTATACATTTTAAATGCTGTGACTCGAGATAGTATAGAGTTTAACACTTACTTATATGCTGGAAAATTACAGTAACAACAAAAGAATTTATGTTAACTTTTTTATGCATGTTAAAAGATACATTATTATGTCACAAATATTCTCTAATATCAATGTATAAAATTGTATGTAATTACATCTCACGACTCGGATAAAGGTTTATTCCCTAACGTAAGGTAACGTATATCGTACCTTGCAACAACGCTGTTAATTTACCATAAGGTTCAAAGCATTGCCTTGTATTTTCATCGGATTCCGCTTTTGCATCGGGTCATCAGTGTTCATACATCATTCAGTAACCAGACTATATAAATACTACTTGCCGTAATGTTCGACAGTCGGCCCTAAATTTGGACACAAGGCTGATATGGACACCTAGCTATAAGTCAAAGCCTAGCCCGTAAAATTATAGGGCGGTTCCCGTGTTTTAACGTTATGCCAGCGCTCTGTAGGAGGTTGCCGTGTTCTGTACCCACAAAACAGAGGGTTACGGTATATTCTATTTCCAATAGAATATATTCATCAAAGATTAAACAACTCTATATATTTAATGAGTTTTATCTATTTCCAATGGGATATATTCTTTATATTCTCGACAATTCTATATTTTCACTTCAATTTCCAATAGAATATATACATTCGAAAACCATTTAATTTAATGGAATAGTTTGAATATTTAAATATTTTCTTAAATGTTTTATTAAATTAAAAATATTAACTACAATAAGTTTGTGACCCAAGATTACAATATTGTAAACACGTCAATAATTTTATTTTTTTTTCTTTAAAATAATACTTACTTTCTAATCTTTTGGATTTCCCTGTTAATCTCTTGCACTGTATTTTGTTTTGTTGTATTGTGCTGAAAAAAAGTGCTCGTGATCTTAACATATTAGAATCATTACCACAATACATGGATATCGTAGTTTTATAAGCAATTGACATCTCATCAGATCCGTGAAAGGTCGCTCGTAAAGACACCCGGGTTTTCCCGAGATACTTTTGGTAATCTCACAAATGTTTGTATCGTACTTGATGTAAATGAAGTAAAGGTTAAAAAAAAAAAAAAAAAAGAAGAAAAGAAAAAACATGACACATTTTTCGCCTTTATCACTTAAAGCAGCTTGTTCACAGATAATCAATGGTTAAAAAAAATGATTTTTAACCATCTGTGTGAATAACGTTTATAAATACCCATATACATATGCATGGTCATCCAGTGTAGCATCCCATGATTGTAAAATGGGTGGTTTCTCTATTCCAGGCAATAGCGTTACGGTATTGAACCTTTATTTAAAATTGCAAGACCCTGTTTTCGTGTCACTCCACAGTTAAACTTACTAATTCGCCACCCAGAACTGGTGAAGACGCCACGTTGCGGAACGTGTCGCATCTATTTCTGGGATACTGTATTCTATATTCAGTCGATTCCCCGTGCATTGTGACCTACAGTTGCCGAGTTTATTTGTCAGGAAACTAAGACTTCATCAGCAATAACGAGGGAGAGTAAAAAAAATCAAACGTTTTATCATTTTTTTTTTATTTCTACTGATCATCTGTAACGAGCTGCTTGATTAAATCTTACCATATTGCAATTGACATCATCAAATAAAGTATATCAGTGTCAGAAACTACGCGCGTATATCCAATTCACCATCCACTATCGTGTGAGTACATATAAAAATAACTAAATTAATTCATGATCAGAGGGACTGAACTAGTCATGAGTTTCTGTGTTACTGTCATAAATATCCATACATTTTGCTATAGAAATAAAGTAATTAAAAGGAATACACATTATTAAAATGTTCTGGGAAGCCTTTTGGTAAATGTTATCGTATATAAATACCTCTCATTATCAAGAAGACATGTAACGTTTTCAAAGCCTGGCATACAGATCCAAGAAAGTCCACTGAGACAACATTATTTGTCTGCTGTCTCCGGTCAGTGACAGTTTGCAAGTGATCAGCCAGCCATATGTTAGACCTGGACCACTTACATAGGAAGCATTTCCGCTCATACGTTTCCCAGACTCATTTATTGTTACATAAACTTCCTGGCAGTTAGTTCCGAGTTCAATTTGTGCACTAAGTGCTGGTGACGTGATATGCATAATTGTCTCCCCGACAAGTTTTCCTCGTCTACAAAATATATGAACATATTATTTTGCACTGTGTCCTCTTTGATTTTCCAGATGTGAACAGATCACTTTGCACTGTGCCCACGTTGATCTTTCAGACGTTATCCCAAATATTTTTCACCCGTGAGAAACGTTCGATTTTTCTCCGTATACTTTTTTTCCACTCATATTAAAGTTTATGCCCGGCCTGTAATTCACTTCCGATAAAGCCGACAAACACCGCTATGTCTTCGACCACTTAACCTCCACCAAGATAACCAAAGTACCCGAATGAAATATTAGGAAATCCTAGTTATCTCTGTGAAAAGCTATGAGGTCCAAAATGTAGCGGAACCATTACAGATGCTTTACCTTAATGAGAATGTAAGTGCTACCATTAAAACCATTGATGATTTAATGGGTTTTGTCTGATGATTATGAATCACATACAGGAAAACAAGACACCAAGATTTGCTTTACTTTGTTTCCTCTCATATCAACGGCAAAGCGAACGCCACCATCAAAACCAACGAAATATACCTAAGAAAGATTGAGTTTGTCAAATCATTATAAAAAATATAAAGTAAACATCAAATGTTAACAATGACGTACAATCCAGTGCAAGAGAACAACTTTTATTGATGATGTACTTTGTTTCCTCTGATATCAAAACAATGCCAGTGCCACTATCAGAATCAAAGAAGATTTTATAACATCAAGTTGAACTACAACCAGATGTATGTAAGTCCGTTAGAAAGAAGCATGATTATAGTAGCACTAGTAAATTGTACAAAACGAACAGCCCAAAGATCTTGAAAATACAACTGATTATAAATTAGATCTCCACATGGTTACCACCTTTCGTTTAATTGATATACTGACACCGAAAGACTGTACATGTATTTATGTTTGTAATTTCGTGCGTAGGACTGTGGTATGATATAATGTCTTACAGGCTTTGATATAGACGAAAGTTACCATATCTATATTACACATTTTTGTCTACAGCATTTTCTTAATGTACACCATATATATATATATATATATATATATATATATATATATTTAAACAATTGAATGTATTCTTGTTCAGAATGCATGTCACAACATCGCTATTTCTATCTTTTTACTGAAATATAAAACCATAAATACAGGGGCTGTAAAAAGAAAGTATATACACTTATCAGAACTATTGTGTACATGTCTGGATTTTTTTTTATCTAGCTGAGACGAAGATATAATAGATGCCATTTTACGAATTTGTAATTGTTACGAATTTACGATTTGTTCTATTGCTAATTTTTTTTTTACTACGACCGTCATTATCAAGCTTTTTATGGTTGCAAACATGGCAAAAAATACCAGTGTATAAATACTCATCTATTCACAAATGCCTACATCAGTATTCATGGTGCAACGGTTTAATGTCTGTTGCCATTATTTCCAAGACTCAACTAACAGCAACTATGGAGGGTATGCACGGATATGACATACACAGAACCACAAAAACAAATTAGTGAATGGTATAAAAGAAAATAACATGCAAAAATACTTATGTAACGATTAATTTATTTAATGGAACAATTCAAACGTATGACATTTTCCGCAGTGCTACATTAATTGAACTTAATATTCATATTTAAAAGAAAGATTAATCTGCTGGAAAATTTTCCTGTACTTTAATGCCTTAGTCAATGGACAATGGAACTGTTTTGCTGTCGTCTAATAGTTTAAGTTTATCGTAACACCGTCTCTCATATGTCTACTATAGGAAACTCTTTCATTTCGTATGATCCATCAGTCTGTTAGAGTCTATATTTTAGACCCAGACTCAACGCAAATGCATATTTGCTTTTCAAAACTTATGAACATACCTTTTATAATATTTGTTAGTAAACAGAAACATCTACTAACTCATTGCTTAGCGTTTACTAATCAATCAATTTTGAAAGAATTACTGATCAGAAAAAAGAATGGTCAGTCTTAATCTAACACAAGACAGGGCAGATTGGTGAATTAGGACGTGGTTCAAATCTATTTTCTTGTTGTATCTGGATGCACGTGACGATCATAGCAGTGTCAAGAAAAAAAATTGGAACCACGTCACTAAATTTATGCAAAAGGAAACCGTACATACACACATTCCGAAATGAAGATCGATATCAAGTTTACAGATAATTTGTATAACTCGTCTAACAATAATTCTTAAATGTAAAATTCAATAATGTTTCCATATTATTGAGAATTCTTTAAATTAAGTGATTTATTTATCATTCCCTTTAGTCGTTTATTGTGTCTTCAAAACACACTCTACTTCAGTTTTAGAAGGAGTTGGGGGTTGCAACAAAAACAGTCTTTGAATGAAACTATTGATGAATAGAAACAATAAAGCTGATTTTGTTTTATTTTAATTTTAATTTTAAAAATACTTAAACTAAAACTAGTCTCTGTTAACTGTGACAAATGCTATGATTGTCTATTTTTTGCTATGATGGCATCGCATTTATGACTTTTTCGTAAGGTATTCTTAATATATATTATTCCGGAATGGGAACAAATATTGAATTACCAATATAGTGTATGTACTTTCCCACTGTCGCTACAATTCGCATTTATAACTTTTCTTTGCCGTAGGGGGGGGGGGGGGGGGGTCAACGTCTTACTGACAGTATCGCAGTCTGTTTGGAACTATTAGTCTTGACGAGACAAATAAATTGCTGCTTATTTGCCGTATCACGTCGTAGGCATTGGCATTAAACCACAACCAGTCATTTATCATGGCACTCGTCAACTAATCCTGTAACTACCTTCAGTCACTTTAAATCAATTTATCAGAGTGCAATATTTTAAGGCTCCGTACCTCAATACAAAGATAACTCAGTCTGATTTCTTGATTAAGGCAATGCTTTAAACACAGTACGCAGTAATAATAAAACGAACAACTCCTCACTGATTTAGTGACACAGTCTTATATCAACTATAGGCATATACAATGTAATGACTCTAGAACACAGACTCAGAAACTCTTTTGAACATCCGCAAATGCTTCACCAGAGTGTCAAATTTTCGAATGTCAGTTAAGAACAATGGATGAAGATCTACACATCGCCGGCCGTACATTCCTGTAGTATGAATTATATAGTTCAAACAATCCTTCGTTTTACAGCCATAAAGGAAAGTTACTAATTGATATGTCCTTGATCAAGGGAAACTAAACCATACTAACACTATAAATATATAAAGCTAGCTTTCTATCTTCATAATAGAAATAACATACGGATATCGGGTTGGTGAAAAAAATAATATAACCGAAAACATCATTCTATTCTACTGCGCCATATCATATAATGCATAAAATGTTTTGTTCGTTCAAAATTCAGTTTTTTTTTAACCATTTGTCCATTCGGTTTTGCTAGGCGTTTAGTAGCGTGCGAGGTTTCGTTAATGATGAATTAATTCGAATATGGAATTTGCGTAGGTACATTTAATTGTCTCACTGAGCTCTATCATCACGTCATCTTCCTATACGGGAATTAAATCACCAAAACGACGTTCAAATCCATCGTCACTGATTGCATTTTAAAATATTAATCTAATTAAAAATTGCCAGTGAACATTTGTTTTTAATTTACATCTCTATTAATCCAGTGAAGTGAAACTCATGGGAAGTTTCACTAAAGTTGAACAGCGTACTGAGATTTTTTTTACCTTACAAAAAGTCATACACGCTTTCTTTAATTTTTTTTTTCACAAATTGCATTAACTTTTGATTTGATTTAACATACTGAATAAAATGCTGTCTCAATGAATTCCAACAAGATATTTTGGAAGACATGTTTAATAAAACAGTTATTTTATAATGATAACGTTAATTTATCATATGTTGTCTGATAAAATGAAGTTACTGGATACCCTACACTACATCTATGTTAACCTTTCCTCATATAGACTAATTTTTGACGCACTCAATAGGTACACATAAAGCTGATCTGCAGAAACCACAGTTAAACCTTACCAAATTAATTTCAAAATCCTCATAATTTTTTCCAGACCACTGAGAGCAGCGAACAGCATAAAACCTGATCAGCTGCGAGTTACTCGCAGCGATCTGGTTTATGCTGTTCGCATAGGTCTTTTCATGTTTTCCTCTATGAGGAAAGGTTAATAAATTATTGTCTCACATTTGGTCTAGGGAAAATACACTTTTAGTTACACTTATCTTGTGTTGGTTGATAAAGATTGGTTGTTTGTAACTTGCGTTTAACTCCCTCTGATAGTATTTTAACAAATTGTAGTTTATGACTATTACTTGAGACAGATGGCGGCCATGATATAGTATCACGCCGTGGACATGTGCTATGAAACCACCCCAAGAATTATCCTGGCACTGGACCAACCAGTCCTAGAACTACTCTGTATGTAGTATGATTAAATATATGTACATATTTCATATTTTCATTTTTGAAATTAAAGGTAGACCTTGATGTAATTGGACATTACATGATATTTTAAATATGATTTTACTAGTGTTTTAATGGTTGCCACAATTATAATTTCTTATACTTTAATGAAAGTTACAATATTACGACTTGCGTATTTTCCTTGTCTTCTATTTGTTTCAGTCTTTGGCTCAGCCACTATTGAATTGCCTAAACTTTTGATATAACTATCATATTTCATTATCGCTCAAATATATATTGCTTCATTATGTGATTCTGATAAGTGATGCTTAGTTAGAATTCACAGACATAGCATGATCTTTCTGGCCAATTAAAAGTCGGTTAGAATGAATAATTGTTCAATAAAAGCATTTTGACGACTTATCTTAGGTAATAAAGAGGAATATGAAATATATATAGAGGGCAAATTTCTCCAACTCAAGCAATTTCAATATGGATAAATAAAAACTTAGAAAAATTCATATAATAAAAATGATCACATCTGTGGTATACTTAACGAAATAGAGTTAAAACAAATGTTCAATAGAAATTAGAATTATATCGTAGTTCAGAACCTGAAGGACGGGTAGGCTGGTTAATATTGCTTTTAATCTTTGATTTCTAGGTGGAAGTGTCTACCTGGTCGAATATTATATTCTTGTCAAATGAAAATAAGTTTCAAGGCTTATTTATTATTAATATAGCTATATAGTTTCGCGTTTGATATTTAATGTTACGCAAGACTTAGTTTACTCGTTAAATATTTACAGGGGAATGACTCATGATAATGATCTTAATGAACTCTGCGGATGGATATTTATTGAGGAGATGAAAGAAGTTATTCATATGAACTGCAGCATAAAGTTCGAATTATATTTTTCTGTGTTTCTTTTGAAGTTCCTTAGAAGATCATTAATACTGACAGCGACATTAAGCTATTTATAGGACAGACCGCTGTGCAATTAACGTTAAGTCCGATGAATAAATAAGATGAAGTCCAACTAAGATTATGTCGGTAACTTCTGTACCATCAAGTACATTTAGGGTTGCTTCCTACATTAAGCCTTCGGGATAAATCGCTAGAATTTTTATACTTCTTCATTCCTTTGCAATAGGCTTGATGTCGACACATGATTGAAACCTAGAGGCGACGATAATCTTGAAAATTGAAAAGCAACAACAAGTCATAGCTAGTAACGAATAATTCATAAACATTGTCTTGTGCATCACACTCATTATTATTACATTTATACTCGTTTATAGAAAAGAAATACCAAGTTTTACGTAAGGGCATACATCTTTCAGCAAACGAAATTATTTTCAACAGACCAAAGCAAATTTTTCATTTTATATACATAAAATACAATATGGGGATTTATAATATGCTTAATTTTAACAAAGTAGGAGTGTCCGTTCATGATAAGAACTTCATAGTATCGTTAGTATCATTACCTTTTACCTTTATTGACATTATTTTATAGTAAATACAATAAATGTTAAATAATATTGGGATTATGAACTTATCATAATCCCCTTTTATTTTGGGACTGACAGCAATCGCCTTTGCTATTTATTGTTTCTGAAACTAAATACGTAGATCGTTTAAATTGTCAGTGATTTACTTCCTGGTTGATGCGTTTAACTACCATGATCGAGTCATTTTTTTTAATAAGCATCTCTTGACAGGCGCTCGAGTATATAAGAGCAATTTTCGGAACTGCTCAGTCTTTTCAACCGCATGTCCATCGTGTGAAAATAGATTTCAAATCAATCTCACCCACTCACCCCTTAACGTTGCTGGTGAAAAATAATTTTTCCTTGCTTCATTTTGTTTTTGTGAACTTGATACAGTTTCGAGTTTCTATGTTTTCAGGACTTCCAACTTGCCCCTTGATCACAGATGGCCTCGCCGGCGGTTATGGTTCAAGTGGCTCACCCAACAAGGCACTGCACTTGACAACTTGTTGTTCAAGGACATGTGGAATTTGCAATGGGCGTTTGGAATTTGCATTTGACTTATGTGTGGTGAAACATTCCCTTTAGAACTGTTCATAAGCGATGCCTGTAACACAAAAACGTCTCTCCTGGTATTCTTGTGGCTGTTCAGTGACCTTTTAGTGATAATTTTAACTCTCCAATCATTTGCAGTATTCTGGTGGACGTTCGAAAACATAGAATAGTTCGAATGGACAGTCATTGCGGGATACCATACCCAGTCACATTATCCTGACACCGAGCCAACCAGTCCTGCAACTACCTTTATATGCTGAGTGCCAAGCAAGGGATCTATAATTGTACCATTTTTAGGACTATGGTATGTCGCGGCCGGGGATCGAACCCACGACCTCCCGCTCTCGACACACTTTTTTCCTCGTGCACTGACTTGTTCTGGTACAGTTAATATAATCTAATATGTCATGTTGGCATTGTGGTGCGGGCATAAAACACTGACAGTAATAGCTATTGGTTTAGTTTGTTGTCTTGGAAAAATGTTTCAATTCTTTTTCATCATTATATTTAATCATTTTAGTGTTCCGTGACATAACAAACTAATGTTGTAATATCTATTATATTGATACAACGCGGAGGATTATTTGACGTCATGATATGATCCATAAACGGTGTTCGCATAGCATGGGGAAATGTTTCCCATGTAGAAAAATAATTATATAAAGATATATAATTAATAATATGAAAAACCAATTTAGTTGTCAACCGAATACCTCTTACAATATGATTTTTAATGAACTCAATAAAACCATTAATAAAATATAGAACATACTATAAATGTACTTTTCTGCCTATTTAAAGGTAGTCGTGTGGGAAATAGAATCGCTCATAGCGACACCATTTCTTTTTATTGTCTTTTTATATTCTTAAAATATATTGCCTTAATACGGTTTAACATTTTCCGTTCCCCACGTGAAGGGCACCTTTGTCCAGTGGTAACGTACCTGAATGCGGTCCAAAGCTTGTGGATTCGAAACCCGTTGTTGACATGCATTTTTATGACCTTTCCAGTCGCAAGTAATTGTCCTACCCCAGGAACCGCCGAGAGGGATAAGTATAAGTGGTAATACCTTATTTTCCAATTGACGTAACACAATAAAATTAATCCATACATTTTCGTTTAACACACACACACACACACACACATTAATATGTCAAAAACATGTATATGTTAAATGTTTAGTTGCATCAGACCGGAACTTTTATTGCTCGTCAGTTTGAACAACTATG
>CM037785.1:20338463-20388463 GCA_021229015.1 Solen grandis | reverse complement strand
GAAATCAAAGCGCATTATGCGCTGAGAGACGGCGACGGGATTAACATGACATAGATATAATTCTAAACACAGCGTTTCTCAAGTTATTGAAGCAATAGAGGCAATGGCCATACGACGCGAAAACTCACGCTGTTACTAAAGAGGTTGAAATCGCTCTTTGTTACAAAATAATCCGGAGTAAGGTCATGAAGTTGCATACCTAAGTAGGCCATTCCCTTTCTTCTTACTAGTGAACCTGATGTATACATCTATCTGTTGTTATTTTAAGATACTTGAATGTTTGCCTTTCTATTTCAAAGTTAAGAAATGCTCTTGGAAGAACTTAACTCGCCATCATGCAAAAATTACGTGTGGACTACTTTAGGTTAATTATATACCATGGAGTGCTACTTTTTCTTTTTACAGGAGTAGATCTTCATCTATGTAAAATGGGTTGCTGTTCTGATTAAGAAATGTCATGGATATTTTGTTCACGATTAAAATGGATATTTCCAGTGCAAAATAATGGTAAAAGAAAATATGTTAACAAACAATAACATAATAGAAGCGGTACGGTTATGATTAAAACGTCTATGTAACATATTTCTCTCGTATTCGTTAATGCAGAATTGCATTGCATGGATCCGCACTAAGCGCAGAGAGGTACAGTTAAACTTGCCGTGGAAAGTATGCAAATCGGCAAGGTCAGCAAGGTCTTTTTTTGTTTTACAGCTACATAATACGGCTGTCGCCGTCTAAAAAGCAATGCTTACTGCTGTAGATAGCTGCATTTTATCATCTCAATACTGTAACATTATTATACTCACAGTTTAGTCCTTGGTTGTGAGGTATAGCATCCGCCTTGCAAACATAAGGTCTCAAGTTCGATTCCTTAGAGCAGATGCAAATTTGGTCACACAATTAGTGTGAGTTTAAGCTATAGTGTAGTTTCCAGGTAGATAGCAGAATGGATAGAGATAAGTTGAAGTTGGAAAAACTTGTTTCTCAATTGATTCCTGGGAGCGGTTGGTAACTGTCGTGACTTTTCATTTGTACGCTCATTTTGAGCGAGTACTGGTGTAATTTCCAGACAGCAGAATCAAGAGATAGATGAGTAAAGTTTGAACTTGTTTCTCAATCTATTCAAAATATATATGATTTAATAAAAAACATGAATTTACTTTTTTTATTTTTTTTTCATTAAACAGAGTATACCCCTGTTTAGGCAATGTATCTTGCCAAAATAAAAGGCGCTTTTTTTATTGTTTTCATGGTTAAAAATGTAAAAGATAATATATTTGTATTATATTCTAGCATATAATATATGCCTAATTAGCATGATGTTATGCATTTTGCACTTTTTTCATTTTGAGACCATTTCTCGTGTTGTCATATTTTTTTACAATTGTTTATTTGTATAACCGCCTTGACTGGGCCATAGGGCCATATTTAGATGGACAATTAAAAGTAAATGAGATGGTAAATTGTTTTTGATTTTAAATATATGATTCTATATACCTTGCCGATAATTTTGATGTATACCTCATTGTTTTCCAACATATTACAATTATCAATAACTCAGATAAACATTTGTATTATTTTTTAAAATCATTAAAACTGTGCATTTCCGAAGCCTGAGTTCACTTACAAATATTTCTTTATTAACTTATAAAACGTAGTGCTGGAAGGAATATGAATTTTCCGTGCAAATATGATATCCTTTATACACCAGACTCTTTTTCAGAAAATCTTACCAACCTTTTTTCAGTTTTTTGCATGTTTGAATTTACAGTCATTTTTCAAAATTCAGGGGTCTCTTCTAAAATTTAATATTTATCGAGATACACATGGTAAATATTAAAAAAAAATCATATTAAGATGTCTGAATGGGTAAACTTGAAAAAAGGAAACAAGCAAATCCATATCAGCAAAAGTGAATATTACAGTTCTAAAACATATATATCCATTTTAACGCAAATTCAATTAATCGAAACATCTTTTCTTCTTTTACAGCCATTCTTATCAGTATTTCAACAAAGATGACACCTTATTTGATATCTATCTGTCTTCTTTATAAAGAACCACCAGATTTGATATTTTGTAACCTGTTAAAATACCAACCGAACAACAACAAACGGCAGTATAAAGGGTCTTCTAGGATACAATGATCACATGGTGTAGTACGTTGTTATTTCACTAACCTACCTTCACCTTATACCCCATTTTACACACCATATACATGTACGAGTATGTACTGCCATTGGTGACCGTGTGGTAAAAGCGTTCACTTTGGGCTGGAAAGGTTGTTGGTACGATACCCTGTCGCGACACACAAATGTCGTATATATGATACTAGCATAGCTCCTTTGATTGACGTTTAGCATATGAGGGTAATTCAGTGTGGGATTGACCCGGTGTTTGCCAGGATAAAGTGACTGGGTTTGGTATCATATAACTTGTCATTACTATATACCGCATTGTGGCAGGATTACGTCTGTCTCAAGTAGACATTGCCTCCTAATGACTGAAAAACTGTCGGAGGGACGTTAAAGCAACAAACAAACCACGATACATACTCACTGTCGGGAAGGTAATTATTTCTCCCTAGAAATGAACTTTGTCAAAAATGAAATAATTGAACTGAACGTTGTTAAAAACTGCAGCAATTACTTTAAGTACTTTCATCGTATGATATTTCAAAATAAGGCAAACAAGTTCCTTGAAGGTCCGTGAATCGAGAAGTCAGCAGCAGTGTTTCATAATTAAAATAACTGTAATGGACACTTTCAAGATAAACCATTTGCTTCGGTCGTCTTAATTATATCGTATGTACATGAAACTAATTTGTTAATACCCTGCCGAAAAAAATACCCTTGAATCTTATCATTGTATAAAACAACAAAAGACTAAACCAAATAATGATCCATTTATGATCATATGCCCTCATCTCAGAAAGCAACAATCGAACTATGAAATGATGCGTTACAATCTGTCATTTATCAATTGTTTCTTTTGTAACTAGTTACCGACAAATAAAGTAGTAAATGTGTGCAGAAACAGAAATACAGCTTTATTAATGTAAATCCTGCATTTTTTTTCGTCTGCGAGATAAACTAATAGATGTTTAATAGCAGAGGCATTAACTTATGACTTTAAATTATTACGAATGGACTGTTTACAGACGTTTTCCTGTTTCATGTTTTTGTGAATCGGTGAACGCCGATCAGATCTTTATTCGTTTACAATGCACCAATACCAGTCATCTTGACAACTGTAGCGTCATAGCCAATTGTCTACATCGAAAGCAGTACAATTTGTTTGAAACTGTCCACCTTCTTTCTATATTACACTAGTCATCAAACTCAGACACTTAACATTTTTCAAATCTGCGTGCATGAGCTTGTATTTCCCCCAATCATTAATATTAAACAAATGCAACTTCGTCCGGGTATTGGACTGAAATATTTCTAGACTGATATAATCACATTTCAGTAATTGACACTAATATCATGTGTCTTCGTGGCAAGAATGATACTCCAACCTGTCTGGCTGACATCCTTGTTTCTTCAGAAGAAGAATACACAATGCAAAAATCCCCACCCTGAAACATTTGTCTGGTCATTATCTGGTCACTATCTGGTCTTTATCTGATGTCGTATTTTCAATCGCATTACTATGGAAACGTTCGAATCATTGGAAATACATTTCATAATGCAATTAAATGTTTCAGCAAATACCTGTTATCAAGCAAGAAGTACTTCTTCTCACCTGTACATGGCAATAATTACATTATTACTTGCTATGAAAAGTCGGCCTTCCTTCAACCTGCGGTTACATATTTATTGATCTGGAGCTGAATGACAGTCACAGAAACGATAAAACCATTTGTGAGGACATGATTGTATCATATTTCTCTCCTGAAACAGCATAACGCATTTAAAAATGATACCATCTGCAGAGAATAGTTTCATTTTAATGGGATATTTTTCATCATCAGAATCATCCAGTAAATTGATTCATGTTGATACTTAAACTAGAATTCTTAAGATAGCTCACTGATAATTGTCAGATGACAGGCGATGCATTTCATTTTATTCCCATTAAGGAACAGTTTTTGTTTTGATAAAGTATCAGCATTTACTTGCAGTTGTTTACGAAAACTAATATTTGATGGTATTCAGAATGTAATGTGTATGAATCGACATTTCCATCAAAATTTACAAATTATTATCTGAATCAGGTTTTGGTTTTAGATGGTTATTAGGGTGAAAAATGGGCAAACTACACTTCAGCAAGTAAGATATATGATTGTATACTGCTAACATTTACCTTAGATCATAAGTTAAATGTTAAAAATATATACATGTACTTTACGAAACGTACTCTATATTTGCTTATTTGTGGAAATAAAATATTAAACGAAACTTATAATCCACTGACTGTATATGTCGATGTCAGACAACTTGGATAATGCAGATGAAACTGCAAGGTTACAACTAGATTCAATGTGGCCGCCAGACACCATTGGTTTTATTATAATGTATTTAATATGTCTGCCTCAAAGGGAAAATCTTATCACGGGATTATATAAGATTACATACGTAGTCAAATAAGCTTAAGATAACAGACTCGTGATTCTGGTTGATAAAGATATACATATGTTAAAATGTTATATAAACAGAAACGTAAATGTTGTAACTATCGTGTCTCTTAACAGTAGGTAAACTGCTTTGGTATTAGATCAATATTTCCATATTTTAAAATGAATGTGCTATGATGATTATTAACCTTTATTTATATATAATCTATTTTAATTAAATTGAATGCGAATGATGTATAAGTTATATACTGAATGGAAAACAAAATGCAGATTAATTTTTGTATCGGTTTGGGGGAATGTATTAGCTGGTATTTAACCTATGCTGAGAAAAATAACAAGACTTGGCACAGATGGCACATGGGTAGCCGACTCTCTACCAAGATCGTTCAAATTATTCATATCTGTAAAAGAAACATGGCCGCTAGGAGCAGAACTATTTACATTATGTATATATAAAGTTAGATTCTTTAAAAAATGTTTTTCTCAAAGATAACTCGCCAGATTTGAAGGTGTTTGGTTGCACAGATGTTCATTGGAAGAGCCTCAAACAAAATGATACAAATTCTTTGGCTACATGTGAGTATGCCACATTATCAAATGTGCCTTTTTGGCCCTGATCTCCTAAGCTCTCATTTTCTTTAATGAGCGAATAACTTCATAATCCTTAGTACGGTTTTCATCATCATCATTACTTTACAGTGTTGGTTGTTGTGGCAGAAACAAAATATGAATTACATGTAAATAACAATCCTTATTAACAGCAGTATATGTAGCAGGGAAGGTAGCAGAAAAAGCTTGTATTTGAGATTGCATAACTAGTTCTACAGAAGCGTCTTCTTTTCCTTCCTAATCGATTTATATATAATGTTTACACATTCTTAGCTATATAGCTGGAATATCATTAATTGCCTTATATAAATACAAGTACAGATAATACGTCGTTTGCTTTTATCTCTAACTTTAATTGGATCCTAGTAATTAGTTACATATTTAATAACCTATGGCATTACAAATGTTATTCTCAGTCTTTAACATTCCTACACCTGACAGGCACTGCAATTAACGACAAACGTATAGTCATAAATTTCCTATAGACATGAAATACCCTCACCCAACATTAAGAAAGAACAATGATGGGAAACTGTAGCTATATGAAATTTAACGGACGTCATTAAATCTTTTGGGGATGATTTTGTAGTGGTTTATTCTTGGATGATATAATAGAATTTCCAAGAATATTAACACTTTTACAAAACAAGCTTTGTTTTTATATTCTGTTGAAAGTCCAATTCACTTTTAAGATTAATTAAAATTAATAACTTTGATTATCACACTCTTATTAATTGCATACGCAATGTATATAGGAGTCGTTACAACTACATGAAACTGAAAAGTCACGTATCACGTATTCGCAACTAGTGAGGCATGTATCTAAGCAACACCAGGAAGATAAACTAGTGTGAGACAGTGTGCTGATAAATACTCATTACTTTTCCTATCACTGTAGCATGTTTTATTCAAATGGTTCGTATGTAAATATGACTGAAAGTAGTATAGATTCTACCAATGCTTATTAGTAGAGTGCATTTTTTAAATGAATTTAATCAAAGCTTTACCTCATTCTTAAAAGCACATAAACTATAACAACATAACGTTTAAAACAGATTATAACTGTCTTTTATGTTACGGTAGGACAACCTTTTACTTTAATTGTCGAAATATTTATGTTTCGGAGTAACATGTTATATTTACTTCCATCTTTTCCTGATAAGATTGGAAATAAACAGCATTGAACAAATGAGTTATAAAAAGCTGGATTTATATAATGCGCATAGATTCCTTATGTAATCTGAATAACTGAACTTACTTTTACGAAATTGTCACCATACTTAATTATTCGTATATGCTTTCCTAACCAAGATCTAATTTCCTTTTTATATAAGATTACACCTAATAATTATGTACGTTCTGTTTTATGGTGAATTAAGTTTGGTTCTACATGTAATTTGAAACCGGTCTTCGAAATGAATCATCCCGACAGTAAGAATGTGACCTATGCATGATTTTACATACAGAAACATAGCAGAAAGGACGGTGTCAAGAAGACAACAAGGCAGAATTTTTTCCTTTGTCGGCGAGATAGATTTAAGGAATAAGAAACAGGGTGAACATGAACAGACGTTTACTACAGACTTGATTTTAGAATGATTTACTTGCTTACAGACACCCTATTGTTTGACGTATTTGCCAATCATCTGACCAAAATCACATCCTTGTTCGTTCGCGATACACTGATACCTGTCACAATGCCAAAATAACAACATATGCACCCTCTGTCATGAAAAAGTGCAAAAAGCACCAACGCATTGTAATACGAGTTAAGCAGATTTATGTCTTAACTCAGTAAAAATGAGAACGATAAAATTACTGGTGAAATTGCTCTGATTTTGATTTATTGAACAGATTAATTTCACTTCACGGAATTATTAGAACAAATTTCTGGAACAACTATGATTACAAGTAACATTAAAATGCGTGATAAGCATTTAAAATTTAGGACATACATGACAGGAAAGTATATTTTCTGAATAGGTTATCAAATATGTTTAACACATGGCTTTATGTTTTATTTTCATTAATATTTTTTGGCATTTAATCCTAGTTCGAACCATAAGAGGTTAACATGATTAATCCCCCTGAAGATATGCTGCATCGGTATCAACCTCTTTAAGGTACATCCATCCTAAAAGCTAAATATCATACCTGGTAACTTGATGGTACTTGATGTTTGTATTATTCTTTATCCCTTTAAAAACATTAAAAAACAACAACAACAACAACAAAAAAACAACAACAACAACAAACAAACAAAACAACAAAAACAACAACAACAAAAAACTTTTCACCGAGAGTTTAGTCATGTTTTGTTAGATTTGGGGGAGATCATCCGTATTCAAGTAAACATTGAGACACATGAGTAATATATAATTTCTTTAAATATGAAATTTTCAGCCTTGAACGCAACTATTTTAATTATATATTTTATCCTTCCACATTCTTCGATTTATAACTCCGCAGTTTTTATACTTAGAAATATTTGATATGAATTACATATATTTTATGTTTGAAATTTGGTTATAAAATATGTATTTACTGAAATTAAACTTCGATTGCTCTCTCATATTAATTAAAAATATACCCCATGGGAAAAAAGTCATTTGAATTCACAATATGTACGTTCTGATTTATGGCAACCCCGAAATTGAATGGGAACCGGGAGACAGTTATTGTTGCTAAATAGCCATCAAAATCATCTTAGAATTTTTTTCAATGATGCTATAGTAAAACCGAACATGAAACTGGAGAAGGTGCGAGGAAAACATCATTAGATATATTGAGGAAAATAGTCATTTAAAAATTAAACCATTGAATATATCGTTCACATATTCATGAAATACTTTCAGTAATTTTGCGTTCTTTATTTTATAGTCTTCCGGTTTATGTATTTTAAGTTTGATTTTGATTTTGACAGCCATGTTTATTTTTTTTTTTTTATATAATTATGAAATTTATAGATACTTTAGAAAATTCTAAATGTAATCATTAAGATGCAGACATATATCATATTTGTTTGAAGTGGGATTCCTTTTTCATTTTCCACAATTTCTTGATAAGAAAGGATATAAAAACAGGTACAAAATTTAATAAACTGGGATCAGACTCTTACGCTTTATCCCAAAGTTCAATCTACTTATTCATGATTCCATTTATTTGATAAGGCAATTGTCAAGAAAGCCACAGAAAAATAAGCAATTAAATGCGATTTTTAGGTTTACGAATAATTTATCATACATATCTTTGTATCAATCGGTCTCGCATAATTAAAAATAATGATGCTTATTTTTTTTTTTATCTAAAAATTGTATTTCTTTTTGACCCTGCCATATGACCCCCAAATGATTATTTACGTTAATAAGAGAGATGATTACTTCATAGGAGTATAATTATAAAGAGGATATTTAGCAAATAAGCTGCAGATCATTAAATATTAAATAAAATAAAACAATATGAATTGGTTTTCGTTTATTGGTCTGTTGACAAATAATAACAGGGTAATTCCTTAATAAGAAATGTTTTCATGTAATTGGTAAAACGTCTGAGAAAAAGACTATCTAATGGCAGGTTTGGAAAAAAAACAAAATAGACTCAGACTTGGATTTATAGCGTATAACTTGTTTACTGTCGTTTTCCAGTTTGACGTATTTTGCAAATCATTGGACCCCTATAACTTTCTTCTCCATTAACGCTACTTGTCACATTGACGATGTAAACCACATAGCAAGTCACCTCCATTGATACATTGATAGCAGTAACTGTTTTTTCAAAACCAGTTTTCCTCATTTCGCTCAATAAAGAGTCCTTTAGTACTGACATCTGACATGTGTTAGATTCACGGTACGTGAGATTGTCTTCTCCTGTACTATTAATGACGAACAAGTGCTACGTTTTTGAGAATTATTTTCATGAATTCATTAATTGACACTAATATCACGCCCTGATCTGGCCAAAATGGAAAGCCAAGCCGTCTAGTTAGCTTCTTTGTATCTCTTGAAGAATTTCGTCTTGTTCGTCTCTGGAACAGATGCAACCTTGACTGATTTTCAGCTACAAGTTATCTTATTTCAGCAACATCATTAAGAGATTAAGAAGATAAATCTCCAGTATATAGACCCTGATAAATATGTAGGAAACATCTGAGTTATGTTAATTATATAATCTAACGGCCGAGACTACTGTTTATAGGTAATGGCATGTATTACGCTCACTCCCTAACACAATAATTGTAATTTGCTCGTAAAGTTAGAAGCTAGTAATGCCTCTATTGAAGCAAATACGACTAAGGTAAAAAATTAAATTTTGATGTAGAGTAATTACATTCTATTTACGGCTCGAGACAAGACAACATATTCACTATAACGTATTTTGCCAAACTTAGTTCCCACTTAAAATACAAAAGGAATACGGAAGATTCAATCGTTTGAATAAAAACCAGTTGAAAATATATTGTGGCATTAATGAGTTCAGTTATCAGTGTCATTGTATTTTATTACCTACAAGAATACGTTAACATGTATGTTAAAGAAATGTATAATAAACCGTGCGCTATTCCATCCCATTCATACTATCCACTTGCAAGCACACATGATATACAAGGCTAACTACTAGGATACACTTTTGTGGTGAAATTAGACGAATGCATAAAACAATAATCAAATACAAATACTAAACCAAATACTAAATAACAATAGACAAGGACTCCGGCACTGACCGCGATAGACCTTCATTTACAATACAAGCAAACATTTTCTGTTACTCCATCGACAAAGTAATTAGAGCATTTTATCAATTCTGTATACGGTCGCAAAAAGTAAGAGTGACAACTTCATAGCTAATGGAAAATAAATAAGTTAATAAATGTTATGAATAAACATTTACTATATTTGTTAAATATGGAGGCATTTCGTTATGACATGAATTTGTGAGATCCCCGTGTTATGCTTGCAGAAATAATAATCTAATGAAGTGTGTCGATCAAGTCTAAGAATCTAAAGTGTGAACTTTATTCTTGTCAAGACCTAGACCTTTATAAGGTAGTATTCCCAAACCAATATGAAATGCTTGAGAGGATGCACTTTTCAGATTTCGTTTTAACACATATGACACTTAGAATATACCCTTCTGTGCAAAATACAATTATTCGAAGCATCAATGTATTCTTTTACAATCATTTTTACATTGCATTATAAAGGAGTTTAAGTAATGGCATTGTTATTTGCTGATATGCCAAATGAAATAAGTATGACTTTGAGTTCTTTTTCAATCAAAATATATTTTTTGTTTCTGATTTTTTTCCAATAATGAGACCGAGGACAGTTTACATTCCATAAATGGACTTACAGAAACAATACGTGATAGCCTTATTTAACGGTTATATATCTGAAGATGTAAGAGGTCCTAAAAAGAAACACGAGTGTCTGAATCACTCTAATATTTCGGCATATAACTGAAAACATATTATTGTTATATTTTTTTTAATATGAGGGTATCAACACATTTCACATCAACATTGGCACACATTAGCAGAGTACCAAACCAGACCTATAAGTATCCACCACGACTACTAGTAAAATTCTCTCACTCATTATATAATTTGTCGGCCATTAGTTTTCCTCTCGAACGACTTATTTACAGTTTTCTCCTTTGATGGTGGACAACTGACACATTTGTAATTGAATTGGTTTATATAAGTTACGCAAAGAATAATTCAGCCGCTCTGGAATAACAGTCACCTAACCAAGAATTCACAGATATGCCCCAAATAAGTCATGTTTAATAAGACATTTGAATAACATATCTATATCTAATATTTAGCGATACTAGTCTGACATTTATTGAATTTATAAGTTCATATTTCAAAAATTTGTTTTTCCATACATTTGATCGTACTGACATCGATGGATATTAAGATGTAATATTGTGTCTGTTGGGGGTTCTCTTAACAATACTTTTGTATTTAAAGCATAATGTGAATAAAACTGATGTTGAAATTAATAAATGGTGACTGACTAATGGTATTTGCTTATGAATTACTAATATGTGTTTTACATATTAGTAAAATGTTATTGTACTAAGCGAATTTATTATAATGATTATATTACAGGAAGGCACAACAATATGATGATGTAATGTCGCCATTTTTTATCCTGAAAAAAAAAGAAAAAAGGAAAGAAACAACAACAACAACAACAAAACCCAATCGACACCTAATGACAGGTTGGCCTCCCCCCCCGAGACATTAACATCAGACTTTAAATATTATAACCAGTAGTTCGTAAAGAAGTCTTCCTGCTTGTCAACAATTGGACCCATGCACGCTCAACGATACCTGTCATCTTGATAATTTTAACCTAAAAGCGAGCCATAGCAATAATAATATGATCTGCTTTTCAAAAACTGCCCACCTCTCCGTTTTATCAAGACTTCAAGAGCCGATAACCAGTTTATTTAGACCCATTTGCTTAAGCTGTTCTTTCTCCCCTAACATTAAGGACAATTAAGTGCTACATTGTGCAGGTATTAAGCTGACTAAATTCTAGACTGATATGATCAAACTTCATTAACGTGTCTTCGGGAATGATTTGAACATCAACCCTTCTGATGAGCATCTTTTTCTCTCTAAAAGTGGAATGAAAAGTTGCAAAAAAGCAGCAATATTTTTAACTCCTTTGCTGCCAATAATGGTCCCATTCCTAACGACAAAAATAAATAACAATAATAATAATAATAAAACAGCACAAAATAGACATTTTTTTTATAATAAAAAAGATTATTGTGTCAAAATAGTTTAATCAAAATTATTGTTTACAGTCTCATTGTCTACGAGATATGCATCTGATTATTGTGTAATGACACAAGAGGAAATCAGCGATGTAGATATATACACTTCTTTTTTTTCTCTTGAAGAGTCATAAATCACGTGAAAATGACACCATGTTATGGAAGATAATTCATCATCAGACTCAGCCTCTGTTTAGATGCTGATTGATAGAAACACTTGGTGATATTCAGATGATATTTGATACAGCAGAAAACTAAAATTGACAAAAGGATTCCAACAAAAGACATGTATATCATAACTTTTAGTGTGTGGAGCAAAACATGCAAATTAATTGTTGAACATTTGAAGATATTCAAAATCATAGGGATTGACATTGTACAAGAGCTACCATATTATATTTTCACTTGTACAAAAGCTACCATATTATATTTTCACATTGTACAAAAGCTACCATATTAAAATACCATAATATAATATTTAATTAAAAGACCTTGTTTTGAAAAAGTGGACATCTAAAAGAAAACAACAACAACACACACTAAAAACGAAACAAGAATATCAACCGAACACAGGAATAAATGAGAAACATAAGCTGCTTATCTCTAAGAAGTGAAATAGTGACATTGTGTGTAAAGAGTCTAGCATGACAATACACGTACATGAAACAAAATAAAATTGCTGGTCCGGTCTGATAATGATATTTTATTTGATTAATAATTTTTATATGATATGACTTGTATGATAATTTATTTCGAATGCACTGCATTCTAATTCATTTTATTAATTAATGATACTTTGATGTAAATTAATTTAAATAAGAGAAAAAATAACAACAAAATGGTGATTTTTTTGAAACTTCGAATTTGTAAAAAAGACGAATATGCTACTTGCGTTTACAACAACCCATCCTTGTACCTTGTCTAATTAAGATTGTCTTTGTCACTCAAAAACTTCTTCCTATTTTTCCATTAACCAGACCGCTGACTACGGCAAAAGGAAATAGCAGTCAGTCACGCCATGTCAACGGTCAAAATTTATATCTTTCTCCATTATCAAATGTCATGTCACGAAACATAGAACGCGAATGTTTGAATCATACATTGACTATATTACATATTTCGTCCTTTATAATTGATTTGGATTCAAGCTTCCATTAATAGCATATTGTTTGATTCCATTATTTGTTCCTAAAGGAACAAAATGATTTCATCTTCTTCTAGTATGATACAAACTCTTAATACTGCAGTATGATGAAATTATATATACTTTATAAATAATTCCATTTAACGAAAATATATTTTAGATCTAAATTGCTAAATCATTCATATAATTCATAAAATTCTTTCATATTGCAACTTCTTCTTTGAAGTCATGTTAATCTTCTTTTTTGAAGATATAAGCTTATCAATACATGAAAGTAAAATTAGCGAGGTTTATTGCATATACATTCTAATCTAATGTCTGATAATGTACAAATTTAAAGTATGCTGATTAAATCTACTAAAACGTAGGTATCTACTTTAAAATAGTATTACAGTTATGGATAATCTTTGTTAGCTTTTAATAGATTGTTACTAACATTACTACGTATTTAGACTTAATTAGGTCCGAAAACCCTAAAGAGACATTTCTGTGTGCAACACTTTTCCCATATATAGTAATTATGAAAACTATTTTGTAAATAGGAATTATTTCTAAAATAAAAACGAGGAAAACATGAATATCGACTTTTTCCTAACATATTCATTATTGCGAAATAAAAGCTCTTGATTGTACAATTTAATAAATTAATGTACACTACCACATTTAGAGGATCTGGTGATAAGCACCATAAATAAATATCTAAGAGCATTTCAAGGATCGTCAAAATTTTCTTTGAGCTTATTCAAATTGTGGCGGCATTCTGATTTTAAACTTATTCATCACTTTAGAATATTGGAACACTTTTTAATAAATGATATCATAAGTTTCTAACATTTCCTATAGTTTGTATGGGAATTGAAGTGCCTTTGTTATACATGAAACAGGATGTGTTTATTTCTTTTTCAAAACCCTCTCATAATTAACCTGCGAAAAGCAACCACGACTTAATATCATGTTTCGTTCCATAACCCAGTTATTAAAGCATCTATCTATGATTGTACTTATTACCAGTAAGAAACTGTTTTAGAATGAGGATGGATATTGCAGTAAAAAATGATATATTGAAATATTTTGGATATATTTTGGTATTGCGATATTTAGGAAAACATATTGCTGATGTATTTATCACATACAATTTTACTATTGATAAACTTGGATGCAGATAACTGACCATTTATACATACATTCTAAAATAAAAGTTACTAAAAATACTAAAGTATAATTGCTTTATTATACTCATCTATTCTCGTATTAAAGATACGCAAAATGGAAAATTATGGGTAACATAAATTCCTTCCTTCTAGCCCTTGCAAATAGGTTAATGTGTCGTATTTTAGCAACAGCTGTATGTCTTTGCAATTTAATAATCAAATATATACGACTGACCCGGTCCAACTTATCTTCAATGAATATGTTAAGTAGGACAGTCTTGTGTTAAGATTTTTCTTTGGGGCAGACATATAAATTATTGAACAACGGACGAAAATGCACAAATGGTGTCTGGCGGTAATACGAAATCAAGTTATAACCATGAAATGTCTGCTTAACAGACATTATTTCATTATCAACAGTCTTACGTCGATATTTACAAGGTAACATAGAAGTTAATTATTAATAAGAATTTAGTATTGCATTTCGTTTGTGTCTGGACCAGATGCAATTGCATTTGGTTTTCAGCTGCGAGTTATCATTTTTCTACAACATGATTTAGATATTCCGGCATATCGACAGTAAGTATGGAATGTCTGAGTAAAATGAACTCTACGGCGAAGAACACTTTGATATAGGTGACGACTTCTTCACATCGACAATGACAAAGACAATGCACGACGATCACAATTTAGCTTCCAAAACAGTCTCATACTACATGTAAATAAGTAAACATCTAATTCGACATAAACGTAAATTCAAGAATATGAATTTTAAGAAATTTTAAATATAAACCATTAATCATGGTTTGATGTTGGGGAATAACATATTTATCAGGACGAAACGAAACAGTATATTAATGATGGCATATTTCGTACCCCTAAAATACACCTAGTCTAGAGTGATATACGGAAAGGTCCATTGCTTATTAAATGGAAAATTAGAAATTTCTTTTTGCATTTATAAATTCAAATTATAAAAGAAATCTATTTGAAGTAGTTATTATTGAATATGAAGGTGTCTGAAGACGTCACAGATATTGCAGAAAATAAAAGTTCAATAAAAATACCGTGTATGTTCTGATTTTGGAAGATTGGCTGTCCTATATGAAAAAAATATTGGATTCAATTCACAATGGATTTGCAGCCGTTAATAGTTTCGAAAAGACCATTGATCTTGAATTTACAAATGAGTTTATTTGATGATATAGAAATACTTACAAAAGTTTCCTTCCCTGAATCGAGGCAAGGGATACTGCAATAGGGTGATTATTTGATTATTTCTCAAAAGTCGTTTTGGAAATCCACCAACACCGTCAAAATGATAATACGAATATATCAATTGTTTAAACTTTCGCGTAAAGCTATAAGGACAATTAATATCTAAGAGGTTTGATTCAAAATTATTCATAATACATATATAGAATATTTGTGCTTACTGTTAGACAAAAAAAACAACAACAAAAACACGTATATATGCAATGTACTTTAAACTGTCTCATAAAAAGTAAAAGCTGCAGTTATTGTGACATCTCACAGTATTTTAAGATACGAGGTCATGATGTCAGGAACACATAAACATACATATCTTTTAATATCACGCTTTATTTTACTTTTTTTATTGCACATCTCTCACTCCACAATTTACTCCTGCTACAAGAAGACAAATATTATTCGTTTTTGAAGAAATGATGTATTTAACTACTTTAGTTTTAATTAAAATATGTCCGCATTCTGATGATAACAGGTTGATAAGATGTTACTTTTCATGTTCCAACATATAGGGATGTATAAAGAAGAGACCTAGCAAGAAAAGTAGGAATATCAAATAAGGAAATCTAGAAGCGATTATAATATGATTAATAATCTAATAACTAGTAAACAACAAATTATAACTGTATTTTATTTTAATTATTCGACATATCAGAAAAATATCGAAACATCAGAAAAATGACAAATAACACTTGTATATTCTTCAACTAATCGAACTATAGAAAACAACAACAACAACAACAACAACACAGAAATTCGTTTATGTAACGCCTGTACGAAAGATACTATTTTTTTTATCTAATGGCAATGTGAGTATGGACATGAAATATTTGTCAATCATCGGACCCCAATCGCATCATATTTATTCGCGTTATACCAATACCCGTCATCTTAAAAAATTCCTTCAATCAGATATCTGCATTGACTTATATGCGTCGGGTCGGCATTAAAGTAGTAACGAAACTCGAATACTGATATTATATTTTCATGGTACCCCGGAAGAAAAACATGTATTGCAAAAAAAAAAAAAAAAAAAAAATAAAAGAAAGAAAAAAAATGCGACATTAAGATATGACTTATTAAATTCTACAAGCGGTTAGGTCAATCCTTTTCATATATTATATATAACCCTAACAGCATTTTCTATATACGTATTAATGTAGTCACCAAACTTTACTGATATTTTATATCCACTGTTCGTGATATGATTTCCACCTTTTAAGATCAAACACGTGCAACGTTTTGTTGGTTAATTGCTTTAGATGACATTTTTATGACGTGCCTTCTTGACAAGAATGAAACCTTATCCCGTTTGGTTCTTGTATTTAATTTGTTTTCTATATACATATGAAGCACATAAGAAGTTTGTCTTAAAATATAAATAATGCAATGCAATGTCCGAGAGTATTATCTCGTTCTTATCATTCGTTTTTTTTTCTGTATTATTTAATTTAGTTTACACTTAAAACGAATGATAAAATACATAATTCCACCATTATCCACCTATTACTAAAACGGCTACTTTGCAGGATCATTTCAAAATTGTACTCAAAATTGTCACAAATGCAAAATCTATTTACAAGGTACAAACATGCTGGATATATTTGTCTCCATCAAACGAATTTCAAAATTGATCTAGAGCTTAAATGTTCTTCTCCTTCCTTCCTAATGAGGGAGCAAGGGTTATTGGTATCTTTATTTCGTGTATTGTCTGGGAGTGTAATAAATCTAATGGAAATGACACAATTTGCTAAAGATGACATTTTATTTTTAATTTTACATTGATATTTCTGATAAAAACTAAATACCAGTTGTTGATATTTAAAACGAATAAAAATCCTATGACACGTTATATTTTTAGGTTTTGGAAATACATAATGAATTTAACTGGATCAATTTTTTTAATGTTTTAATTTGAACAATGTATATGCTTTAATATACTGGTAATGCAATACTATTAAATTTTTAGTTTTATCAACCATAAATAATGACGACGAATAATGATTTGTTACAGATACATAATACCACTCAGCATAGGTTTACTGATATGTGTAGAATATTCATGGTTATCAAATCAATTTTACGCACAATCTACAACAATCATGAAAAATGTAACTTTACTGTTGAAAAACAAAAAACTTTAAAATGTTCATACTTTCTAGAAAGATTAATTATTTATACAAAAGAGTCTTCAAATTCATATTTGAAAATTTAAGAGAGCAATATTAATTTTAATAATTTTTTGCATATATTCCTAAATTATTGTAGGGTATACTGATATTTCAAAGCTTTAATGTTCTTTTTTTTCCCAAACTTTTATTATCTCCGTCATAAGTGACAGCAGGTCGGGGAACCATCCTGTAGTTCACCTTACAGTATTATCACATAGATACACGTACAATGTAGATATATATGCACATATATAAAGCATAAGTAAGACATATGATATGTAAAGGTGATGTAAGCATTTTTTGATTTAATAAAAGTTTGTTTTCATAGAACATGTTAAATTATTAGAATAATATCTTATACTGTTATATATATTCTTTATAACAAAAGTTATCAGCCTTCATAACATCTAAAACACAAAAATTTAATTCAGGTACATATTAATAATTAAAAGAATAATTGTTAAATTGACCAGTTTTTGGATACTGAAATACTGGGTATTATTTCATTTGAATCATATGAATATTTAAGACATTATTTCAACCTTGTAATTGATGGTTTTATATTCCTTCTCTTACATCGATAGATATATCTTTTATCTTTAATATTCTAAAAACAATATATCATATTCATTTGTTCTTTCTCCTATTAAATTTCAAAATATTTTTTTTATAATTTCTAACAAAGGTTTTATAAAACGGCATTCCCAAAGTATGCGTAGAAGTGTTTTTTTTTTTCAAAACTACATAAATTACTGGTTTTATTTTTTTTAAACCATTAAAATTATCATTTGTACATTTAAATACATAACTATGAATTATTTTTCAATTTATATTAACACTAGAAAAAATTTTAAAATTGAAACGTTTTATTCCAGTAACAAGTGCATGGCATTGTAAAACATCTATTTTAATATTCTTTTTATTTTAAAGTTCCTATCATTTTATAAGAGCGCCTATAATTACCAATGTCTTTCACAAAAAAGTATCCGTTTGTCATACATATTTTTTCTGAATAAAATCTTTCTCAAATTAGCACCAAACCGTTTGTTTAGGGGTAAATTTAAGAAATCTTCAGTATTTCGAAAAGAATATTTTTGATAAAAATATTATCATAAGCCTTAAGAACACCAATCTAGAAGGCATATGTTTTATTTTTTCATTATAATTTCACATTATAATCCTTCCATAGTTTTTTTTTTTGAAAATCTAGTTGAATATCCATTAATTTGAAACATTTGCTACTGGAATTTACAAAAAATTGTTTAAACCATTTCAATTTTAATCTATGAATAAAGCTATCTATATCAACCATTCCAAGTCCACCTTCTCCATAGTTTTTAACAAATATTTCTTGTTTAATTTTAGATTTTATTTCCCATACAAAATTATACATAATATCACTAATATTGTAACTACTTTCTTATCTGGAGTTGGGAGATTGATGAAACAATAAGTAAATAATGGTAATAACAAAGATTTTACAACAGCGATTCTACATATAGGGGTTAATTTACGTCTTTTCCAATAAAGTATTGAATTTTTAAGTTTTATTAATTTCTCATTAAAATTAACTCTGGTATCTTATCAAGGTTCACATCAAAATTTATTCATAAAATCTTAAATTGTGTTTCCCCCCATGTTACTTTCCATTTTTTAATAATTAGTACTGTATTTCATTAATCCTATCCAAATTAATTTAGCTTTATCAAAATAAACCTTTAGTCCAGAAATAAAAAAGAACATGTCCATAACTTTTAATGCATATTTTTAAGATTGTTTTGATCCATCCATCAACATGGAAGTGTCGTCAGCAAAAACTGTGATATTTTATATTCATCTCCATCAATTACAATTCCTTTGATGCTTTTGGTATTTATTATCGTATGTGCTAAAAATTCAGTGCATAGAATGAAGATATAAGGAGAAATAGGATCTCCTTGTCTACATCCACGTTCTACTGTAAAAATTTCAACAAGAAACCATTAAGTTGAACACATGTGTTTGTATTATGTAAAAAAGCTTTATCCATTTAATAAACCCGATGCCAAAATTGAAGAAACGCATTTTTTTAAAATCAAAAATTGAAATTAAAAGATAAAGTATCAAAAGCCCTTTCAAAATCTATATGCAATAATAAACCTTTTATTTTTTTGTCCTCTGTCACTTTCATAATATCAAATGCCATCTAGTATTTTCACTTATATGTCTACCTTTAACAAAACCTGTTTGTTCTTTTGAAATTTATTTATCTTTTATTGTTTTTATCTATTTGATTGACTTCCAGATGTTAGTTTATAAACAACATTTAGAAGAGTAACAGGTCTCCACATTTTTAAAAATTGTTTGGGTTGTTTCTCTTTTGGAATGTAGATGATAGTTCTTAGTTTTAAATTATGGGATTTTTTTTTTGAAAAGCACAATTGATTGTCCTTACAACAAATTTACAAAGTTTGTTCCAAAACACTTAGAAAAATCAGATGTAAAACCGTCACAGCCAGGGCTTTTTCATATTCTTTAGAGTAAAAGATACTTCCTCATATGACAAGTTCCCTTCTATTATTTGCTTCATGTAAAGATAATTTTCTAACAGTGCTACTTGTATCATTTAAAAATGAGTCTATATCAATTATTCTCAGTGATTGAAACATTTTCATAAAGTTGTTTATAATACTTATAGGTTTCATCTAAAATAAGTTTTTGATCATATATGAGATCCATCTGCTTTCTCTAAAAACAAAAAGGATATTTTTGTTAATGTAGTTTGATTTGTGTAAACAATATCTAGAACTTTTTCACCATTTGCCATCCAGTTAGCTCTACCTCTAATGATAGAGCCTTTCCTTTTTTTTATCACTTAAAGACTGTAGTTCATCTTGTAAATGCAATAGGTCTTCTTTGTTATTTTCTGATATTATCTAAATTATATATAGGTACACTGTATTGCATTTTAATATTTTGAATAAAATCATTTATACATTTAATAAAATCTATATCATGCAATAAACTGTTATTACATTTCCAAAGCCCCTTCCCATGCTTTATATCACTAAAACATAAATCAATATAAATAGTGGAGTGATCAGACCTGTAACTGTATTCTATGTCAGTATTTCGTACACATTGTAATAAATCATCTGTAACCAAAAAAAGTCTAGCCTGAATTGTTGTAAGGGATTAGTGCATCTCCGTGTATATTTTTTGCAATTTTGATACAGTTCTTTAAAGGGATCAACTAGACATCTAGTATTAATAAAACTTATCAAGGTTTTTCTTGCATTAATGTTGTTATTCATATTTCTTTAATCACAGCAGTCTATATTTGGGTCTAAAACTAAGTTAAAAAATATGAATCATTCCTCTCTAAAGAATTAATTGTCTGAAATATTTCTTAAACAAATTAGGGTTATCAGAGTTTGGTGAATTTGGTGCATATAATTATATTAATTAAGCTGAAATTTCTTTTATCAATATCAATGCTTAAAATTATGCAACTCCAATTATCATCTGAATAAAACTGATCTATCTTTATGGCTAATTGTTTTCTAAAATTGAAACTCCTCTGGCATTTGATTTTCCATGGTTAAAAAGGTATTGTCCATCCCAGTGTATGTAAATGTGATTTTCTATTTCTTTCGTAAAATGTGCTTCTTGCAAACAAATAACATCTGTCTTTTTCTCCTTATATAATTTAAAAACATTTTACCTCTTCCTGCTATCCCTTAAGCCTCTACAGTTAAAAGAAAAAAAGACTAGTCATTCTACATTGACATATGAATTGAATTGTAACTGGAGTATGCACCTGAGACAGAAACAATCTAACTAAATGAGTCTTGATTACACATTCAATTATATTTAAGATAGACTGTCCACAAAAACACACAGATATTTGGAATATATATAACAGGACTAATAAATGAAACAATGAAACAAATAAGGAAATAGAGATCATTAGAACAAATAGAAACAAAAGAACTTTTCTCCAAAATTAAATCTAGATTTCATCATCATAAAACACATAATATATTATAATGGGTTTATTAAATCACAAAATATCATTATGTAACTATTTTTAAAATACAAATGAGCATCTGTAGAAATTAATGCTATGGAGTATACATTAATTTTGTATTAAGTGTATGCCAAATGTTGTAATATACTCATGTATTATACATTGGAAAATGACATTTGTGTAATCAATATCTGAAGCAAAGATGCTATAAAAAAGGAACTTAAAACTTAAAATCTATGTTGTGTTATAATACACCATTGCCAAAAATAGTAACACAACTAAATATAGCCTCAAATCATTGGCAACAATGCTAACAAGAAATAGCTTTAAAAAAGATACTCGGCCGAGGTAATCAGCTGGATGATTAGTGTCTGAATGGTTAATGTAAAAGATTTTGTTGTTGGTTTAATAGTTGTGTAATTCCTGTGTCAGTGCAGCTCTTTGAATACCACGGATCCAAATAATTTGTACAATCTTGGTAGACACTTACAGCCTTAAAACATCTGCGCATTATACATCGTTTCGCGGGCTACAAAACGAAACCGGATGTTACATTTTTGTTGAATATAGGATCTGTCAGGGTCTGTCAATTCCGAAATCTATGTTTCCTATTTTTTAGCGCTCTACTCTTTCAGTTTACCTTAAAAATGTGCAGTGTCTTACTATTCGGGACAAATCGTTCGCAGGGGAAGAAAACTTCAACTTTTAAAACAAATAGAGATGTAAAGAACTCGTTTCCGCAACTCCTTTCTTTTCTTTTGACTAATTTTACAATGACCAGTGGGAATTTAGCAAAGTATATGACAACCAATGAAAAGCCTAATTTTATTCCGCTTATTATTGTGTGTTTCACAGCATGTCAGGGTGAAAATAAACGGCCTAACGACCAAAAAATAGCATAACAGCTAAATTTAGCAACAAAACACCGAGAGAAAAGGAAGGGAAATATATATATATGATCAAGTAAATAAAAAATATTAATGAATCTTTAATGTTCTTGTTTTAGAACAATTTTCTCACTTCACTTCGAACAATTAACCGTTGTTATTGCATGTCTTATAATTATGAAATGTTATATTGATTCTGTCTTACAAAACAAAAAATGCTTTTTCTGAATACCTAAATTCAGTTTGAAGCATAGAAACTCGAACAAAGCCATAGATCTTGTTTATATTATTTATATTTGTATTATATATATTGTACAGACGCATGATGAGATTTTTCTTTTGAGGCAGA
This sequence comes from Solen grandis, assembly GCA_021229015.1. NCBI lineage: Eukaryota > Metazoa > Mollusca > Bivalvia > Adapedonta > Solenidae > Solen > Solen grandis. Next base: position 20,365,506 of record CM037785.1, on the reverse strand, counting down.
TACGTAAATCATCTTAAAGATACCAAATGTGCATCACTGGTTTCTGGCCGCGACACAGAATCAAGTTGTAACCATGCAGTGTCTGTTGAACCGATAATAGCAAAGTATTCATCGTGTCTGCCGTCGATATATACAAGGTAACATTGTAATCATAAATATCTACCTTGATTTGCATTTCGATTGTGTCTGGAGCCGCTGCAAATACGATTGATTTTCAGTAACAAGTTACTGTATTTCTGTTACATAATCAAAAGATTGTATCCCTTGAATACCTGAACTTTGCAACTAAAGATACAAATTCCCACTACGGCAAAGAATACTGTTAAAAGGGAATTTGAAATTATATTTTATAATAATAACGGTGTCTCAGTACTATCACAGTAGTAAATTACCTTACACCTACGATATTGTGTATATTTAATTTTGAACGATGGGCTGCCAAGCACTAAAGTGGCTAACAGATTCAATTTATTACGGCTTGGAAACTTGTGAACTTAAAATGACCTTGAAATTGTCCACCACTCTGCTTTGGAAATATATCACCATTGACAAACGTATCATACTGAGATTATTCTGTTCAATTCATAAAGAATAACAAAATGCACAAGGTGTTATCGGCCATACCAAAAATTCGGGGAATATTAATGTCCCATTTAACGCAAATTCATTCAGTCAAAACACCTCTTCATTCCCTTACAGCCATTCTTATTAATATTTCAACAACGATAACACCTTATGTGATTTGATGCGTGTCTTCCTTTTAAGGAAACAACCTTGTTTCTCAGATGCCGATTTCTGAAGTATTAAACATTCATAAATATCACACGGTCAGCAGATGTAATATTTGGTAATTTATTAAAATACCAACAAAACAACAGCAAAGGGCAGTTGAAGAATCTTCGTGGATAAAAAAGACCACAGGTCATGTGCTTCACGTGGTTATTTCACTAACTTAGCTTCACCTCTTTCAAGTAAGTGGGTATGATCCCCGGTCGTGACATACAGTGTCATAAAAATGATACTGATTAAGCTCCTTTGTTTGGCACTTAGCATGTTAGGGTATTTCAGTGAGTGGTTGACACGGTATTTGGCCAGATAATGACTGGGTTGGGTATCAGTCATTTTGTATACAGCATAATACTGCAATGTGGCGGCACTACATCTGTCTCAAAATGATTCAAATGCTATCGGTGGGACGTGAAAACACCAAACAAACATACCAAAATACTCACAGTCAGGATTTCTCCATACGAATGAACTAAACTAAAATTTCATGTAGAAAATGAAATAAAATTATTACACTGAACATTGCCATAAAACTGTTGATGTTCTTTCAAGTACTTTCATCGTATGATATTTCAAATATGGCAAAAACGTTCCTTGAGTGTCGGTGGATCGAGAAATTAAAGAAACATCAGCAGCAGTGTTTCATAACTAAAATAACTATAATAGACACTTTCAGGAAAAAAACATCTGCCTCGTTCGTCGTAATTATATGTCCGTAAGTTAAGTTGTTAATATCCTGCTAAAATCACCTCATTTATTTCATTGTATAGAATAACAACTAAATCCAATTATGACTCAATAATGATCATATACCATCATCTTAGAAAGTAACAGCTATGAAATGATGTGTTACAAACTGTCTTTTATCAATTGTTTCTCTTATAACTAGTTACCGACAAATAAAAGTAATAAAAGTATATTGTATGCAGACACAGAAATACAGAATTTATTAATGTAAATCCTGCATTTCTTTTCGTCTGTGAGATAAACTAATAGATATCTAATAGCAGAGGTATTAACTTCAGACTTGAAATTATCACGAGTGGACTGTTTACAGACGTTTTCCTGTTTCATGTTTTTGTGAATCAATGAACGCCGATCAGATCTTTATTTGTTTACAATGCACCAATACCAGTCATCTTGACAACTGTAGCGTCATAGCCAGTCGTCTTCATCGATAGCAGTACACTTTGTTTGAAACTGTCCACCTTCTTTCTATATTACAATAGTCATTTAACTCAGACAGCTAACATTTTTTCAAATCTGCGTGCACGAGCTTGTATTTCTTCCCTATCATTAATAAAAACAAATGCAATACTATACTCTCTTCAGACCACATCTACCGACAGAGGGCTGAAACGACTCCCCTGAATACCCATATAAGATTCCCACCTTTTCATCGGTTATTGGCCTCTACCCTGTCTCTAAGCAGCTTTCATGAATCTGGTAGGCATATCTCTTTTCCTGTTCAGTCCTCCATTATCTGGTATTTGTTTCCCTCTGTGATCATAGGTATGACGCTTCACGAAAATGTGACTACTGCCCAGCTGCTGGCGAAGAGACTCACGTGATCGCCAGGGTTCACATCTCACATAGGCCAGAAGCCGTCATGATGCACACGTTTGGCACACTCATCAGACTCAACTGTAAGTTTCAGCAGCATCCGTTGACAGTTAGTCCGTAAGAGAAAAACCCGAAATGACCTTATCGTAGAACCCTTATTTTCAATTACATGTACTGGCGTTAACAGCTCTGTATATACGTTTGTACTTAGTCCAAAAACACAATATCTTTCTAATCGTTCCGTCGGAATTCATTATCATCACTATCAGATCTTGTACCAGTGTTTTCATCTGCTCTTTCAGCTATTCTATACGGGATAGGGGCCCGATTCTTTCTTATCGCAAGTTACTGTACCCTTCACATTTTACTCTACTTGATCTATTATCACTGGGAATAAAGGTTTGTCGCCAATCATGACGTCACTTCCATCCGCAATCTAACACCACACAGAAACAATATTTTCAGTGTCTAGTAAAAACCCCATGTGCCTTTCTCTATCTTCTGTTTCCGTTATTCAGCCGACCAGTGAACAAGTCAAATGTCTCATATCTTCCAAGGCCGAAGTTGCCAGTAAACTTACAGCCCCGCTACACTCTAATATGTCCGTCTTTATTTTCTGCCAATTATATGCAACAGTTTTGATTTGCTCGGACCCAAGCGTCTCACTAGCATAAATAGATTTCTTCATGTGCAACACACTAGCCTGAACTAGTGCCTTTAAGTAAAGTTACCTCAGGAGCACAATTAAATTTCCGTGTGTGCTTGTGTTTCACAGGGGTATTTTTTCATATGCCCACGTTTGACCATTGATGCTCTGCAAGTTATTCCAAGACTAATTATACCTTTCAAGGCACCGTAGTCACTGCTTTCAACTACATCAATAATACTGTATATATCCTTGGCCAGCCTAGCTGCAACCAGTTCACCATTGCGTGTCAACATTCGTCGCTTTAATTCTGCAATTTCATCATATAGAAAATCGTCTCTTATCAGCTTAAGATGTTCAAAGTTATAGCAAAGATTCCAAGTTGCTCTCACTGGAAGAATATTCTCGTAATATGTCCTTTGGATATTCACGTTACACTTTCACGTGGGCCCGAAATTCCTCAATATCCCGGAAGTTTACTGTAGAGACAGTGTGCTTATAATTACTCAGTACTTTTCCAAACTCGTTTTATTCAAATGGTTCGTATTTAGAAATGAATGAACGTATTAAAATAAATTTTACAAATTCTTACTAGTATATTGCATTTTTTAAATAAAAATAATCAAAGCTTCACCTCATTCTTAGAGGCACAAAACGATTAAAACAGAATATAGTTGTCTTTTTTATATTAGGATAGGACAACATTTTTCTTTAATTGTGCGGATATATATGTCTCGGAGTAATATGTTATATCTACTTCCATATTTTTCTGATAAGATAGGAAATGTGAAGCAATTAACAAAGGGGTCATAAAAAGCTGAATTTATATGACACATGTAGTTTCATTATACAGTATTATATCATCTGAATTACTGAGCATGCTTTTAAGAAATTGCCATCGTTCGTAAATATTCGTATATGTTTCTTCTTTTTTATAAGAATACACACAATAATTATATATGTTCTGTTTAAGGGTTTACATGTTATTTGAAACCGGTCGTCGAAATGAATCATCCCGATATTAAGAATGTGACATATGCATAATTTTACATACAGAAACATTTGCAGAAAGGACGGTTCAAGTAATTTGTAGTTTATTCAATAACAGACAATGAATTATTCAAGAAGACAACAAAGCCGAATTCTTTTTTTTTTGTCGGCGAGATAGATTAAAGGATACCTAATAACAGGATGAACCTGAAAGCCATTTACTACAGACTTGAACGACTAGCTTGCTTCATTTTTGTTTGGCGTATTTGCCAATCATCGAACCTAAATAACACCCTTGTTCATTTGCGACACACTGATACCTGTCACGACGACACAAATAACAACATAGACAGCCTTTGTCATTTGAAACATGACTTGTGGTAGAAAACTGTCCACCTTTTGCCAGTAACAAGGCTTCATTAAGTTCCATCAACCGACTTTTTTGTCAGACCCACGTTTGTGAGATGGGCTTTTCTCCCTAACAAGTGGCATATTGTGCGGGTATTGGGTTGACACATTACTGGACTGGTATAATCACATTTCATTAACGTGGTTTATGGTTTGACTAGATTGTCAATCTGTCTGGCTATCTTCTCGTTTACTCCAGGATTGACATGAATTGCTGCAAAAAACACCAATAGCTAAAATTCTCGTTTTGTCTAAATCACAGCCTCATTTTTAAAAGTTGAACTAATGAGCATGTCACATCTCGTCGATTTGACTCGCCGGAGCTATACCGGAACAAATATTTCGGCGATTTTCAGGAATCGTCTCTGTTACGGCAGCGCAGTGGTATCACCGTGTATAACATGTTCTCTAGATTTAGGTGCGAATTTAAGAAAGAGAATGACTAATTTTATAACAAAGTGTTCATTACGTCAAACTACTGCTATAAACATTTTGTTTTCGCTTGTACTAATTTATACTTAAAGTATACATTGTAATTATTTAATAATACGTTTTATTAAGATTATAACCCTTACCTGAATAGTCACAGATGCAAATGTATAGACATTGTATACTTTTATCCCAGTGGTTTCAAATATCTCAATTACAAGACGTGTGTTTGGCGTCTGTAATGAGTACAGTAGCAAATGGGAACAGCGATATTGATATATTTTTACGTCCTGTTCATACTGAAAAATTATAAATCATCTGATATTGACGCCATTTGCACAATCATTGTCATAGAAGATGATTCACAATCAGACTCATCCTATATTTGATTGTTGATTCATATGAATATTTGATATATTCAGGTGATATATGAAACGAAAGAAAAATAAAATTGACAGGTATAGTCCATTTTTTTTTGTTATTGTAGATCAAAACTTGCAACTGGATTGATATTCCCTTTTTAATGAAGCTGTGTGAAACAATGAGGATTATTTTCTCAATTAAAGGCACAAGTAATGAATTTTGAAAATTAAAAAATATACGAAAGCGTTAGAGTTATTTTTCACCCCATTGCTTATGTTATTTCTAATTTTCCAATGAAATCAAGTCTTAAATGCCGAAATTATAACAAGTATTAATACTATTGCAAATCTAGAACTAGAACTTGGTGTGTTAAAATATTTCAGTATATAAAAAAATATTGCGTTTTTTGGATTTTGTATACTGCATAATCACTGCATTCGAGAGACTTATATAACATAAAACAGTTTTTTTTCTAATTCTGTTCAAGAAAAATGGACAATACCGTGAATCGGCTTGATATCTCTAGAAGATCAATACGTGACGAATTGTATCATTTTAAAGAAATGGTTGACTTGCATAATTATGCAATTTGATGTGAGAGAAGAGGAAATTAAGTACATGGAATAGAGATACATATACTAACAAGTTTTTAGTCAAAATTTATTTTGATAAAAAAATTGTTATAATGTTATGGATTGTTTGAAAAATTATTTCAAGTGAACTTCATTTTCAGTAATTTGACAAATCATAAATGATACATTTTCTAATTCATATAAATTAAGTACTACCACCACCCCAACAACCTCCCACCGACAAACTGAGTTTGTGAAGTAGAAGAAGAAGAAGAAGAAGAAGAAGAACTGGTTGTATTTTTATAAACACTCTTTCTTGTACTTTGCCAAATAACATCATGTTTGTCACTCAAATAAAAAAACAACTTGTTTCTGAAATGTCTCCCATTAGTGAAACCGCTGAAACCAGCTTAAGAATATTGCAGAAAGTCACGCCATAACATTGAGATGTTTTATTCATACTCAAATATCATGAAACACAGAGCAGGATTATTACGCCGTTCATAATTGATTTAAAAGCTGTTTTACTGTTTCTACCATTTTCAACACAAATCACTTGATAATAGCACGAACAACCAGGATCCCGAGACATTAATAATATTGCGGCTTAATAAACATACTTTTGTAGCATAATTCGAAATTCCTATGAAAATATTATTTACAAAATTAATAAATCGTTTCCATTTAATTATTTCGTTATCCGAGATATTAGCGATGTTGTAACATATGGGTTGATATTCTGATTCGTAATAGAAACTTGCACATTTTCCTGAGAATCGTGAAATTCTTACTTCACTTTTGATTTAAAAAATAACATATGCAAAATTAATTTTCATAAGACAGATTAATTAATTTAATTTAATTATTCCGTTTAACAAGACAATAGCCATCGTGCAACAGTTTGTTTTATCATTTAAATTTTAATAGAAACATTCACACAATGCTAAAATTCCTATCGTTAATTTGTAATTTCCAGTGTATGACTAAGTCAGTTTATTTGAAAAAGAAACCAACTAAAGCAACGCATTAGAGTACAAGTTAAGCAGATTTATATCTCTACTCAGTATTTCTCACAATCGAGTTTATTTTTGTTTACATAAATTAGGAAACAAATTCGTCCAACTTTTACCACGTCCTCTCGATGGTTTCTTAGTTAGGCATGAAATTCTTGAAATGCGTCGTTATTCAAATACAATGTGTAATGTACATGTACATGTTTTAATTCATTTCTGTACCAAGGCGTTGCAATATGTTTCCTTCTTATCAATAAGAAATGATTATATCCAAAGTGAAACTGTTACATTATATTACTCATTAGAACTGTTACAAAGCATTATATGTTTCTTTTTTAAATACTTGATAATTTGGATAATCCATTAAGAAACTTTTAAACAACTTTATTCATAAAATGTGTTTCATAATGGTAGTATATATTGATATATATTTAGAGACCATTGTACAGTGATATTATCCATTGAGAAAATATCGTATTACGTTATCAAGAAATAAACCGTTATATAATAGTATCAATTAATAGACTGTTACATAACATCATCCTGTAAGTAAAGTTATATAACATTATCAAGTTAGAAACTGTTTCATAATATTATATATCAAGAAACTGTTGTATAGGGAAGAAAATGTTATCTATTTGCCTATATAAATTGGATATATACGATTAAAAAGGTTCAGGTTAATGTCAGAGAGTCTGTAAATTTGTACAGTTCTGAGAAAAGATTTAACTTCTCTCAGAGACATGTAAATCATTTTAAAGCGGAACAAGTGCACCAAGGTTGTCTGGCGGAGACATAAAATCCAGTTGTAAACCTACAGCGTCAATTTAACCAAGAGGATCTTATTATTCAGAATATATCGTGGATGTATTCAAGGTAACACGGGAACTGATGATAAGTACTTGGGATTAAATCACGTGAATGTCTGGTAGAGACGCAAGAGCGATTGATTGAAATAACCCTCACCTACAACATAAATAAATTCAGGTAATTTCCGATTTTTCAACGCAAGTCTTGTATTTAATTATAAAAAATTGAAATGTTGATGGATTTCACTAGCAATTCTCCTGGATAATACTTAAATTCTAAGATTAAAGTAGAAGTTTAACGCATTTCTCCATTCATGTTTTCAAAATATTCAAATACATTACTAACTTGATATTGTGTTACATATATCTTCATAACAATGAAATGCTTGGGTAATCTCATTAGGGGTACAATATTTATGAGATTCCTCTCTTAGTATTTAAGAATTGCTTTATAGGACAGTCATATAAGTAATATAGTGAATTACAGAAATGTATTTCGTCATAACTTCAGATATGTTTCTTTTTATTTAACATTAGTGTGACCAGTATTAGCATTATTCTGTAACATAGTTTCAAAGGGATTAAATCGGAATTATCTTCAAACAAGACACCAAAATGTAGAGTAAATTCAGTACAGTAACTGTATGACCTGTATGATGCATGATCTAATCGGAATGCGTAAAGAGCAACCACTTTATTTTCTATGATTTCCACTTTCTCCTTAAATTACAAAGTCATACAATTGTCTGAGGCCCCATATGTACTGTTGAAATTATCGCTACGACATCATTTTAGTCATATAGCGACGTTCAATTGAATAGAGGCAAAGGCAGAACACGTATACACGGAAAATATGGGAAAGAACCACCGACCTACCACAAGCTACCTGGAAGGCCTCCTCACATGAAAAAGCTAAGCGACCCTGTCGGGAATCGAACCCACAGCGGCGATGGGCCAGGTGATAGTAAGTCTCTCAGCTATGAAGGCCCAAACTTAATTACCAGACCTAAATATGTTTCACACATAACATACATTTGTTTCTCAAAAATTCCTTATCCGAAGCATTGTGTTATAAAACTATATACCGGCATTACTACAGGTAATGCATCCCCATTAAAATCTAATGTTCATACCATGAAAAAGATTGTTATCAACTAAATAAATCTTAAATTTATTTTTGCTTTCCTAGTCATAATGTGATGGAAAATGATTACGGTCTAATTGCTGGTTACTTGCCTAAAACATGATCAATTAGTTAATCAGTGTTTTAAACATGACTATATAAACGGGGAATTAAATGTTAAAAATGCCTGACGGCAATGGGTATAATTCCTAATTAACGACCAATTTAATGTTCTGCGTTTCAGGATCAAATTAGAATTTGTAGCGTAGTATGCTATGCGTTAGGTGGCGTGTTTCTGCATGAGACTTGAAAGCGGTTTGTTTGTACATGTTTATGTACATTCAACTTTGGGAAATCGACTGGTACATAGTCTTAAAGTTATTAAATAATTAAAAGAACTATAGTGAATCGGTGAATGATATAGTTAAGATTGTCAGTTTTGTGGTTTGTTCATTTACATCATTAGAGATGATATGAGAAGTGGTACATGTCATCGGTTTCCCCAAGTAAAGTGCAAATCCACGAGTTTACCATATGCGTAGTATGGACAATTTTAAGGTTATGAATTTATAAAATATTTTTTTCAGGACTTTAATATTTAGGTTATTTAACTGATAAGACAAAGAGGCTTAAAATGAAACCTCATAAACGAGAAGTCACAATTTCACAAAAAATGGAAATGCATCAAGATTGAAATTTCAGTCAGTGAATGTAAATGGTTTGGATTTTGTAAAATTTTTTTTTGAAAACTCAAAATTGAGATTTAAATTGATATTTTTGCAGGAAAGGAAGGTGAAATTTCAAGTCGTATGGACAAGTTTTACAGAAGTAATACGAGAAAAATTTGATGCAGGCAGTTTCACATTAAGACGTGATATGTGGTGCATAGCAAACTGAGTAGTATAGTATTCATACCTCTTGAACACGGTTATAAAGCAACAAGCAAAGAAGGAGATATTTATCATGTCTTTAATGTATATGATTTTTGATTTTTGATAGTACGACATGTACATAGTAGCAAGCCGTGTGTCCCGTAAAATACAAATGATTCATAGAAAGAGACATTTTATAGACTTAACTAAATTTTCGTTATTACAAAAGCAAAAACAAAAGTCCCACACGCAAGATGCACATTACATTATATACATTTATGAGGTCAGACATGCACATACTACTGCTTTAAACATTTGATGTTTTATACATTTATAACCACTACGTGTATAAAGATGTGTATCAGTTAAGATAACGTTAATACAATTCTTTTGTTTGAGGATGGCTTATTACATAATATATTTAATAAGTATTTCAATCATTATTTGCACATGATTGAATATACAAAGAATAGCATTAAAAAATCTTACTAAATTTAACCAATATTAGTTTGATAGAGTTTACTTATTCGATAATGCATTTAATTTTAACATATTTTATTCAAGATAATATGCACATTAATATAAAAGCATTTTGATATATTAAGTAGCATATACCTTACACAAAATAATAAAATTCATATTCATCCTCTCATATCTTATATTACATACGTGACAAAGCTCTAATTTCGTACACTTCTCTCTCATATATTGTAGTTAAAATAAAGGCAATTAAATGAAATTCTTAATTTAGTAATATTACTCTATTAGTGGCTTATTAAACGATCCTTAACATGAATTCAAATAAAAATAGGTTTTAAATTTGTTTAGTATTGTAAAAAATATAATTTAAAAACAATGGTTCATACCAAAACTTGCAAAAATATGCGACTCAATAAGTCAATAATTATTGACACAGGGACTTTAAAACGCCTTACATTGGAAAACCGAAACTTTACGGTATTTCAGTTTTTGTTTGTTCAATGATATCAGATAGATTAGTAATAATATAAAGCCAAAGAAAATGAAGTTTCAAGGGAGGATCAACCAAATAAACTAAATAACTTCAAATTTTCAAATGATGCGTTTTGAAGTCCTCGAGTATACATCATTTTAAGAATATTTACTGAGGAAGACAGCGCGCTCCACTTTTCTGAGTGATGGATAGTATATTAGCTGTTACTATTTGTAGTGTTAACAAAGAAAACATGTGACATAAGGTATTGAGACAGAAAACATGAGAAGTTTCAATTCCCTAGCTTAAGTACTTACTGAGTTATGAACAGTAAACAAAAATATAAGTTGAAAAAGTGCATACCTGTACAAAAAATTAAAGAGTAACATACTCTTTTGAAATCTTTTCCAACTTTGACTGTGATCATTTCTTTCGAGAATTTGACCATAACCAATACAGAAAATGCGTAGTTGAAAAAGGGGTATAACCGTGCAAAAATGAATTTTAGGAGTTACCTTCCCTTTTGAAATGGGTTCCTTTTTGATAATGTACAAGAATACTAAGTTTGAAGTGATTATATTTGATGGTTATGGAGAAATGGTCATGAACGAAAGAAAACCTTAACCAACGCCGATGCCGACGAGAGGGCCATAATGATAGCTGCTCCTTTTTCTTCGAAAAGTTAAGCTAAAAAGTAATTATATGAATATAGTTTTCGATGAACAATGATTAGCAAGAAAGTTCTCCGTAAGCAATAATATTGTGTCATTTAAAACCTGATAACTTTTAAATCATGGTCTCTTAATACTATATACAGAGACCCTGTTTAAATGTATTCATTTGAATTTAGACCCCCCTCCCACCCAAAAACCAACAACAAAAACATTATCGAGCAGTTTTAATCCGATTGAGATATTAAAAAATTAAAGTACAGACTTATACAAAATCATAGCCACTCTAAACAATTAATCAGCCATTTCATTTTATAAAATCTTATCCGAAGAACATTAGGATTAATGTATTCGAAAGCCTTTAATCTACAACGCACAATACATTTTTGTTAACATTTTGTTCAATCATTCTATGCGAAAACAACATGGAATTAACGTCATATCCCTATAAACACTTACTATAAATGTATCGCATCTTAAAAAGTGGACCGCCTTTATACCATATTTCTAGAAAAGGCCCTGAATTAAATATTAAAAGGTTAGTTACATGACTAGCCAAAATATCACAACTGGCAATGAAATATTCATTTAACAGCATCACAAATACCATCTTTATTACTTTTTAAGTGATTTATTGCATTGAATTATCAAAATCGTCTGCCTCTCTTATGAGTGATGGTTTTTTTTGTTTTTAAGATTAGAAAAATAAACCTGAGACTCAGAGATAAATGATTCCTATTTCTGTTTTGAAAATCCTTTGGTGCTGAAGTTGATAAAATCTAGGATTTCTTTTTTCCGCCTTATTTTTATATTTTGATTAATTCTCTGAAAAAAATTTTCAGTCTTACAGTGATAAAAGGTCTAAAAAGTGTAATCCTTATTTACTTTGAAAATACCAGGTCTGCAAAGCATTATTATTGTAAACTGTTATCAATTTCCTAACAAGCTTAAGAACAGACTAGTATTAAATGGAATTCATTTTCTACTGCCCATAATAAACAACAATGATGTGATATGTAAAAAAAAAAGAAAAACTTTTCCCATGGCTAATTTGAGCAATAAATCATGTAAAACGAATAAGGTAATCTGTAGAGAGATGTAGAAACTTTGATTTTAGATGAACAGTATGTGTTCTTTGCATCTTGTAAGCATTTTCTATACACATACTTATAATTGTAGCGTTGTGTGACAAAGAAAATTGTTGCCTTCTTGTGAGATTGGAACCATGATGAGCAGTAAATATAAGTCAACCGGATATCAATCTATATAAAATTATGTAATTTCGTATAAGACCATGTCTACTTTCTTGTGAATGGGTTCAACATCAAGACCAACGACTGAAATTAGAAAATGTACATGAATATGTAAAAGACATAGTAATTATTACATTGATGTAAAATGTACAAAATACATCAAATTAGAATGTATAGGTTTGACCATAGGAAAAGTTTACTAGACTGTCCAGGACCTTGACTTTTGTGTCACGGTTAATTCCTTAAAATGGGTTTGCTTTATTTCAATGCCTCTTCAACAACGCTGCACTACAGCTGGTACTTCCTTGAAATACTGCTGTTTTTTTGTGATACACTTAATACTTGCATAATTTTATTTGGCATCCAACGTTAATTACCTAGTGGTTGAGATGATGATACGTCCAGAATATCTGGCTTGAATACTCCCACAACCTGAGGACAACAAATTTAAAGGAAAAAATATTTTTTTTTTATCATAGCGAAACTAAACTTGTAGTTCGTTATCATGGAGCTATTTTTTCGTGAAAAAATATGACAACTTCTGTAAACAGAGGTCCAAGGTTCGAGTCTATATACTAGTAAGTGCAGTTTGAATTTACGTGTTAATTATTTTTGTCATTTATTAGGAAACAGTCACATGGGACAGATACAGTGTTGTCTCTCTGCGATTGATCACCCAATTACATGTATCATGCTATCTGCGTTCCAGAAACTACTATTACATCAAGACAGCTATACGGGTCACAAATTAAGAAGCTTTGAAAGGTATTTCAAAGGGGTTCTCGGGGGCATACATATCCTGAACAATGTCTGAAAAACAAAAAAACACCAGCTATCACAAGAACAACAAATCCCAGCACAGCTACCAAGAAGAAGTTACAGAGAAACCTATAAAGAGAAGGACAAGCCACACAATCAACCGCTCAAACCGAAGATGGGCTCCCAAAATTTTCTGTACCCAAGGAGGATCTAAAATCAGAACGAAAACAAAGCATATGCTACAAACAACCCGAAATAAAACCGCCTAAAAACCTTGCAACAATAAAGTGGAAACTAAACCAAAACTCAAGAGTACATCGATGGCTCCAACCATACAAATACTTATACAGGATTTTAATGAATGCTTTCTGGTTAATGTTTCTGTCTTGCGCTCAATTTGTTTTTCTTTGTAGCGTATACTGAATTATTTTGCTATGTATTGATGAAAATGCGAATATATGTAGCATAAAGCCTTAGCCGTAGTATGTCTACTACCTTCAGCTTTCTTAGATCAGGGCCTGACGGAAGCCATCTTTTGTCGGGTAATGATGAAATATACTTGAAAAAAGAAAATAGATATTTGGAAATGATGTTCAGGGTTAATCCAAATCTGAATAATTCAAATCTTATGAAGGGCAATATAAATTTCAAGTAGAAAGATAGTATGAACATATAACTTGAAGCAAAGCTACCTCTGGGTATTTCAAAATGTATTGCTAGTCCTTACTCAAAAATATGTCTGTGTTTACACCGTTTTCAATGCTTTCCTTTTCAATGTTTTCATTATCCTAATGATTTTTCGCAAGTCATTGTGTTAAACTAAGAAAAAAAACAACAAAAAAACAAAAACAAAAAAAACAACAACATGTTCACCGTTTACTGTATGTGCAATTTTCAGTTAATCACTGCGTATCCTAGATCTTAACATAAAAACTTCCTACATACCAGACTTACTGATGCAGCCTGTATCGTGTAATTATGATAAGATCTCTATTGCCAAAGACCTATTAAACAAAGATTGGCAACGAGTTTAAATCTCACAAAAGCACGTGACAAATTGTTAAATTCTCGCAAAATTATGTTTTTTGAATCTCCTTTGTCTATTGAAGATATGTGAAAGTAACGTGTATTTAACAATAGAAATCTACATTGCCATCAAAATGAAAAAAAGTATTAAAATAAATAAAATGAAATCCTTTATGCAGCATAGAAAGTATGTAAAATCTGCTCTGCTGCATTAGTTGAATTTAAATAGTAAATTAAAAGAAATTTTGAAATAAATCAAACTGAAAATAATCTCTTGCAGTAAAGAAAGGATTGTTATATTTCCCTCTGATCTTTCCATACTTTTGAAAATTTGCAATATTCAATCTGCTGTGTACCTAAACTATTTTCCACTAGCTTTTACTCCTCTGTAAAATATGTCTTTGCTTTTTAATTATATGCAGTGCTCCAGATAATTTTTTATCCATTCAGTACGCTACTGATTAAAATCAAAACATATCAGTACCGACCAACTTCCATCAGTACCACTTGTACAATAGAGAGAACACAATGTTAATCACAAACACTTTTAATTTCATATTCTAAAGACAAACATGTTACACTTTTTTATAATGAAAATAGTATAATTTTTTTTTCATTTTATAAAAATCTGTATCTTTTTAAATATATTTTGCAAAAGTTTATGGACAATCCTTCATCTGCATGAAGAGGTCACATGACTGTCATATGTGTTATATGTAATCAAGTGTTGAAAATAAGTCAATGTATTCTGAAAGAGCAGACTTATATACATTTCTTGTTAAATTTGTCCTCAGAGAGGAGTAAGCTTTAGTTTGATAAAAAAAGTGCAAGCAAAGGATTTACTACGAATAAACTAAAAAGTGAATAAATTCATTTTTAGCACTTTTGTTCTGTCCCTTTTGTTCTGTTTCTACAAGGAGATCTCCAAAATTATATCTCGTCAAACTATGATACAATAATCGATCTCTATTTCTAAATTATAGTTTTAAATCATACTTCTTTCTTAAAAAAACAAGCAAGTAACAAGTTAAATTACAATTTGTTGACACTGAAAACATTTAAGTATAAGTACACATGTACAACATTTTTACCTGCACGTGGTTATCAATCACCTCGATGTCAGCGATTTTAGTTTATCACATTTTTGGGCGCGTATTATGCCAACTTATTTGTGTGGTTGTGTTTTTTTGGTGCTACAACTGATTTGATGATATCTTCCAGTAACGCTGCAACGAGTTCATTTGCCTGTTTGTGCAGCACATCAGGCGGTGATTGCGATTTTGAATAGTGAAAATAATTAGTAATTTCTGATTGCTTCGCCATATTTGCGCATTTGAGAGTGACTTCCCTTGAATGATACATTCAATCGTAACTACGGTACTCGGCATTGTCCGCGCTATATCGGTACATACCTATGGTTTCCATTAATAAAAGCCGATAAATCTCGTTTTTTATGCACTCTAGACGTAACAGCTACAGAATATCGGTACTGACAGAACTGAAATTTGTTGCGTACACGGATTTTTCCCACGTATTTGGTACGATGGATTTTGAAAATTCTAGCGTACTGCATATTTTTGCCGCGTATTTTACGTGGCTACGCGGCCTATCTGGAGCACTGTATAATATGAATAAAAAAGTTCATGATAAGCCGTGAATTTTTAATATTCTCTGCTGAGGCTGGCTTTGTAGTGTAAATATGACTTCATTGAAATATAGAAATATGAAACAGATGTTAAAGGGAACGAATCTAAAAAGTTTTATATGATTATTTAAAGAAGCATTTTTTTTTCTATATTTTAGCAAAATGTCAGATGGTAGCATATAAAAGATATATGAGTGGATATAAAAGCAAGAGCCAACACTTCCTTCTGGATTTAATGAAATGTGTTTCTAGTTAACGTTATATTTATATTTAATCCGTTTTTCTTAGAATAGTGAAAATTTTTGCTATGCATTTAGAAAATGAAAATTAGAAAAAACGTACGTAGCCTATTGGTTAAGTTTGTTCAGGACGATTTTTAGTCTATACAGGGCAGGATACAGCTGATGCCGTCAATGTTTGGTTAGGGTGACCCAACTAGAAATATAACGTGATCTTAATAATTTAAGAGATTATTTGATTTTTTTTCCTAAATTTCTATCAGAAATATGGTAGTTATGGTAGTATAAATAAAGATCATAAGCCAACAGTACCACCGGGCTAAAGAGAAATGTGTTACTTCTCCTTATTTTAAATAATATATGTGTTTCGAGTTTATAATGAAATATTTTGTTATGCATAGTGATGAAACTGAGAAAATTATATTTACACGATACCTTTACCGTGTCCAGTAGAATGTCCATGAACCATGCTCAAGAATTGCACTGCGCATCCAGGACGGGCAAGAGTCTTTGTCGAGTTACAATAACATCTAGAAATAAATGTTTAAAAATCAGTGACAACAAAATCAAGTTCGGAATTATTCTAATTAGTTAAAAAAATAATAATTGAAGAATTAAAATTGTTCTAAATCTGGCTGGAAGTAGGATTGTAATATGCGAATACGGTATAAAGTAAACACTACTACCGGGTTTTAATTAAATGTTTTAGTCTTCACTCAATATTTGTATTAAACAATCAATGTTCGTTTTCCTCGACATTGATGAACTGATGTCTCCGTCTAAGGAAGAGTCAGGATCGGGGCTGTCATTTTGATCTTTCGAAATAATCTAGAAATAAACATTGTGATCCAGACCGGAGTTGACAGTTTATTATCAAATAGGCAGAGGTATTTCTTCTGGTTCCAGGTCCAGCAGTAACAGATCCCTATGAATGGTTTGAACCGATCATTTGTCAAGCTGAACCTGATAGACAGGCTGGTGTATATCTACCACAGCATACAGATCCTTTTTCCATTTGTTGGCAAGGTTCTGACAACCTTGCAAATTAACTTTGCGGACAAAAACAATGTACTCTATTTCCAGTTTTGTTCTTTTCTTGTCACGCGGTAGGTGGACAAATGCACCTAGTGGGAAAGGTTGACAGGGACAGGACAGGGTAGAAATGGACTCTATTATATTGTACCTTATTTCATATATGGTTTCATCATATTGAAATATATTTCACCTGTAAAACAAGAAATTGTGACTCCGCCATTGGCTATATTTGTTTGAGTACAGGAGACGGACACGTTAATTGAAATTGTCGCAGATAGCTTGTTTTTAGTTTAATTCAAACTATGACGGAAGATAGATGTGATTGTTGACAATAACACTCTATAAAGGTCAAGGTAAATAGAATAGACGTTGCCGTTAGCCTTCAGTACGACTGTGACGCTTCCAAAATGGCGAATTGAAAGATGGTGGGACGAAAAACGGTTTTGAAAGATAAACACCTTTAACATAAAAATGTGTTTTTCGAACCAACATAAAAGGTATCAGTATGAGGAAATAAACACTTTGCTGTCTTGTCCTTTGCTACTTTCACCAGGAATGTAACTATAAATTTTATCTTAAGTACGTACAATCGCTAATAATTCTTTGAAAAACAATTATTTCATAAATTAGCAAATATAAAGATAAAAGTACAACTCATGACTTTACGTTTTCATATAATCAGATATAGCATGTACGCCCCCGAAAGACACGATCACGGGAGATATCCACCATTATCGGATACGCTATTGGTAACCACATTGAAATAGAAATGCAAAACAAAAGTACGTACTAACTCTGAAATAAATCTACATAGATGGTAATGATAAAGTGTTACAAAAAGTTATATAAAATATTATATCGAAAAATACTAGTTAGTATGATATTTATTTCTCTGTATGTCTACAACCTTTATCATTTATCAAGATGCGCATGCCACAACCAATGAAGTTGAGACTCTATTTCATATAGTAATATATAATGATTGAATCTTGAATTTTGAATGTCAGAAACATATTCTAAATAAAATTTTATATATGGAAAACTTAGTCACGTTGGTTACATTGTGTTTGACTACTTATCCCCGTAAACGATCACATATCAAATATTTGGGATTGGGGTCGGAGATTTTAGTGGTTGTAGAGAGGTTGTATGTCATCACTTTTAGCAGCTGATTCTACTGTGCTTTTTTCTCTAGTCGCAGAGATGTTAATGAACGGTCTGCGAGCTTCTTGCGTTTTGTTGACGTAAAAACTAACTCGGTTCTTTTCAATCGTTCGTCTGAACTGCATTTTTTTTCTCATCCGAAATGATATAACAATTGTGATCATACATAGACATACATATACAGTAAAATCAAGACCTTCTTTCTTTTTGTCTTTCACACGTCTCTCTCCTTTCAAGTAACTCTTACATTTTCTTTCATGCTCTTTCAAAAATATGCATCCGTTTTTTATTTCGTTTCTTGCTCCCTCCATAATTTTAGTTGTCAGACGCTGTGAAAGATACGGACTCATGCCTCCAACGGGATTCGAACCAATAACCTCTGGTTCAGTGACCCGGGGTTTTAACCACTACACGACGATTCTTTTAGGCTAGAAAAAGACAACAAACTGTAGGAAATGAAAGCAATCGCGTCGTACTAGCTACGGTTTGCTAAGTAACGTAAGTAAATTCCTCGTTAAATTAGTTACATTGAAATATTTTGATCAAATCGACATTAAACATAAATTCAGTTTTGCTTCGTTCTTTCGTCACCTGTTGATGCCCAAGCAGTAAATGATAGTTATAGCATTGCGAAACTTACATTATAGCAAAAAGGGAGACGTTTCTCACCTATCGATTTAATTTGAACCCACAGATGTTGATCTACGCTCGCTTCGGTCTTCTATTGTATGTAGAAATGTCTTAATATACTCTATCCTATACTTAGAGGTTCTGAAGTAATACCATATGGTCTGGAGAGCTAAGCATCACAATTCGGTCGTTATTTAGGGCATTTGGGAACACCATTTAGTCTTATATGTAGGGACTAAAGTAAAACCATTTGGTCGTTATACAGAGGTGGTCTAGATATAGAGGAGCTGAAGTAAAGCTACGTGGCAGTTATAAAGCGCTACGTAGTAGTCATTTAGACGTGCTTGATCAACAACACGTGGTCGATATATAGAACGAATAAAGTAACACCACGTTCTCCTTATGTAGAGGGACTATAGAAACACCACGTATACGTTTTGTGGCGGGTTGAAGTGTTACGACTTGGTCGTTATGTACAGGAAGTAAAGCTGTTCGACTCGACCGTTATGTAAGGCGGATAAAGTAACATGAACTGTTTGTTATGTAGAGGGGCTTGCGCAACGCCTATTGGTCTTCATTCAATGGGCGAGTAAGAAATCTGTATAATACATAAAGTCCGCATCGTATAATTGTCTTTCCCTAATGTTTGTTAAAATAGATAAAGGTATGTTGTTGAAACAATACACTGTTAATGAGTTTTTTTTTTTTTTTAAATAATGTCGACATTAAATATTTTCATTCGCACCACATTAGTCATTATTACTACACATATAGTTAAATCAGTAGCAATATTTCAAGCTGCCATTCAAACTTTTTTTTTCCACAAAAGGTTTATAAAGAGAGTTCCTTTCAATGTGTGCAACATTGTCCGTACATCACATATTGCGCCCATTTAGATATTCGTCGATAACTGTTTCTGTCTTATAGAATAGTATTTTTCTCATCTAAAAACATGTAAAGTAAAACATGTATCATTTGGAGATATATACTCTGACAGACTTCGTGAAACATCGCATAATTTACAAATTTTAAATTCTATCTCGTGTTCTGTTTAACTGGGCTGAATTTCTGTCTCATGTGAGAGACCATGAGAAACACACGTATTATTTGAAGCGACGTCCTAGTATATGCTGCCCACCGGAAGGGTGGACAGATGCACGCAATAGGAAAGGTGGAAGGGACGGGACTCGACGGGGTAGAAATGGACACTTTTATAGTGTACCTTATTTTATAGGTGGTTTCCTCAAAATGAAATATATTTCATCTGTAAAATTAGCAATTGGCTATATTTGTTAGAGAACAGGAGACAGACACGTTTATTGAATATATCGTATTCATCTTAATCTCAGTTTTATTCAAACTCTGACTGAAGACATATGGGGTTATTAACAAAGAAGTATTTATATAGCACTGTGCCATTATCCTTTTCGGGGTCAGGGTGAAAAGAATATACGTTGTCATAAGCTTTCGGTACGACTGTAACGCTTCCAACATGTCAAAAAGAACGATGGTGGGACGAAAAATAGATTTTAAAGATAAACGCCTAAAAATAATATAAATATTTTTTAAATATATTTTCGAACTGACATAAAAAACATCAGTATGAGGAAATAAACATTTTGCCGTTTTGTCATTTTGGCTTTCACTATGTTTAATGTACTTGCAGTCGCTAATTTTACTTTTTGAATAACATGTATTTTGTTAATAAGAAATCTAAAAATAAAACTACAACTCATGACTTGTTTACGAAACGTGTTCATAATCAGTTAAGCACACATCCTCTTGAAGGACACGAACACGGGAGATATCCATCCATTATCGAATCATTTTCGGATACGCTAATGGTAACCACCTTGAAATAGAAAAGCAAAACAAAAACAAAAGTACGTACCAACTCTGAAAGAAATATGCATATATGGTAATGATAAAGTGTTTCACAGTGTTAAAAAAGATAAAATATTAAATGAAAAGTATTCGTCAGGTATAATAATTG
Source organism: Solen grandis (assembly GCA_021229015.1). Lineage (NCBI taxonomy): Eukaryota > Metazoa > Mollusca > Bivalvia > Adapedonta > Solenidae > Solen > Solen grandis. The sequence goes on along the minus strand of CM037785.1, from coordinate 20,344,565 downwards.
TTTCTTTTTATGTCTACAACCTCCTATCATTTATCAAAATGTATATGTGGCGATCAACAAAGTGGAATATCTTGTTTATACGACAATAGATTCAAATGATATTTTTTAAATTTTAATGTCAGGAACATATTTCAATTTAGCTTCTCTGTATGGAAACCCGTTATGTATTCGTCTACAAATCCTCGTAGGCATTAGCATATCAAATATGTGGGATTTGGGTTCGAGAATTTAGAGGTTATACAGAGGTTGTATGTGTTCTCTTTACTGTGTTTTTTTCTCTAGTGGCAGAGAGGCTAATGTACGATCTGTCGGTGTCTTGTGGACAGTCATCAACTTATTTGAGTTAATGACAGGCAATCACAGACTGAAAAGTGACAACAACAACAACAACAAAAATTAAAACAATTATAACAGTCACAAAGTTATATGGTTAAACAGGGAAATAGGGTCAAAATATTGGATCAGCGTTAAATGACCATAATTGCTGAAAAAAAAAAGAATGTTACCTTATAATGAATGTATTGTGTAACCTCATTACAATAAATCAGTCTTCCAAATAGCTGCACCTCCCTAAAGCAATAGGACTTGAGTTACGACTAAAGTGACAATTCGTCGAAAGTTTGGGCATACGCCACACCACGTGGTCGTCATAGGGAGGTGCATCAATAATAACACAAATGTGTCATAATATAGAATGAAATTTGGTTATAATTTAGAAGGTCAAAAGTAATATTACTTGGTCATATACATGGGAGGTGAGCAACACCATTCGGTCGTTATACAGAGGGATTATGGGGACACCATTATATGCAGGGGCTAAAGTAACATCACTTTGTCGTTATAACCGTGACTTACTTAACCCGTGTTCTTGACACAGAGGGGCTAGCAACACCATGTGGTAGTCATATAGAGAGGTTAATCAACACCACGAGGTAGTCATATAGAAAGGTCTAATCAACACCACGTGGTAGTCATATAGAGAGGTTAATCAACACCACGTGGTAGTCATATAGAGAGGTCTAATCAACACCACGAGGAAGTCATATAGAGAGGTCTAATCAACACCACGAGGTAGTCATATAGAGAGGTCTAATCAACACCACGAGGAAGCCATAGGGAGAGGTCTAATCAACACCATGTGGTAGTCATATAGAGAGGTCTCATCAACACCACGAGGTAGTCATATAGACGGGCTTGATCAACAACAGGCAGTCGGTATATAGAGAGACTAAATTAACACCACGTTTTCTTTGTATAGAGGAAATTAAAGAAACACCTCGTAGTCGTTTCGTTGTGAGTTGAAGTGATACGATTTGGCCTTTATGTAGGGGCGATTTAGTAATACGACTTGGTCGTTATGTACAGGACCTAATAATTTACAACTGTTTGGTTTTTGCAAGAAATGTTACACGACTTGGTCCTTATGTAGAGGTGCTTAGGTAAACGACTTTGTAATTATTTACAGTAACTAATGTTATACGTTTTGGTCGTTATGTATAGGACTTTAAGTAATACGACTTTTTCGTTATATACAGGAACTTAAGTTATACGACGACCGTTATTGGCCGTTATGTTAGGGGGCTAAAGTAACATGAACTGTTTATTATATAGAGGGGTTTGTGCAACGCCATGTGGTCGTTATTCAAAGGCGATTGAGAAATACGACTTGGCTATTATATAGAGGGTCTAAAGTCATTCGACTTAGTCTTTATACAGAAGGGATAAAGTAATATGACTTGCCGTTATGAAGAGGGACTTTAGTAAAGCGACGTGGTGGACTTAAGCTACGTCACGTGGTCGTTATATACACGGCCTTAAGCTACGTCACGTGGTCTGTATATTCATGAACTTAAGCTACGTCACGTTATACAGGCAGATTATTTAATACGACGTGATCATTATGAAGAAGCTGTTATTAAATAGCGAAGCCGGTATTCATTAAGTAACTTAAAATTGTGAAATGTTACATAATGCTTGCATTAGAAGTATCACTATGCGAAAAAAATTAAAGTTAATATACTTTAAATTAATTAATTTTATTTGCTTTTTGGTAATTTATTTCATGCTCAGCGAGAAAACTGTAAACAATTTTGTCGAACATTGTTTCTAATGTGTGATTAAATAGTTAAGGAAATACATTGGAAACTTGATTTGTTATATTAGGATTTTTTTAAAAATTAAATTTTTAAATAATTAATGTATAAATTAAGAAATACAAAAAAGATATTGTAAATTATTTAAATAATTAATGTTTAAATTAAGAAGTACAAAAATGTACACGGCAAGCTAAAATAATCTGATATTTAAAAGGAGGCCCCGCAGCTAAGTAATACTCTGTGATAACATAGTTGCAATAAGTTAAATGAAATTGCTAATGCTATAGATTTACGACATAATTGTTGTAACTTGTTTGGGACATGTTATAAATTATTTAAATATTTTTGCTGATCACGTTTATAGAAGTAATGCATTCTTAAACTGATTTTATCAAACTGCAGTAGAATATAAGCATCTTTTATAAAAGCAAAATTTAAAAGCATGGCAAAATTGATTAAATATATTGAAAATATTTAGTTCTTATTCCAAAATTAAAATCTATCTTAAATTAAAACCGACCACTTGACACAGAATCACCTGCAAGTGATGACAAACTGAACAAGACACATTGTGTTTGTTATCGTTACGTATGCCATACGACTATTCTAAAAATAAGGGACTTCAGTTTATATCAGCAAAATTTATTATTGAATAACCATTTTAAACACATGGAGAATGTATTTGTCAATGAGTACTTTTTGCGAATAATAATGCATATTTAATAAATGATACAACAAAACACAATTCGATGGAGTTCTATACTAAACTTGAAACAACAACAACAATACCCCTCAAAAAACAAACAAACAACAACAACAACAACAACAACAACAAATAACAACAAACAAAAAAACCCCGCAAATTTACGTTGCAACACCGGTCAACGACGATTCGTTGAAATTCTATTAACGTATAAGACATGTATAAGATATTCTCTCAAACTATAGCCTTAAAGAATTCTAATTTCTGATTTAGAATCATATCTCCTTTTGATACCAGGTTGATATTATTACATTATTATACAGAAGAACTTGCGAAAGAAAGAATACAGTTTGGATGTCTATGTTTCTCTCTCCCCCCACTCCTCCCACCCACACGTAGGTGCACTGATGACGTCAACAGCGAATCTCCTCATATTAGATAAGGCAACTTTTCTGAATTTGCATTTAATAATCTTTGAAACTGAAATGTATCTGTCAGCATTTAGTAACTCTCATCCACGTATTGTCTGATTAAATAAATAAATAAATAAATAAATAAATAAATAAATAAATAAATAAAAGCTATTTCATGCATACAAATAAGTAAACTTGTTATACTGTCACAGTACTGTTGTTACATTCATGTGCCTTATTAAAGAAGATTCCGGAGAAAGACGAAGTTACACGATGATTGACTGTAGGAATTACCCATTCCATACACCCCTAACATCTTGCAAGCTTTCTATTCCTCAAGGAGCTAACGTCAGTCAGGCAATGTCTAATACCAACTAAAGAAAATCAAAGTATGTCACGTGATTTCTGCGGTAGATTATTCCGTTATAAATGGAATAATAAAACACGAGTTTTTGAACCGTGTAATGCAATATTTCGTTGCATAATTGGATTGAAATGAAATAAGTTATATCATGGTATCTGATTAGAGGGAATAACTCATCAGATTTGACATTAATAACAGGCACCATCGGGATATTTGATTTTATTAGATAATAATTGAATATTCTTCCAGGAGTAAACTTAAAGTTAATTACATCCGAGAAGTTCAATCTGTGTATAAAGTTCAACTAAATATAGTATGACGCATGTAGATCAACAAATGTGCATGTATATCACGACAACAAAAACCTCTTATGTCCAAAAATTTTGATATTCCTTTAAACGCGATTAAAGAAATAATATGTATTTAAACATATATTATATATGATATATTAATATATCATTTTACAAATCACAAATGCCTGATAAAAAGGTTTATTTATTTACTTTACATAATCTGACAAAGTTTAAAATTATATAGATTCTTTAGATATTTGAATATTAATCAAGAATGAATGCATATGCTAATATGCAGAATTGACGTTATAGGATTTCTGCCACATATAGCACTGAAATGTAGCTATTCTGTTCACCAAATTATTTCAGGATTTTTCATTCTGAGCTATAAGATTCGATAGTTTCCAGGCATTGTGCAGAAAATTTGCAAGTGAAATTAACTTTGCATAATCGAATAGATGAGCATTCATCACAGCTTGAACATATAATTGAGTTTAAAGAGAAAGAGAGTTTAATTTCAAAGTTTTTTTTTTCTGGAGTTCTACCTTCATTGTATAAGAATTGATTTTACATTCGTTACGTGAATTCTGTATCACGTAATTTAGTAGGTGTACAAATACGACCTCTGTAATCATTATTGCAAATATTTAGATCTGAGAATTCCTTTAGGATTCAAGTGTGCCTTAGAAAATATTCCGCAGCAAATTGAAGTAAGATATGTTGCAGTCAGTGGACATAAATGAGTTTCCACAATGGTCGACGTTATTTTCAATTTTATCAAATTAAAAAAAAAAAAAATCTTCTATACCCTTCTGCAAACAATCGCCCACTTCAATATACACCTTGTTGACAAGTTTGAACCTATTGTAGAATTAAAAGCCTCTGTCAGTTCACACAATCTAGTCGACTTGGCGGGAAGGTTGGTGTTTTGTTGTAAGAATGATGAGGAAAAAAAAAAAAAAATAAAAAAAAAAAATTTGTGAAAAAAAATAAAATCCAAAATATCCGAACAGTTTTGTCTACGTCCACACTGATGCAAGTTTTCTCTGTCAACACATTTTTGGAAATGTCGAAACTTTCCTACGATTACGATTTTAGTACCACCCAATGTCGTCGGCCATTGTGAGGACTCATTCATATCCTCTGATTTTATATTCAAAACCTTCAGTGAGCGAAGATGTCTGTGGGGAGAGGGGGTGGTTACAGACTCGCCATGACGCTCAGAGACCTTGATATCCCAACCCTGCGGCCCATTTGTTAATCCAAACCTGTGGTTCCTATGTTAAGCGGGACATAACTGAATATATATGTATTCATAAGAATGACAAATTTCTGTGAAATAAGTGAGAAATTATCATATCATACACTGTAGGAGATACAATGCTATCATTTTCATTGTGACATGTTTATTTTAAAGTAACGTCTCGTTGTTGAGGTCGGGTAACAAAAAACACACAAGAAATAAACGGCATAAAAGTGATACCATTCGATTCCTCGTTGAAAATTGCAACATACACGAGAGACAGAATTTATTTCACTTGTAGTCGCGAAAAAAAGTATTTGTTTGTTCGTGGCTGGCTTCGTTCGCCTCTCGTTAAAACGTATTATTGTCTTCAGTCTTGATTTATGAGATTTTGACAAGTATTCTCCATATTGGAGGCATTTATGTTAACACACATGAAAACAGGGTATGCAGTAAATGTCACTCATGATTGTTAATGCGAGAAAGCCATTCAGCAGCGACGGCAACCTCCAGCAAACAAAAACAACAATAGCAATAACGGCAACAACAAGGCCAACTTATGTTAATGTGGTGGGAAGGCTATAGGGTATTTGCGTGGAAATAATGTTCACATTGGGGCATATCACGTGACTGATTAAATGTTCCGGTTACACATTTGTACATGTCTTACTTTACAAACGTATGTACCTAATGTATTGCATATGCAGATATAAAGCCATCATGATATAATTGAATTACACAAAATTTTAAAGCATATTAAGTTTGTGCGAAGTTTTTCTTTCAGATAAAGCTACATTGCTCCCACGTCACGATTCAGCAAGATTTTGGCATATTTAGATAGAACTGTCTTCCTTGATATGCGTGTCATTTACATAACTCACTTAAGTCCTAAGTTCAAATGCTTCGGGGAGAGTTACATGTGAATCCAGACATGGACACTTTTTCTTGGCATTAGTTCATAAAAAGGATTGGCTAAATCACGTACAAATT
>CM037785.1:20325772-20338363 GCA_021229015.1 Solen grandis | reverse complement strand
AATGCTAATTAATTACCGACTGATATGTTTGCCACCCTCCCCCCAGGTAAGTGACGTTATAGGGGTGGGTTACTGATAAGGGTTACTGGTAAGTTGTTAATTAGCACCGTCTCCTAATTGCTGGGGCCAAACTGCCGAAAGATGGCATTTCCTTTGTTATCGACTGCAGCACTTCGGTCATCAGGCAATCTATTCTCCTGGACCTTTTTGTTTTACAGGTCTCACTTTGATTGTTGTATAAACAAACTGTCAATCTAGAAGGTGGGGACATGTCAGTACACACGATCTGCCACCATACAGTTAGTAGTAATGTTTGTTCGAAATCTTTATTTATTTGTATGTATTTTTTCTCCCCCCACCCACCCCTAAAAACATTGTCTCTTAAAATTATTGTTTTCAGTAGTGAAAACAATAATTTCTCACTTGATTAAATAAAACGTGTTCTTCATAAAAACAAATCATGAAATGATTTTCAAGATATATGGAGAGAGAGAGGGGGGGGGGGAGTGTGTGTGTACACGTTATACATCGCTATGGTACACACTCGTACACATATGGTTTCTGGAAATGTTAACATGATCTTTAACACATATTGTAACGAAATATTTAAGGAATATAATATTTTCAAAAATCATTGTACTTTGATGAATTTATGCATAAAGGTCAGTGCCTGAATAATGACTCGGCAAAAATGAGTTAACATCACGCAAGCGGAAATTTCATGCACCGGTTCAACACCGGTAAAAGGTTAGTTAGAATATACAAAAAAATCTTATTTTAAAAAGAATAACACAGATTATTGATTTGATTTTAGTCTCAAATAGAACACGAGTGTAAAACCCTTGGGAAACTGTTGGTTTTATTGATCTAAGATGGTACTGATTATAAAACAACGCATGAAATTTAGTTGTCAAAATCGGTGTCAAACAAAAAAATACCATATATATTCTTTGATTATACAGACTTAATATCGCGCGGTCCTAAATTCGCGGAAGGCCCATTGCGCGAAAATCGCGAATATTAGACCAGCGCGAACAATACTGATACTACAGTATACAAAATCAAAATAATAAAACCAGTGTCACGGGAGCCGAAGCACGGAAACCCGTGACGCAAGGCAAAAGGTCCCAATACGGGACGGAGATTGGGAATTCTACACGTATATAGAATAAAACCAATAAGAACAATATAAACAACACAGCCGAGGCTATGAAAAGATAAGAAAAGGAGAGCTGTAGCGCACAGAAGCTATCAAGAAAGGGACACGCTAGGTTACCCACTGAAACTCGATGGCTTCCAAAACACAATTGGAGAACGGGGGTTACACTTCCGGTAACTAGGGGGTTTAGGGAATGGTTTATTTTGCGGACTCTGTTTTGGAAGCTGTGCACAAATAGACACATACCTGAAGTAATAACAGGTAACGTATTTATGCTATTAAATCTTATTTTCATGTAACTTCCTTATACGATATCTGATTTTAAAAACCTAGGTATCGTTAGAAAGATCTTTAAATTTTCAATATTTCATGCCTTCATTCTTCGACCTATCTGATAGGGTTTTTGAGATATAGAAAGTTTTTCCTCAAGTAAATGGCAAAAATCAGCAAAAAGATTTTCATGTCAACTCACGGTGCATAACTATATCAGCGGGCTCTCTGCGGAAATTGCTATATCGGCAGGCTCTTTGCGTTCGCACTGGTCATTCTCTGCCATAAACACAAACACACGATGGACAGATGGCAGAAAAAGGGATCAATGGTCACTTTAAGCAAGTGAGTTTGCTCAATATTAAGTAGTGCACGGAATATTAGAATATAATTACTATGTATATGCATGTAAACTTTTTCAATTATCAGCGACTGCGCTCTGAAACTTGGACAACAGTTTAGTGATGTACCAACATGGAAGACAACCTCGGTACTTTCTTCTGGTTTTAGCGAGTTATTGCTTTGATTACGTCCATAATATGAACATCACACATATTCTTTAGGTATATTTTTCAAGTAGATACCGATAAATTGGCCGATATTTATGTAAATTTCCTGATATGCCCCTACTTTTGGTTTTGTTGATGAAAAGGAGGTCTCTCTGCACATCACTTTTTGAAGCACAGGCAGACTCTCTGCATTTGCCACAGACAGGCTCTCTGCAAGCCATGTTCTCTTATTGTTTACGGAAAAGGGATAATTTCATGGGTCCTTACCCCTTCTTTGTGCTTTCACTTTTCATACTTTATATACAATTTGTATTGTTTCGTAGTCAGAAACAAATCAATTAAAAGTATGTATGTGTAACTTACTTTTTAACTATCTTAGCTCATAAAAATATAAAAGTTAAATTTCTTCTAGAGCACTGGTTATTACAATAGTTCTCATATTTTTTAATTGCATTGCTTATTCCTAAATGCGCACCAAAGAAATCAGTGCCATACTAACATGTTACTTAAAAACAAGAGGGCCAAGATAGCCCTGAATCGCTCACCTGAGAAATATTGCTTTCATAAATTTTTACAACATAGTCATACTGAATACAAAATTCATGCAGAAGAACAGCAACATAATTTTAATTCCACACAAAAAGTTTACATGTGGTCAAAAAAAACCAAGTTAACCCTACCATGGGACCAATTTTGATCGAAGGGCCATGATTGAGAACTTGGTTCAGGTCCACAAGGCCATGTTACATACCAAATATCTAAACCCATGTTCTTGTGGTTTCTGACAAGGATATCTTTTAAAAATCTTTCTTACGTTAATCTATGTTAAATCAAGTGATCCCTGGGGCGGGGCCAATTTTGACCCCAGTGCCATGATTTGAACAAACTTATACATAAGACAATGTTACACACCAAATATCTATACTCCAGGCCTTGTGGTTTCTGAGAAGTAGATATTTCTAGATTTTCCTATTTAGGCCTATGTAAAATCAAATGACCCTGGGGCGGGGCCAATTTTGACCCCAGTGCCATGATTTGAACAAACTTATACATAAGACAATGTTACACACCAAATATCTATACTCCAGGCCTTGTGGTTTCTGAGAAGATATTTCTAGATTTTCCTATTTAGGCCTATGTAAAATCAAGTGACTCTGGGGCTGGGCCAATTTTGACCCCAGGGCCATGATTTGAACAAACTTATACTTAGACAATGTTACACACCAAATATCTATACTCCAGGCCTTGTGGTTTCTGAGAAGAAGATTTTTCTAGTTCCTATTTCAGCCTTTGTAAAATCAAGTGATCCCTGGGGCGGGGCCAATATTGACCCCAGGGCCATGATTTGAACAAACTTATACATAAGACAATGTTACACACCAAATATCTTTACTCCAGGCCTTGTGGTTTCTGAGAAGAAGATATTTCTAGATTTTCCTATTTAGGCCTATGTAAAATCAAGTGACCCTGGGGCGGGGCCAATATTGACCCCAGGGCCATGATTTGAACAAACTTATACATAAGACAATGTTACACACCAAATATCTTACTCCAGGCCTTGTGGTTTCTGAGAAGAAGATATTTCTAGATTTTCCTATTTAGGCCTATGTAAAATCAAGTGACCCTGGGGCGGGGCCAATTTTAACCCCAGGGCCATGATTTTAACAAACTTGGTACAAATCCACTAGACAATGCAATACACCAAATATCTTAACTCCTGGCCTTGTGGTTTCCGACAAGAAGATTTTTTAGTTTTTTTTCCTATATAAGCATATGTAAAATTAAGTGACCCCCTTAGACACCAAATATCTAAGCTCTAGGCCTTGCAGTTTTGCAGAAGAAGATTTGCGTTTTTAAATCTATTTTTAACTCCTGTGACCTACTTTTTCAACCAATCAAAATAATTTGAACAATCTTGATAGAGGGCATCATAAGGATGATTCCTGTGAAGTTTGGTCAAAATCCATTCAGCGGTTTAGGAGGAGATGTTGTTTAAAGGAAATTGTTGATGCCGGTCAGATGCATGGACGCCAGACAAAAGGTGATCACAAAAGCTCACCATGAGCACAATGTGCTCAGGTGAGCTAAAAACAAACTGAAATATAAATAAAAATGATGTATCAATAAGTTCCATTAATTTTAAGCACACAAGGTGCTAAAGTTATCAGTTTAAACATTAACATGCTTGACAAAATGAAAGTGAGGCCATACACTGATTTACCAACAATATTCTGTCTTTTATATTGAATAATGCTAATCAACAGAGACATCTAATAATCACGTTATAGAATGATGCAACAATAACATGCTTGACAAAATGAAAGTGAGGCCATACACTTATTTGTGAATGGTATTTGTTACTGACACAAAACAAAATATCAAGACACTGGGTTTAATGATGGAATTGTCATTCATTGTTACTGGAGAAAATACGACAAAAATATACCTAATAATGGTCACTTTTAACCATGGTCAATAAAATACTGAAAACATAATTAAATGTTTTGTAAGGATAATAAATAAAATCTTCAGAGATGTTGCTCTGGTTAGTAAAAGGAACTTACACCTTTCTTGATAAAAAGGTGAGAATTTGATATTTAAATAGGATAGTTCTATGGGTAACGAAATGTAAAAGAAAATTCCATGCTTATAATTTGCAATACCGATGGTATTTATATTTTTTATGAGTAAAAATCACTGTAAAGTCATTAGATTTACAAACACCCATTTTTAGCTCACCTGAGCACAGGTGAGCTTTTGTGATCGCCCTGCGTCCGTCATCGTTGGTCGTATGTCATGCGTCCTCCGTCGTCAACAATTTACTTTAAATAACATCTCCTCTAAAACCACTGGGCAGAATTTGATAAAACTTGGCCGGGTTGTTCCTTGGGTGAACCATCACAAAAGTTGCTAAAATAAACCTGATCCATGTGGAACTCTGGTTACCATGACAATGGAAAGAAAACAAGAGGGCCAAGATGGCCCTGTGTCGCTCACCTGATTAAGATGGCTGTGTTAGGCATAATGACAAAAAATCTGGCATCTAAAGTGTTTTTCTAACATTTGACTAAGTGACCTACATATTGATCCTACCTGAATTTGCACTCAACTGGGAATTCATGCAAATCATTCATATCAAGTTTAATGAAGACTGGGACAAAAATGTAGGCCTCTAGAGTGTTCAAAGGTTTTTCTAAGATTCGACCTGGTGACCTAGTTTTTAACCCCATGTGACCCAATTTTGAACTCATCTGAGATATCATGTAGACAAACATCTTGACCAAATTTTATGAAGATTGGGCCAAAACTGTGACCTGTAGAGAGTTCACAAGGTTTTTCTAAATTTTGAACTGGTGACCTAGTTTTTACCCCATGACCCAATTTAACTCATCCGAGATATCATGTAGACAAACATCCTGACCAATTTCATGAAGATTGGGCCAAAGTTGTGGCCTCAAGAGTGTTCACAATGTTTTTCTAAGATTTGACCTGGTGACCTAGTTTTTGACCCCACATGACCAAATTCGAACTCATCCAAGATATCATGTAGACAAACATCCTGACCAAGTTTCATGAAGATTGGGCCAAAGTTGTGGCCTCAAGAGTGTTCACAATGTTTTTCTAAGATTTGACCTGGTGACCTAGTTTTTGACCCCAACCAATTCAATATCCAAGATATCATGTAGACAAACATCCTGACCATTTTTCATGAAGATTGGGCTAAAACTGTGGCCTCTAGAGTGTTTGCAAGGTTTTTCTAAGATTCGACCTGGTGACCTAGTTTTTGACTCCATGTGACCCAATTTCTAACTCATATGAGATGTCATGTAGACAAACATCCTGACCAAATTTTATGAAGATTGGGCCAAAACTGTGGTCTCTAGAGTGTTCACAAGGTTTTTCTAAATTTTGACCTGGTGACCTAGTTTTTGACCCATGACCCAATTTCAACAATGAGATTCATGTAGACAAACATCCTGACCAATTTATGAAGATTGGGCCAAAACTGTGGCCTGTAGAGTGTTCACAAGGTTTTTCTAAATTTTGAACTGGTAACCTAGTTTTTGACCCACGTGACCCAATTTTGAACTCATCCGAGATATCATGTAGACAAACATCCTGACCAATTTTCATGAAGATTGGGCCAAAACTGTGGCCTCTAGAGTGAATTGGTACCTATTTTTGACCCCACATGACCAATTGAACTATCCAGATATCATGTAGACAAACATCCTGACCAAGTTTCATGAAGATTGGGCCAAAACTGTGGCCTGTAGAGTGTTCACAAGGTTTTTCTAAGATTTGACCTGGTGACCTAGTTTTTGACCCCACATGACCCAATTTCAAAATAATACAAGATATCATGTAGACAAACATCCTGACCATTTTTCATGAAGATTGGGCTAAAACTGTGGCCTTAGAGTGTTTCAAGGTTTTTCTAAGATTACCTGGTGACCTAGTTTTTGACTCCATGTGACTCATTTTTTAACTCATCCGAGATATCATGTAGACAAACATCCTGACTAAGTTTCATGAAGATTGAGCCAAAACTGTGGCCTCTAGAGTGTTCACAAGGTTTTTCTAAGATTTGACTCGGTGACCTAGTTTTTGACCTCATGTGACTCATTTTTTAACTCATCCGAGATATCATGTAGACAAACATCCTGACCAAGTTTCATGAAGATTGGGTTAAAACTGTGGCCTCTAGAGTGTTCACAAGGTTTTTCTAAATTTGAACCTGGTGACCTAGTTTTTGACCCCACATGACCCAATATCGAATTTCCTGGTGACCTAGTTTTTGACCCCACATGACCCAATTTCGAATATCCGAGATATCATGTAACAAAATCCTGAAATTTCATGAAGATTGGGCCAAAGTTTGGCCTCTAGAGTGTTCACAAGGTTTTTCTAAGATTCGACCTAGTGACCTAGTTTTTGACCCCACATGACCCAATTTCGAACTCATCCGAGATATCATGTAGACAAACATCCTGACCAAGTTTCATGAAGATTGGGCAAAACTGTGGCCTCTAGAGTGTTCACAAGCAATTGTTGACGACGGACAAAAGGCGATCACAAAAGCTCACCCGAGCACAAGTGCTCAGGTGAGCTAAACAAGAAATGTTTGTGAAACATATATGCCCCCCTCATATGCCATAATATGTATATAGCTATATTACATGCAAGGAGTTTGCCTTCATAATTTTGGCTTGTCACAAAAAATTCTCAAACTTCAAAAATTTGAGTGAAAATATAATGTGCTAAAATGTGGAACTAAACATTTACTGAAATAAATGGGCTGGAGAAATATTTACACAAGTCCACAAAGGTTTAAGTGAAAGAACATTGTCATTCCTATTGATATGCAACAACTGTAAAATATTTGAAGCAAAGGTTTTCAGCTGGACAATGCTTCCTTAACACAATGTACTGACCCCTAAAGTCCATAGAGGTCTTCTTTATTAATTACTATTAAGTATATGTTAAAACCAGACACAATGAGATTTTGAGTTATTAGTCAGACAGTGCTTAAATCGTACAAAATATTTATAAGAATCCAACTTATTAATTTGAAAACAGGGTTTTAAAGCAAAATATATCAACATGTGACATTGTGAACTTGACCTTTGGATGTTGACACCCAAATCAATAGGGGTCATCTACTACTCATTATAAGGAACAACCACATATAGTCTGAAATAGGACTAAAATTTTATTTGGACAAGGCCAAGTCGTATTGACTCCAAAATTGATAGGGGTCATCTACTAATCATAAGCAACAACCACATGAAGTTTGAGACTTAAAGGTCAAATAGAACTTCAAGTTATCACTCGGACAAGGTCTGGTATTATACATACACAACATGTGACCTTGACCTTTGAGGTAATGACACTAAAATCAATAGGGCTCATCTACTAATCATGAGCAACAACCACAAGAAGTTTGAGACTTAAAGGTCAAATAGAACTTAAGTTATCACTCGGACAAGGTCTGGTCTACCAATCAAAATTCAGGTAGGTGGAGACTGAAAATCCAAACCGGAGCATTTTTTCCCATGATCGCATAAATCCTAATACGTATATGATGTGTACAAGATGCATCAGCACAGTGGTGCTAACGTATCAGTTGTCAAAAATAGCGTATATCGTTCGTATCGCATCGTGGAATGTATTCTATCGCATTCAATTGTATTAGGCATAATAAACGGGATTGTATCGCATCGCATCGTAAGGCAACCGTATATCAGTAAACGTATATCGTAAATCGCATAACGTATATCATATTGAACCACCCAGTGGTTTAGGACAGTTTAAGTTACGGGACACCATCGATATTCAGAAATAATTAATGTTCGTGTCTTTAAATTTAATATTTGCTTTTACTTTATTATTTTATACATGTGTTATGGCCTACGTGACTTTCAGGAGCAGACGCCATGCGATGTTATATAATTTGATGCACGTGTGAAAAGTACTATATCAGAGACGTAAATACCTTTAATAGAGCTTCGTGACTATATCAGTATTAAAGTGGAATAATTTTAAAATATGTGTAATCCATGTTTGATCACTGTTTGCTTTATTTACCTGTCTAAAAACTAACAAATTAAAACTTACCTACTTATGCAAGATCGTCCGAAATGTTGCTTTCGTGTAATTATCTATTTCCCGGGACATTTTTTACTGCTGCATTTACACGAATGCCCATTTTTCTTTATTATTTAATGAATTCGTGAACAAAAGATAATTGTAATTTACGAATATAGTTTATTTGTTTAATTATATCCTATTTTATTTAGGTTTCTCTATCACTCTTTCATTACGCACACGCGCGCGCACACACACTTCCAAAATAATTGGATGAATGTGTGCAAATTATGTTTCTTTTTCGCCACTTTTTCATCAGTACGGAGATAATCAAAATTCAGGTAAGTGGAGACTGAAAATCCAAACCGGAGCATTTTTTCCGATGATCGCGTAAATCCTAATACATATATGATGTGTACAAGATGCATCGATATTGCTTTGAGAACACCGAGCTCTTAGTACTAGTTCTACACAGGAACATGATTACAGTATATCGGTGCTATACCTCGGACACGTATATTTCGAAGAGCATTTTTTTTTTTGCGAAATTAGCATGGGTATCACACCCGAACTTAATTGTATCCAACAACTGTCTCTTTCATATGGAAAAAAAAACCAATGATAAAATGGGACAACATTTTCGTGATATGCTTCACTGCTATGTCTTGATATTTAATATGATAAACCAGGAATTATTGCAAGCCAAAACAATAGAAAAACAAGAGGGCCATGATGGCCCTGGATCGCTCACCTGGTATCATTAGGCTATGTAAAATCAAGTGACCCCTGGGGCAGAGCCAATTTTGACCCCAGGGTCCTGATTTGAACAAAGTTGGTAAGAATCGACTAGACAATGCTACACACTACCACACTCTACTTGGTAGAGGTCTATTAGCCCATGTTACATACCAAATATATAAACTCCAGACCTTGAAGATTTTTATAGTTTGTTTTTTTCCAATATAAGCCTATGTTAAATCAAGTGACCCCTGGGGCGGGGCCAAATTTTGACCCCAGGTCATAATTTGAACAATCTTGGTTGAGAGTCATAAGATCATGCTACATATTAAAAATCAAAAGGCTAGGCCTTGTGGTTTCAGAGAAGATTTTTCTAGTTTTTTCTATATTAGCCTATGTAAAATCAGGTGACCCCTTGGTGGGGTCAAATTTGATCCCAGGGCCATGATTTGAACAAACTTGGTTGTGATCTACTAGACAATGCTGCACACCAAATATCTAAACCCCAGGCCTTGTGGTTTCTGAGAAGAAGATTTTTCAAGTTTTTCCTATATTAGCCTATGTTAAATCAAGTGACCCCTGGGGCAGGGCCAATTTTGACCCCAGGGTCATAATTTGAAAAATCTTGGTAGAGAGTCATAAGATCATGCTACATACCAAAAATCAAAAGGCTAGGCCTTGTGGTTTCTGAGAAGAAGATTTTTTCAAGTTTTTCTTATATTAGCCTATGTTAAATCAAGTGACCCCTGGGGCAGGGCCAATTTTGACCCCAGGGTCATAATTTGAAAAATCTTGGTAGAGAGTCATAAGATCATGCTACATACCAAAAATCAAAAGGCTAGGCCTTGTGGTTTCTGAGAAGAAGATTTTTTCAAGTTTTTCTTATATTAGCCTATGTTAAATCAAGTGACCCCTAGGGCGGGGCCAATTTGACCCCAGGGTCATAATTTGAACAATCTTAGTAGAGAGTCATAAGATCATGCTACATACCAACAAGAGGGCCAAGATGGCCCTAGATCGCTCACCTGAGAATAGTATCATTCATTGCCTATACAAAACAGATTGCTTTAGAATTAAGATGATGAGGTGAAACAATGTTCAGGAATTTTCTGACCCCATCCACAAAATATATCATCATGACAAACATTCTGCCAAAGTTTGAGGATGATTGGACCAAAAATGTTGCCATGACAAACAATCTGACCAAGTTTGAGGAAGATTGCATCAAAACTGTGGCCTTTAGTGTGTAAACAAGATTTTTCTAAGATTTGACCTATTGACCTACTTTTCGGTCAGGCCCTGCCCATTTTCGAAAAAAGATTTTTTTTTTAAGATTTGACCTACTGACCTACTTTTTGATCCAACCTGACCCATTTTCAAAAGGGTTCAAGATATCATCAAGACAAACATTCTGACCAAATTTGAGGAAGATTGGATCAAAATTGTGGCCTCTAGTGTGTAAAACAAGATTTTTCTAAGATTTGACCTACTGACCTACTTTTTGATCCAACCTGACCCATTTTCGAAAGGGTTCAAGATATCATCAAGACAAACATTCTGACCAAGTTTGAGGAAGATTGGATCAAAATTGTGGCCTCTAGTGTGTAAACAAGATTTTTCTAAGATTTGACCTACTGACCTACTTTTGATCCAACCTGACCCATTTTCGAAAGGGTTCAAGATATCATCAAGACAAACATTCTGACCAAGTTTGAGGAAGATTGGATCAAAATTGTGGCCTCTAGTGTGTAAGCAAGATTTTTCTAAGATTTGACCTACTGACCTACTTTTTGATCCGACCTGACCCATTTTCGAAAGGGTTCAAGATATCATCAAGACAAACATTCTGACCAAGTTTGAGGAAGATTGGATCAAAATTGTGGCCTCTAGTGTGTAAACATCAAAATTGTTGACGGACGACAAGATTTTTCTAAGATTTGACCTACTGACCTACTTTTTGATCCAACCTGACCATTTTTAGAAAGGGTTCAAGATATCATCAAGACAAACATTCTGACCAAGTTTGAGGAAGATTGGATCAAAATTGTGGCCTCTAGTGTGTAAACATCAAAATTGTTGACGGACGACAAGATTTTTCTAAGATTTGACCTACTGACCTACTTTTTGATCCAACCTGACCCATTTTTGAAAGGGTTCAAGATATCATCAAGACAAACATTCTGACCAAGTTTGAGGAAGATTGGATCAAAATTGTGGCCTCTAGTGTGTAAACATCAAATTGTTGACGGACGACGGACAATCAAGTATCTTAAAAGCTCACCCTGAGCACGTTGTACTCAGGTGAGCTAATAAACATAAAACCTACATGGGAATGGAAGATTTGTTATAAAAATAATTGATGTATTTTATTCCGTGATAACACAGAGTTCACTGACATGATGATAGTTAAAAGAAAACTAGAACCGCAAGCGGTATCTCGGTTTTCGCTTTTAACCTAATCAACTTGAACACTTTATTTCAACTCAGCCACAAGTTTCAAAATGAACAAGAACGAAAAGGTTTTTGAAGACTCTCATTTGCACATTTTTAATTTTTTTTTTTGCGAGGTTCGAACATTCAACCTTCCGTAGCTCAAAAGCTTTCAACCACACGGACAGGAGCGACAAAAACATGTTTTTGAAATTTTAATTTTTCCTAAAATTTAGTGAAGTTTGACCGTTTCTAGAGGACAAACCACGCATTTCCTTAATTCGCCACCCCATATATTTTGTGTGTATACGTCTTTCAAATGGTATGCCGGAGACGGAATTCTTTTATCTGATAACAAAAATGGATAGGTTTTTCGTAGACCTACCCTATTTTTTTTTTTTTTTTCAAGGTTCGAACATTCAACCTTCCGTAGCTCAAAAGCTTTCAGCCACACGGACCCTCGAATCCTATCATATGCTATTAGGCTATCAACAGGGAACAGAATGCAAAAAACCGCATTCGAATCGGACTTCAACTTTTTGAGTTATAAGCAAAAGAAGGTTTAAATTAAAATTTCTATCATATGCTATCAGAATTTGAAGCATAAAACCTGATTTACAATTATTCCAAAAAAGGATCAAACTTTGGACTGCCGTATAATAACCAAATCAAGTCCGATCTTCAAAAACTAAACATCACTGGAAAGAGCTCTTGAAGAACTTAAAACTTTTGTTCATATACACTCAATGAAATATTTTTAGTTTGGAGCTATTTGTGGCCGAATAAAAACACAATAATCGTAATATGACCTTGACCTTTTCAATTCCTTTTTTTTTTTGAATTGTGAGGCCCTTTCAAACATAACAATACATATCGTGTGAAAATTTCATGAAGAAT
>CM037785.1:20275672-20325672 GCA_021229015.1 Solen grandis | reverse complement strand
GCCCCCAGATTTTGGTTAAAAATGTATCCCATAATCACTGACCACCAAAAATGTCACGTTATCTATTTCTAAATACGTTGTAACATGTTGTTAAATCTTATTTGTAAGTTTAAATGTGTTTCTTAAGTTTATTGCAATGCTTGATTTTATTGCAATTCTCGTACCCCTGTCCAACCAGAATTGAAAATAAACTTTTGCAATTCTCGGCGTTATTGTGCAGAATAAACAATCATTTTAAGTCTGAACCTGCTTTACAGAAGGAATCACGCGCATTTTTTATGCGTGGGTTCAGAGAGTGTTGATAGATAGTTTTGTCTCTATAAAAAGATAATAAAAAAAAATAAAAAAGGAGCGAATAGGTCTGACAGATTTGCTTACCGGGTATCTTTAAAGTTTTACTTTTGGTATTAGAAAGTGACGCTAAAAAGCTCATCAAAATTTATAGCAACTTTCAAATCGTGTCTTGCATGAGAATGTCACGTGACATGGGTAAACAAAGTTTTGTCAGGGACCTTTTTTATATAGAGTCCTTGTTGTTGTTGTTGTTGTTGTTGATGTTGTTGTTGTTGTTGTTGTTGTTGTTGTTGTTTTGCACAACGATCTGATAATAATGATAGCAACACGTTTTATAATATTGTTTAACCCTTTCCCTCATATATACTCATTTTGACGCACTCAATAGGTACCACATAATGCCTGATCTGCAGAAAACCACAGTTAAACCTTACCAAATTTAATTACAGAATCCTCATTTCCAGACCACTGAGGAGCAGCGAACAGCATAAAACCTGATCAGCCTGCGAGTTACTCGCAGGCTGGTCTGGTTTTATGCTGTACGCATAGGTCTTTTCATGGTATCCTCTATGAGGGAAAGGGTTAACAGCTTTAGCCCGTGTGTTGTATTCACAAATCAAATACGTAAACCTTTGTTTATATACAAACGTGTTTCTGTCACATCTATGTCGTGACTAATCTCATTATTTCATGTAGCAAAGTCTGGGGATGTAACATCTACATAAAAATTCATTTGTTACTTCTATGTTATAGACAGTTAAAGATATATTGATAATTAGTAGACTGATAAATATATGTGGAACGGACACGTCCTATATAGAAGTAAAAGTCCCGACAATAAAACACACCTGTAATGTGTTCCCCTCATGCTTTATATCTTTATATATGTACCTACAATAGACAGGCACTGGACATACTGATTATTTGTTTATTGGGTTTAACTTTTTCAATCATTTGGGGACGACATCTACTTGAGACAGATATAGTGCTGCCACACTATCTGCCGACCCAGCATGATGCTCATATAGCGAGCATGATGCTCGTAGAGCGAGTATGATGCTCATTGACCAATCTGCCGACCCTGCATCGTGCTTATTCTAGCGAGCATCATGCTCAAATGTTTTTGCGCGTATGGAAGGGTCTTTCTTACGTTTAGCCCGATGCAGCATGGTGCTTAAGAAATAAAAATGCCGACCCAGCATGATGCTCATTGAACAAGCATGATGCTCAGTGGTTGAGCATAAACAATCTGCCGACCCAGCACCATGCTCATTTCACTGAGTATGATGCTGGGTCGACATCAAAGACCCTAATCGTACGTCATATACGAATAATTGTAACATAAGACAGATGTTATTTATTCGGCGGATATATTAGACACCTGTGACATATACGTTCCGTGACATATAAGATTCAACACTCCGTACTTTACTGTCCCATAATGCAACGGATAAAGGTAAAATACGAGGCGTCGTAGGAAACAAATAAAACATGTGTAATATTTACAACAGTGATACTTAGTAACATCTTAGTCTGACATATGTATTCAAAACTGGTTTGTACTTCCCAAATGTTGAAACTTGTTTCATGAAACTATTTAAACATGCGAATTCCCCCGCATTTACATTCACATGTAGTAATTCCTGGTATTAATATACTTTATAAAATGTACATATATTAGGCTTGAAAATAGAAATGAAACTTGTGTTTCAGATTATATACATGTATACATTTCATAAAAAGATGATGGCATCACACAAAAAAGTATGCCGCACATCTTCTTCCCGGCTTCTTATACAACCTTTTAAATCAGCAACACACTAGTGCAACAGTTGTACTATATCAAAAATACCACTGCCAGTGGTCGTAACAGGAAGGTTGTGGGTTCGATTCTCCGCCGCGACATACTAAAGTCGTTGGAAATGGCACCGGTATATTTCTTTTGTACTAAGTTTAAACTTATTTATTTTACGTCGATTGGGAAACAAGTTCTTACAACTTGTACTCATCCCTCTCGCCGGTTCCTGGGTTGGACCAGTACTTTGTGCCTGGAAAGGTCGTAAAGAATGTTTGCCTCAAATGGGGTTCGAACCCACAACCTTCGGATCCGTAATCGGATACGTTACCACTGGACCTCGGCACACTTTGTACTCGGCACTCCTCACATAAGGGTAGTTCAAGGACTAGTTGGGCCAGTGTCAAACTGATGTGACTGGGAATGGTATCAAGCATTGTATCCCAGTAATGTCTCATGTACGACAAAAGTACCCGAGACTGAGGGGAAACCCAAAATAAACAGGGCAAGGAGTATGCTAGAGCTCCCGTGGAGGTCTGTTTTGTAGTGATTTGAGTTAATATATTCTGCATTTGCAGAGAAAATTATAGCTGACGCGTGGTCAAATAAGGTTAGATACTATTGTATTTTCACACAAATTTGCTTTGACACGTGACTAAAAGCGTCTCGCTTTTTTTTTCTGGTGTGTGTGTGTGTTTTACTTTGTTTGTTTTTTTGTTGTTTTTGGTTTTTTTTTCGTATGTTTTAATTGCAAAAAATATTATAACTAACGAAGACTGTAAAGCCTTGTTGTTGCTTTATCTGCAGGAAGTGAGATCCTAAACGGAGTCATCACCGGACTGATTGCCACGCCCATGTTCCTCGGGGGTGTCGTCTGTATACTACTGGACAACACAGTCAGCGGTAGGTCAACACTGCTATCAGCACAAAACTGATTGTTATCAGTACTTTCACCACCACCACCACCATCATTATCATCGTTTCCATTAACCTTTCCTTATTCGCTTTTCCAAGTTCTGTAACAGCTTATTTTGTTTTGTATCACCCTCCCCTTTATAAACGACGTTTTGGTTTTATAGGAATTCTCATCTCTATCTTTGCCCCCCCCCCCCCCCCCTTTTGTTCTCGTGCTGTACATAACCAGCTGACCCTAGAAGCTTGTAATGCTTGTGACCTAAGACTGCGCAATAACTTCATCGTATGTCTTTTTTAGCAAGGTCAAGGTCACAGATTTTGTAATTTCATAAATTATGTCCATTGACCCTAGTAAATGGTACATAGTTCCGGCCATGACCCAAGGGTGGATAATGACCTTGAAACGTGATGTATCGGACATGGCGATTCTCAGTGCATATCTATCAGATTATTACCTTTTTTAGTGATTTCCTTGCTGGGGTATACTGTCACACTGTAACAGCTATACAGTTGTTTTTGTTGCGATGTAAATGAACACTAGATTTAATCATTTTAAAGTGAAAATTATAAAAATATTATTTCATTCTTTCCAACATAAAATAAATAGAAATGTGTTAATTTATTTTTGTGTAAGATGCAAAGCCACTCGTGACGTTCACTTGATGACGTAAAAATGCACTTCCAAAGAAACGTACAAATATCCTCTATTTATTGTGCGGAACAATGTTAAATAAGCCAATAGTGTCCTTCTGTATATATCAAATCCTCTTTTATACATTTTTTCAAAACGGACACGAAAGAAAGGAATAAGGATACTATAACACATTGAAAAAGATACAAAATAAAAAGAAAGCCAAGTATTACAAGTAACATCTCAATCATTGACATGTAGTATATATGTCTATAGTTAGGCTCCATCTGCAAGTCCCGTACGGAGGATTCCGGAAATAGGCGAAATGCGTAGTAATATGATCCTCCCTTATATTGCAATTCTGCTACATGTAGTTACCCTTAAGCAACATCCGACATTATATATGTATTTATAATTGCCATATTTATCTAGATCTAGTAAATTGTTTTAAAATTTTAGCTCATGAAAGGGCTAATCGAGATATCGCTTCTGTAATTTACCAAATTTCGACAGGTTCGTCATTAATTTTCCTCTGGCAATATAACATATTAAAATAAGGTGATACGCTTAATTAAGTTTCAACTTTGTTAAAGGAACACGAGAGGAGCGGGGCCTTCATACACGCCACGTGGAGACCAGTGACGAAATGTTCGAGGGAACCCAGTCCGAGGTGTACGACCTGCCCTATGTAGACAGACTCGTCCAGAAGTGTCCGAGTTTAGGGCGGCTACCATTCCTGCAGAACCCAAATTTTGCTGACCATCCCGTTATAAATACAAAACCATCAGATGTTTGATGTTTTAGATATGTTTCAGAATTATGAAAAGTTTAACAACGTTCGAGCCTTACTCATTCAACCCCGTCCTAAAAGGATTATTTTATTTGAGAGTTTCGGTTATCTTGTTGTTTATCCCAGTAGAGTCCCTGTTTATCCCAGTCGCAACTGTTTAAGGTTTAAGGTGACCACGGTTTATGCTTTGTCACATGTTAATCTTTCAACTTAAATTTTTTTTTAAAAATCAATAAGTAATGACCTATTAACGTAATCAGTTCTATATATTTAAGCAATTGAGTGCTTTAATTTTTTATCTGAGGTCTGTATATCATAAGGAAATTCTGCAGTTAATCAGTTGACATTAAGGTAATCCATCCATCATTTAATTGCGATCATGATCCATGAAGTGATTATGGGAACAGGCCCGGATCCAGAATTTTTCCGCTGGGGGAGCCTAAGTCTGAATGTGATGTGAGTGCTAGGGGGTCCGGGGTCATGCTCCCCTCGGGAAAAAAATGTTTTTAGTGTGACGGAAATGCATTCTGAAGGATATCTGGATGCATTCTGAAGGATATATGGGAATAAAAGTGAAGTTTTTTTATGTGCGTGTGTGTGTGTTTGTGTGTGTGTGGCCTTCCAATGACTCTACATAGCTCGCGACGCTTTTGAAGCTTCCGCGGGACACAGAGGAACCTGTACCCGACGCCTCTCGAGGCTCTTCAATTTCCATCGGGAGTACATCCCCGAGGAAAAATGTCAAGTGGGACTAAGCCTTGAGCGATATAATTTTATATTTTACCTTCTGCTGATATTACTGATAGGGCATCTTTTCCGGTATTGAGGGTAAGGGTAAAAAAGAGGTTTCTCATGCATTTTCAACCGCAAACTGGCATAAAAAAGTGTTTTTTGACCCCCCCCCCCCCACCCAACACACACACACACACACAAAGACTTAACAGTGTAAAAGACAGTTTTGTTTAAGTCAGGGGAAAAATCACTTTAAACATATTTTGTCAAATATGTGGAAGGGAATACCGGGTATATGCTTATATGCTGTAATAGGTTCGAACTTGGTAATCTTGACTGTCTAATTGTCGATCTAGAAGAGACTTCCCAGATAAAAAAAATCAGGCGCACATTTTAGGGTCGGACAGTTGCAGAAGGTTTGGACCCCTTCTGTGTGTTGATTTTTTGTACATTTTTTTTTTCTAAATGTTAAATCAGTGACAAAACAAACAATATTCAGTAATGAAAGATGTTGATATTTAATATAAAATCTTTAATTCCCGTTTTATTGCGCACATAATTTATGTGCTTGATAAATTGTGTTTTCTGTGCATTAGTATTTCGTATTCATCGACCTATCAGTAACATTGCTCAATGAAGGATTAGATTTGAATAAGTGATCATGCATAATCTACATATACATTGTCCCAAAATATGGATTTTCCCAAAATATAGCAGATTGGAATTTTCAAATTCTTTCATTTCTTATTCATTTTTTTTTAAATTTAACCGAAGTTACATGCATTTAATAAATGATGCGATTAAATGGGTTCATGTACCTTTAATTTTCGACACACTGATTCCCACGTAAAAACCATGCATGGTGATCGAGTGACGTCTCACTGAGCAGTGTATAAAATGGTCAGTTTGCAGCGGGGAAAGCGTGAATGCCTACTTAAGTGAGTTTTCCAAGTTCCATGTACGTACAGATTTTTATGGTTAGAAATGAACAAAGTTCCACAAAAAACTGTTGTGCTGCATGCATTTCAGCAACATACACAATAACACCTTGTTTGTACCTTAGCATTGAAAATCCCATTTATGTGAGTTCCAGATATCCCATTTTTTGCTTTAGTTATATCCTTTTTATATTGTGTGTCATTTTTGGTTGTAATATAAATAAATGAGTACATGGAACGAACGTTCTAGTTGTTCATGAAAATGTTGCACTTTAGTTTTCTTTATAGTGTAAAAATCCTCATAACTCTCTCTCTCCTGCTAACCGTATTTCAGTCATTCAGAGACTGTCTACTCACTCACTCAAAAAACCATTCGTTAAGTCTATTGTAATAAGCTCAGTTAACATTAAATTTGTCTAATCTGAAAATTCTTTAGCGACAATTAGTTGTTAAAAAAACAATGATTTTGTTTTGTTTTTTACCCCTTTACTTAAATGCACCTTATATAAAGTAATCATGATACAGAAAGATTTGTGATTCACCTCCTATAGTCTGATCATTACTTTTCTTTGACATTAAATTTGTGAACCATATGTTTTAAAGGCAATCTCATGGCTAACTTATTCCTGGATTCACGTAATAGAAAATGCAGTGTCTGTTTAATTTACTCCTTCCATGGTATTAATGTTGTTCTTATATATTTAAAATCTTTATGTAAAGTCGGCAAGGTATATATATATATATATATATGTATATATATATAAACAAAAGCTCATGTGAGCTTTCAAACCGACGGCACAGATGGCTTACTGGAGGAGAAATCTGAGAACCCAGGAAAACTCACGTGTCCAGTCAGGCCCCATGTTCTCAAAAGTCTCGAAAGTACGATCTCAGGCTCAAATATGTGTATCATACTCAAATCCCAAATTGAACTAATGGCATAGTTTGAGTCTGAATATGAAAATTATACTTAAGTACTTTTTTTCTATTTTCGAGACCACGTTTACTGGTGACCACCTATCATGTCACACACTGCCCTGGACGGGAATTGAACCCAGACAGCATTGGTGAGAAACCACTAGGCTAAAAGGACATGTTCATGGGATGAAACCATACAAGGAAATTATTGACTATACAGTATCAGTCTACAAGAGCGCTTGTTCTTGAAAACATACTTTATTGTAGTAGCAAGTTAAATCTCAAATATTATGCTCAAATCGTTGTTTAACCAAACTGCCATATTTAAGTATGAGCTTAAAACCACTTCAGTACATTTCTTATTTTATAGGAACAGGAACCCTTTATGATGACAGTTTAACCAGTAGTATAATCCTAACCAATTAAAGGTTATAATATTTAAATATACTATTCAATAATTAAACATTAGACTCTATATTTCAGCCTAATCCTAAGCAAATAAAGGATATATTTTATCATAATTCTGAATAATTCAAAATTATATTTCAGCATAATCCTTAACAAACAAAGGTTATATTTTGGCATAATCCTAAATAATTAAATAATAAATTCCAGAATAAAGAGTATGTTTTCGCATATTCCTGAATAATCAAACAACAACTTTCAGCATAATCCTAAGAAATTGTAAGTTATATTCTTGCAAAATCCTGAATAATTAAAAAAATATATTTCAGCATAATTCTATGCAATTTAAGATTAAATTTTAGCATAATCCCAAATAATACAAAATAGTATTTCAGCATAATCCTAAGCAATTAAATGTTATATTTTTGTGTATTCCTTAGTAATTAAAATTTTTATTTCAGCATTATCCTGAACAATGAATAATTATATTGTATTTTTCTAAAAAAAAAAAAAAGGTTATGTTTCAGTTATACATGTGTATATGGTTTAAATATTAAGCATTATTCTGAATTCGAGCTTTAATCCTGAACAATCAAAAGTTACCGAGGCAATGAAAGGCTAACATAAGCAGCATTAAACTAATTTTAGTTGGGCTACTGATGTTATTTCAGTCATGTTGGATGTCAAATAAAACAACAAACAACAATTTGAGAACAGCAAACAGTTTATGGTGTATAACACAGTGTAAATATCGTATAAAAACAAGGTAAAAGTATATAGTAAACTTGGAAGAATCATATATAAAAATTAACGTTAAGAATTATATATTTATGTATATACATGTGTGTAAGACATATCACATTTATTGCGTAAGTAATAAACAAGAGATCGGAAGAAGTAACAAGTTCACCTGAGTACTTGCTATCACAGAGTAAGTCATATTGAGCACTTAACCCTTTACCTCATGAATATTCATGTACAAACTTATGACTTTATGAATATTCATAGACTGGACTTTATTTGGTATATGCAAACATGGATTTTTCTTTGCCATGCTGACAGTGTAAATATTTTATAAACATAAAGAGGAGACAATGGGCCTGCATTGTCTTCAAAGGTGTTGAGACACACACATAGGAGGTTAAGGTTAAAAACAAAACAAAAAAAGAATAAAATTGAATCTCTACATATACAAACCTTATAGCCACAAGAATCGTTCACAGATCTAAAATAATGAATTTTCAATCAATTAAAAATTAATTAAATCTAAAACATACGTTTTCCCCTGAATAAATGTTTCATTTTCTTAGGGTAATCACAACCATCTTTATTGTAGACATGTTCATCTTCATACATATTTGTTCACAATCTAGGCTCACTTGAGCTAGCACAAATGTATAAGCTAGTAAAAAAAAATTACTGGCCACTACATGTAACCCTTTAAGGAACTTTTATTGGTATATGAAACACTAGATTTTTCTCTGCTATATAGACTGTAGAATCTGAGTGACAATGTTGTATGAGCAAACAGAGGAAACTCTAGTACTTCCAGGAGCTGTCTGATCTGGGTCTGCTGCTTGCCAAGATGTCAAAACACAGCTACATGAGGTAAAGGGTTAATAGCAAAATCAATTTGCCAAATAAAAATATGACATATTGTTTGCATGTACATGTAATTATAAACCTTGCTTACAAGAAATCTAACATGACAAAAAGAAAGTTTTTGGCAGTCAGATCTACAAGAAAGGTAAGTTCAGAAACAAGGCCATGAAGGTTCTAAATTGCTCACCTGAGGACAGTTTGCTTCAGAAGCCTGCTTTTATAAAGGACTGAAATGTTTTAACAAACTTTGCAGAGACTAGGCTATAAAAGAACATCTGTGCTCAGGTGAGCTAAATTCAGAGGGTAGAGACTCATGCCAATGGAGATAGCCTTCCTTGATTTACCTCATTAAAGATTGAAATGAAAATAATTAAAAAAGAAAAAATGTGAAAATTACATATTAAAATGTAAATCACAAATATCACATGACAACATCAAAAACATACAAAAATTTGCATAATACTACACAAATGTTAAAAATAACATAATTACGTTGACATGAACATATTTCTGTCTATAACAACACTTGAAATAAACAATATGACAAATTCAGCATGTAAAATACAAAATTAACCATCACCAGTATTAACACGCACTATGTTTAAATTCTTAACACTTAAAAAGTAGTGTCTATAATATCTATAAAAAGAACAATGTGTAACAATCCAATATAGCTCATAATTCACTTTGTAATTAGTGGCCACAAAAAAATGAGTATAAATTCACTGTAAAATGTACACCTTAACAATATCAGAATATGAAAGTAGAAAAATTCATACAGAATGTAAAAATAACTGACTATAGTCTCACTCAGTATGTAACATATAACTTATACTGGAAAAGTCAATATAAACCAGTAACTTATAATAATTTGAGAATCAGTATTTATTCTAGACCAACCTTGCCCCATGTTTTCAAAATATTTAAATATGATCTCTGGCTCAAATTTGAGTATATGTACACCTTAACAATAACAGAATATAAAAGTAGAAATACTAATAAAATAACTGACCATAGTCTCACTCAGTATATAACATACTGGAAAAGTCATTATAAACCAATAACATATAATTAGAGAATCAGACTTTATTCAAGTCCAATCTTGCCTTGTGTTCTCAAAAATATTTAAGTATGATCTCAGACTCAAATTTGATTATCAGACTCAAATCCCTATTAAAACTAAGGGGCATTGTTTGAGTCTGAATTTGAAAATCATACTTAGTACATTTTCATTTTCAAGAACACAGGGCCTTATCTTGATTAAAACAACTAAAAACATGCAATAGTCCATAAAATAACATTTTGGTATTAGTAACATTTAAGGGCAATAACTTGCCACCTACTATTCTGATATTAACCTTATTTTACCCACGATGGAAAAGTGATCCCTAATTGTCACCTCTGCATACAGCAGGTGACACAAAAAACTGTCGTTTCCACAAACAAGAGCTGTCAGAGGACAGCACACTCGACTATTCAAAATGCTTGTTAGTAAATCAAATGAAATCTATTTCAATTCTCGCCCTTCACATACCCTGTATATAATAATAGTCAAAAATTATATACCTTGATAGTCTGATACCCCTTAATATTTTTATGAAGTCTAAAATCAATAGCATGCCTAGTTACTGAGACATAAGCAAATAACACTGAGCAAGCAAAACTTTAACCAAGCATCCAAGTTAAAAAAGGGCCATAATTTGTATAAAATTCAGTCCAAAAGTTATCCTCCTTGGTTTTGTGATGCCCCTGAATACACTCCTTAACTTTTCCATAAAAATTTGAGATAACATGAAAGTACCTTGCATGCAAAACTTTCACCAAAATTTGTAAGTTAAAAAGGGGGCATAATTTGTAATATATTCAATCAAGAGTTATCTACCTTGGTTGTCTGATGCTCCTAAACATATTCATAAACTTTCAAGTCAATACCATGAATGGTTATTGAGATACAAGCTGGATAGTTAAGATTGCAGGCAAAACTTTAACCAAATTTTCTATTGCATGCAAAACTTTTACCAAAGTTAAAAAGGGGCCATAATTTATATTAAATTCAGTCAAAAGTTATTTGCCTTGGTTGTCTGATGCCCCTGAACATATTTATAAACTTTCAAGTCAATACCATAAATGGTTATTGAGATATAAGGTTGATAATAACTTGCATGCAAAACTTTAACCAAAAGCTGCAACGCCAGGGCGACTACAATAGCTCTCATATTCTTTGAATAGTCGAGCTAAAAACAGTTTAATACACACAACATAATGACTGATACATCACATACCCTGTCAAATTCAAGGGAATTTAAAATTTCATGATTTCCCTGATTTTAACAATCTGCTGCCATTTTAAATCAACACTTGTTTACGAAAAAAAATTAAATACACTGTAAACAACTAAAAGTTTTCATTAAATATTATGCTGATCTGAAGATTTATTTCATATTACATACAAAATATCTGAATTGATTACAAGTCAAATTAATGTACCTAAAATTAATCGAAAGAGATTATTTACATTTCATTATTCTTATCCAAGTCAGTACTATTGTAAAATATCATAAATATCATAAAGTAAAACAATCAACTCACTGACAAACATCCCTGAAACCAAAACAAACCAGATCTGCTTTACAATATTGTGCTGTTTTTCATTACTAGAGTTCACAATGTTACAAAGAAGAGTTTTATCTTCAATAGACAGGGATGTAATTTTGCTTACATTGCCCAAATCCAAGCAGCAGTTACTTCCCTTACATAACAGTAACACAGACAAGCACAAAAATCATGCAATGACATTCAACAGATGAAACTGTCAAAATGACAATGAAAATCTTAATAATTATATTGAGATTCTGCTCATTTTTTGTTTTGAATATTTTGATGTTTTTTTTTTCAATAAAAATTTATATGCAATAAATATTTTTTTCTTTTAGAAAATTTATTTCTCATAAATTTCATGTATCCAGTCTGATATTTTCTTATGCAGAGACAGAAATGTTCTTTTAATTTGTAAGAGGAGATAACTGCATTGATGATTCCTAATTCAGAGAAGTATTAATAGTGAAGGAATGGTGTAACCCAAGTCTAGTTCATCTGTGTACAGCTTGTTATACTTCAAGTGATGCCCCCTCACAGGGCTATATCATATTAAACATCACCCCAGACTTCTGCCACTCACAGCCTACATGAGATTGCATGTTGAACTGGCTGTACTGGAGCCCATCCGTTGACTGGAGAAGGCCAGTGCGACCGCACCCACCTGTGGTTTCAGACCCAGGCCTTTGTACTTTCCCTCCTTCACCTGGGAGAGGGCTGCGTTGGGAGTGAGGATGGCTAGGTCAGCTATACCCTGAGGGATGTAGGCAATGGTCTGTGCCCCGCTGCTCAATTCCATGGAGTGCACCTGACACTGGGTGTGGAAGGTTGCTATGGAAACAGCCCTCCTCATATCCCACAGTACCAGTTGCTTGTCCAGTGAGATGGTGACCAGGAACCGTCCCGTCTCATCAAACTTCATACCATTCACAAAGTCCAGGTGACGGGTCAGCTTGTACCTGTATCAAGGATAGTAGTCTAAAGTTTCCTGATCATAATTTTAAATTTAGGTTTTTGTAGAATATTTTGATCCCCACTTCCACCCCCCAAAAATGGATTTTTAGACAATAATGACATCGCCATTCACCATGACACACATGCACATACATTTTCTAATTTCAAGAGTATCTTACACTATTAAACCTAAAATCCAAAAATTTCAGCTCATTTTATGTACATATGTAGGAAAAAAGTCCAAGGGGCAAAATAATGTAAAAAATGAGTGATGGTATTCAAAACGTAAACTGATTTTGTACTCTTCATAGTATACTTATATACCAAACAATCAGCTCAGTATCTCCAGACATGTAAAACAAATGTCCATAAACATTTGATTTGGAGGGCATAAAAATGTAGAAATTTCTTGATAAAAATGATATAATTAAGTTAATGTTATTAAAGTTTATAAATACTTTCTTTATGAAAGTATATGAATAAGATAATGATAATAACTTTAATATGGAAAAGATATCATTCAAAATTAATTTCACATTAATCAAATGACTCCAGAAAAGAAGCCTGTCTATCTGTCTGTACCTCAATGACCCATCCTCCATGGACCAGACGTAGATGGACCGGTACCCTGCAGATAGTATCTGCTGGCTGTCTGGAGTGAATGCCATGGCAACCACAGATGACCTCTGCTGAAGCCGGTACTTGTAGCTCCCAGTGACCTTTATGACCCTGAGTGCCCCGTCAGATGACCCTGTGGCCCCGAGGGTATCATCCGGACTGATACCACAACAGGTGGCCGAGGTCATCATTGTGTCGTTAGCATTCATGTCCAGACCCCCCTCAGTGTCATTGAATAAGTTCATAATTACCGGGAAGTCAAACATGCTGGACAGTAGCTGAAAAATAATAAAAAAGATTGTCAGGCCTCAGGTTTATATCACCCAAAGCTGCAGAATTTGGCCATGTATGCTAAAGTTTCATTGAAATATACCAAAGTCACATCCTTATAAAAACATATCTAAAAAAACTGTCCTTTCATCGTCTGTTCTGCTGTGTCCATGATCCCAACCTAATTGGGGGAAAGACAAGGATTTTTCATGACCTTTCCAAGTGCAAAGTACTGTTACAACCCAGGAACCATCAAGAGGAATTTGTACAAGTTGTAAGAACTTGTTTCCCAATAAAAAAAAAATTAACTTAACGTTTCCTCTCCTGTCATCCCCTCCCCATCATTATTCTCAAAATAAGAAATCTAAATAAGTGTTTTAAAAGTCTAACTTATACTTTTCTCCCTATTTATGTTTATTCAATTGAACTATTCTCAATCCACCAAAGGACAACAATCAAGACCAGAAATAAGAGTTCTGAATGGTTCAGACTTTCACATTGTGGTATGGTCAGCAACATTGTGAGAGTATAAGTATATTATCAAAATATATATCAATACTGTAATGTTTCAGGTGTCACAAGAGCATGTCTCAGGAAGAAGCATAAAATCTCACCATGGTCCCCGTGCTGTTCAGAGCTGCACAATAGAAGGAATACAAAAGGCCAAATTCCTTCAGGAGCTCTCCTGAAATGGGGAGATGTAACATAAAAGTACCATTAGCACTTACATGGTGTGCTCTCTATTCTATTTTCAATGACTGCTTAACTATAAATAATTATATCAATAATTAGTAATTATGTATTTTTGTCCACTACAGTAAAAGGTTGGTTAATGATTATATCTGTGTATGTATGTTGTTGTTGTTGTTGTTTACTGATTTCTATTAAGACAGAGTTTGGTTCAACCTCAATGAATTGTGTATGTGTGTGTGTTGGTTGGATGACCAATATGTAACCTAGATAAGACACAGTATTTGTTAGCATGACCACTTTTTGATAGTATTTATTCATGTTGTAAGTAACGAGGAATATGTTTATTCAAGTTACGAAATAAAGAATTATCTTATCTCAAGAAATGTAAGAGATTAAGAGGCACTTGAACAAAGTATCCCTTGAATTCTTGTATCAAGAAAATATTAATTTATTTAAAGCTGATTTTTTAAAACATCCCAGCCACAGTAATGTCCAACTATTTACAGGTGTCGGATGACCCTGATGGCAAGGAGGTACCCTCGTGGAACCATCAACCTACTGCCAGCCAGCTGGAAGGTTTCTTTAAATGAAAAAGCTGAGTGACCAGGCCAGTAGAGAAACTTAATTTTATAATGCATACCTGTAATATGCATAAAAAATTACTTTAGTTACCCTTTTTTACCTATTCCTGTTCACAATACAAAAGCCTAATCAACTATCATTACTCTGACCTATGACACTGTGTAACATTTATACAAATGTAGTAGCTGATATTGATCTCTCATAACATTTGGGCTACTACATGTAATTTATCATAATAATATCTCTTAGATTATGACTGGGGTTTGTTGTCTGTGCATAAACTGTGCCTTATACATGTATACCGTAATATAATATAAATTTTGTTGAAATAAGAAAAATATGTTTTTCAGAATATAGGCACTGAATTTGAGACAATGACACGTTCAGTAATACACTAATATGCAAGGAAAGACAGTATACAATATAACTTTTTTTTCATAAATATTTTGATGTCATATTCATTTCTAAAAACCTGTTTCAAGTAAAGACTTAGATGTTTAACAATTTGAGGTCAAACTATTCCCTACTTCAATTTTCTTTTGTCAATTTGTGAAAAAACTGTTTTTACCAAAAACAGCATATATGGCTTTCTATCAAATGATTGTGGATTTGAACCCTAGTTCAGGGAGGAATACTTCAACACTTTCCCTGGTCCAACCCATGATATGTCAAAAAAGGATTATTAAGTTGAAAGAACTTGTTCCTCAATCAACAAAAAAGTTTAAACTATCATGCACCATGGGATTCTCTCACATACCAGTCTGGATGTTCCAGGCGCGACCGTGGGCCTCCATCCCCCTGGTGCCTGCCACCAAGACATTGTTGGCCTCCACCAGACATGAGATCGAGCTCTTGTGTTCCAGCTGACGTGGCTCTTGGGCTGCAAGTGTGTAAACACAAAGGTTAACCTACTGAAGTTGTGTACTCCTCTATAGTAAGTACAGCTTTTATTGAATATCAGACAAGATTTTTACACAGTTTTGGAGGAGCTAGAAATTCTCTAGTTCTTTGATTTGGAAAAACATAAATTTAAGAAAGTTTGTTTCCTCTAATAATTTGTTTCTAATAATCTTAATGTGTCCATCATCACAACTGATTGATCTGTAAGAAGAACTGACCCCACATGCCTTGAAAATAAAATCTCAAAATCTGCATTTACTTTAAATTATTTCTTGTATATTTGTATCCTTCCAATGTTCATTCAAATGAAAGGAGATCATAATATAATAAAAAATAACTTAATATGAAGATGGTAAAAACTACCTAATCTTTTGACCATCAGAAAATTTTGGCAAGGTGCCTGTTTCTGTTGTGTGATTTGATTAAAAGTAACTGACAGTGTTTGTAGTATGCAAGCCATGCCTTCCAACCAATGAAAGGTTAAAATGGCTAGTATTTTTCAACAGGTTATGGTCATTTTTGCTGATCAATAAAGCACTGTAAAAAAAATGCAATTCAAATGTACCCAGTAAATATATATATTCAAACGTGTTTGTTTGTTGGATTAAGTGTCCAACCAACAGTATTTAAAACATTTGTAGACAAGGTCTACTTAAGACAGGTATAGTGCTGCCACACTGCAGTATCTCTCCCTAGACATGTGGCATGATACCACACCCAGTCACATTATCCTGACACCAGGCCAACTAGTCCTTGAACTACCCTTATATGCTGAGCGCCAAGCAAGGGAGCTATACTAGTACCATTTTTTATGACTTTTGTATGTTGCGGCCGGGGATTAAACCCATGACCTCCCATTCCATGGCAGACTCTCTAACCATTCGGCCACTGGGGACATTCAAACCTGTGTAAAAGTTATAAAAGTGCAGGGTTAAATATATCTTATCAGAGATGTGTGCCTACAAACTGTCATCACAACTCACAATGTAAATCTTCGATGTGGATCTTCCGGTCCCCGGCAGCAATCATGTAGCGGCCACTCCTGGACAGCACCATCAATGTAATTGGTCCAATATCTAGGTCAAAGGTCAGCTTTTGTTGACCTGATTCCACATCGTACAGCCTCATTTGTCCAGAATCAGTGCCAACATACAGACTGTCACCCTGCCTGCAAGTGATTTACATGAATATGATGTTATAATGTTATAAGCGTCTAATTCACAGTAGTTTATAACTGGGCTGGACCAGTACATGTATTTTGTGCCTGGGAAGAACTTGAGAAATTCTTGAACCAAACAGGGTTAAAACTCATATTCTTTGGACACAGTGTTACGTATGACACAACTAGGTGATAGCGCCCTTCATTTAAAGCAGCTCAGCTGCCCCATGTGATTGAGGCCTTAAGAGAATCATGAGTAAAAGACACAAACTAGAAAATAAACACATAGCAAAAGGGAAAGTACCAGAAAACGTATCAAATTAATTTCTGGTAATTCATAGACCATTCACAAGATGATATGGTACTTATATCCCTATATATTAACTTGGCTGAGAGATTATGATATATGATATTTCAAGGGCCATAACTCTAGATCTATTTGTCCATTGTCAGCCATAATCAAACATGGCTACATGCGCAGGTGAGCTAAAAAGAAGTAAAAAGGAAACTGACAGAGTACAGAATACAGTAACGACCTACTTATTAAATGCGAGTTTGGTGGTCTTTACAATGTCTCCAATATCCGGGGATGAGAACCTGGCCACTACCGCAGAGAACTCCACGTCCGGTCCCATCTGATGCTCAATCTGAGACAGCTCATGTACGAACCCCTCCAGTATAGGCTTCAGCTGCCATACCTACATAAGTCACAAATCACAATTATAAACTACTATATTTAACAACCAACAAGACTTGACAAAGTGCACAATTCCTATAGAGACCATACCTTACTTTGAGAAACAGGATTATAATTTCCCATGTGGAAACCTCCATAATAGATAAACCTGTCTTGCTGGCAAATATGCTGTCTCATGTGTAGGACGGGTTAACCCGTCCTGTTGGCAGCGAAAGGGAAACAGCAACATTATGCTAATACAGTAATAGCCTGTAATTTCTAAGAAAGATATTTCTTGGCAAATAGCCTGTTTATATTTGATAAGTGACCTGGCTGTGAAAGGGTTAACAGGTATTCCTGACTTGAACAAGAACCACCTCATATTGTATAGTTATAACATGCAGAAAGAATTCATCTTCTTTGGTCTATTAATATAATTTATTTCAGGTTTCTTAAAATAAATTCAGATCTGCTAACCCTATCTTCAGGTTAAGTCCCCTGTTTATCCAAAGATCACTGGCTAAGTTCTTTAAGAACTATCTAAATATTTAGCTCTTCTTATCCAAAGTGATAAAGGTTAAAATTAAAATTTCTAATTTAATCTATATGTACATTATAATGTTGAAATATTTAGTTTCTTATCCCAAAGTGATAAATGGACCGATACAATGTTAAAATATGTAGTTTCTTATCCTAAAGTGATAAACGGACCTTTACAATGTTATACTATGCTTCTTCTTATCCAAAAGTGATAAATGGACTTTAACAATATTAAAATATGTAGTTTCTTATCCCAAAGTGATAAATGGACCTTTACAATGTTAACATATGTAATTTCTTATCCCAAAGTGATAAATGGACCTTTACAATGTTGAAATATGTAGTTTCTTATCCCAAAGTGATAAATGGACCTTTACAATGTTGAAATATGTAGTTTCTTATCCCAAAGTGATAAATGGACCTTTACAATGTTTAAATATGTAGTTTCTTATCCCAAAGTGATAAATGGACCTTTACAATGTTGAAATATGTAGTTTCTTATCCTAAAGTGATAAATAGACCTTTACAATGTTGAAATATGTAGTTTCTTATCCCAAAGTGATAAATGGACCTTTACAATGTTGAAATATGTAGTTTCTTATCCCAAAGTGATAAATGGACTGATACAATGTTAAATATGTAGTTTCTTATCCCAAAGTGATAAATGGACCTTTACAATGTTGAAATATGTATTCAAATTGATATATCAAATATCGGAAGGCTGCAAAAGGATATCATGAGATCAATGGTTGACTTGGTTTACACAAAAGAACACATGGTTTTGTGATAAGAGTTTATGAGCAACTGACCTTGTCATGAATAGAAAATAATCCCCGAACAATGGATAAAGGTGATAGCTTAACTTTTTACTGCATTAAAATGGAAAGGTCCATACTTGTGGAAAGAACTTTGATTAAATCTAGGACTCAAGGACATCCAATACAATTCCTTAACCCTTTCCCTCATATAGACTCATTTTGACGCACTCAATAGGTACCACATAAAGCCTGATCTGCAGAAAACCACAGTTAAACCTTACCAAATTTAAATTACAAAATCCTCATTTCCAGACCACTGAGGATTAGCTAACAGCATAAAACCTGACCTAAAAAACCTGAGTAACTCGCAGGCTGATCTGGTTTTATGCTGTTCACATAGGTCTTTTCATGGTGTCCTCTATGAGGGAAAGGGTTAACATGCTTGAACAACTGCATCTGACATTTGGTAGGGTCTCTTATATTTTTATTATTCTTTAAGATGAGTCTTGGACAATCTTAAAAAAGAAAAGAATTGTTGAGTAAATACTGGACCTACTTTAACTGTATTGTCCATGGAAGCTGTCATCATGAGGTCCAGACCTGGAGTTGTAAGGATTTGTATGATTGGTTGGTTGTGACCAATCAGATGATGGATAACAACAGCATCCTTTAAGGGACTATGTGTAGGACCTGGTACAAAGCAAAACATAGCAGCTTTATTTTCAAAACAATTAAAAACTGATTTGGTGTTTTTGGTGGTATTAAGCTGGATATTGTTACCTAAAAAATCAAAATAAGGAAAAGCAAAATAGAAAAAACTATACATAAATTACATAATGAAACTGATATAAAATTCAAATCAGTACAGTTAACAAACATAAATAGACATCAATATTAGATTTAGAAAATATAAATACATCTTTTACTGCATGGTCTAGTTTGTGACAAAAAGTAAATAGAAATTCACCTAGATTGATTTTTTATAATTCCATTGGTAAAGAAAGAATGCCTTACCTGCATACAGAAGTGTGACATGATTCACATTCCATTTGCCCACTGCATAATATATGCTGTCTTGTCCAAACACACTTGCTGCCGTGTAGTGACCTTCAATTGGACAGCGGCCATATTGGTGACCTTTATGAATGTCAACCACCTCCACTACCTTTTCGTTGTGACCTGGCCAAACCGTTCCTGAACCCTTATAATCAACAACTACATACAGATGTGAGGAATGCAGCTGCATGTCAACACAGTAACTCTCACTGATCTTGACCTCCTGAAGAACTTGACCTTGACAAAGGTCAAAGATCACAACTGTCCCTTGACCTTTATATCCTTCCTTTTTACACAACAGTAAGTTGTCATTCGTGATCAAACAGTCTGACTTAATTGCCAGTGACTTGTGTATAGCATACAAGCATTTCTTTTCCTTGATATTAAACACGTATGTACAGACACAATCTTTATTCCCAAAGCTAAATTTATCAGTGACTCTGTCCGTGGTAACAAGGAAAGATTCATCAGGGGAGATAAGTAGACTGGTAACTGTCTTCTCATGCAGCATGATGTGGTAGTACACTTTCTGGCATTTCTCTCCTAGAACTATGTTTACTAGGCTGGCTGTAAATAAACGTGAACAAGTGCTTTCAACTTGTCTTAAATGAGACCCTGTGTTTTACGTTTCCGATAAAATAAAAAGAATCATTTGTGGCTCTGACAACTTGATATCTTTATGTCCTTTGTAATAATACTGATCAATAAAATATTAATTTAAAAATAAAAAATCTACTCAATTCTGAATATCATGTTTAACAAAAAAAAATGAATAATTCAGTCAAGTCATCTGAATATTGGAAACCAGGTTTAACATTCAAAACACAAATTAGCATCATCTTTGTAATAATTAATTACACAGTTATGGATATATTACATATCATACATGTACAATGAATCCAGTGCAGGTACTTACCATTGGAGTAGGCTATATAGGTGCCTGATGTTGACACAGCAATCAACTTAGCCGGATGGGGTAGACTGACTGGAGATGCTGTGGAAGACTCATACAGTCGCGACTCAAATGTCGGATGGAATTTATCCTTGCTAAGGTACACTTCCAGTAATAGGTACCTGTTGGTAAAGATCACAGTCTTCTTTATTCATGAGGTACATAATTTGAGCCCCCTTCCTACCTTCATGACCTACCCTGACATTGGGAAGATGCTATGATCAGTGTGGTGGTAATGCAAAATTTACAGAAACACGGCCTACCCAGGCTATGTTACTACTATCTGGTGCATTTACTTTGGTCAGAGTAGATCATGGAATCTTTTTTTAACAAATTTAGATCTGACCATAGGCCTTTCCTGCAGCTGCCATGACCCACCAGAATGAGGGGTAAAACCGATCAACTCCCCAATCATCAAAATGAGGGGTATCAAACCGATCACCTCCCCAATCACCAAAATGAGGGGTATCAAACCGATCACCTCCCCAATCACTCAAAATGAGGGGTATCAAACCGATCACCTCCCCAATCACTCAAAATGAGGGGTATCAAACCGATCGCCTCCCCAATCACTCAAAATGAGGGGTATCAAACCGATCACCTCCCCAATCACTCAAAATGAGGGGTATCAAACCGATCACCTCCCCAATCACTCAAAATGAGGGGTATCAAACCGATCACCTCCCCAATCACCCAAAATGAGGGGTATCAAACCGATCACCTCCCCAATCACTCAAAATGAGGGGTATCAAACCGATCACCTCCCCAATCACTCAAAATGAGGGGTATCAAACCGATCACCTCCCCAATCACTCAAAATGAGGGGTATCAAACCGATCACCTCCCCAATCACTCAAAATGCTCCACCATCCTCAGGTCAGCTGATCAGGAAGGAGATTGTGAAAGTGGGAAGGGGGCTTTACTTTCAGTGCGGCTCTTATAACACTAATTTTGAGGACATATTCAAGAAAAAGTGAAAAACCATGCTAAACCTTATATTGTCCATCTCATAACCATGTGAAAATGTGCAACTGAAAATATCACAAAAATATAGATCTGGGGGCTAATACTGGACCCTTACAATGGATTTCACACTATGATGGAATGCATCATAATGGATTTACTTGGGTCTTTGCTGAATAAACCAGGAACCTATTTCATGAAACACTGTATGAACAAGTAACTGAGTTGCACTCAACATATGAGTCTCCCACCGGTGAAGTGCATAATATTTTTGTTACCATAGTAACCTGAATTTTGGTCCGAGAAAAGAAACAAAGTGACATGTAGAATCTCCT
This sequence comes from Solen grandis, assembly GCA_021229015.1. Taxonomy (NCBI): domain Eukaryota; kingdom Metazoa; phylum Mollusca; class Bivalvia; order Adapedonta; family Solenidae; genus Solen; species Solen grandis. The sequence goes on along the minus strand of CM037785.1, from coordinate 20,303,601 downwards.
TACTGCCATCTATTCAGATACCAAGTTTCATAATATTATCTTAGATAGTTTTTAAGTTATCGTGGGATCCAGATTTCCGGACATCCTGACAGACGAACATGACAAAACCTTATATTATCCATATCTACAAGAACAAGACTAGTTATCATTCTAGTCAGACCAAGTTAATTCTAATAAAAGGTTTCAAAAGGTTTCTATAAGTATTTTCCAAAATCTGACTGGTATACATTGTACTTGTATTGTTTTGTTTGTTTGTTAATTGGGTTTAACTTCCCACCGACAGTATTTCAGTCATTTAGAGACGATGTCTACTTGAGACAAATATAGTGCTGCCACACTGCAGTATCACGCCATAGACATGTGGCATGATACCACACCCAGTCACATTATCCTGACACTGGGCCAACCAGTACTGGAACTACCCTTATATGTGAGCAATCATTGGAGTTATACCAGTACCATTTTACGACTTTGGTATGTCTCAGCCGGGGATCGAACCCACGACCTTCCGATTCCGGGGCGGATGCTCTAACAACTCAGCCACAGGGACCAGTGTACTTGTAGAATCACTACTCATTAAGGAAGACATAAAGTACTGTCATAATCATTAAGAAAGTCAAGGTATATGGAGGGTGCATACTTGTTGTTGCCAACAAACTGGACGGAGTGGATATATCGGTTGATGTCCTCTGAGATGATACACGATCCATTGTCGTTCATATCGTACACACACATGACGTCTGACTTGGCGCTCCTCTGGCGCACTGCAAACAGTTGCTGATTTCCCTCTCGATAAAACATCGGCTGGTACCCACTGTCTCTGCCGTCTGAAGAGGAAAGTTAGTTAGGAATAGTTTATCTCCAACCAATGAAATTAATTATTAAACTGTTAATAATATATACATTTACTTTTCTAAGGACTGATCAATGTATTGCTGTTATCACAATACCTGCCAAATGAAGTGTTTAACAACAATACTTCAGTATTTTACCATATGCAGTTAGTTACATATTGCATTAATCCTGTGTATAGATTCTATATACCGGTACATAAACAGATGACGTCGTCAATTAACACATATTCTGAATTTAGGCCCTTTCTGTTTTCTGCGTCATATTTTTAGATGGTCCACCTTGCCTCTATTAAATATTTAGCACAAAGAAGTGGAGTTGTAAGCTGTATGTTCAAATTATAAATTGAACTTAAAATTCATTCACATTTATTCAATACTGAAATAATTACTTGATATATGAAATTCTATAAACTCAGCACAGCCTGTTATTTTAAAAATCACCTGACACATCCCAGGCCAGAAGGGTCAGATGGTTTATTTGAGGTTGAGATGTCAGACGAAACTTTGCTTTCCATGTTAAAATAATGAGAAAAATATTGCAATTTAAACAAGAATGGCCAACTATATCAAAGGGTTCTAATTTAAGCTCACATACTTCCTAAATGTGAGTGGAAATTTGTCAATGTGAGTGGGAAATTTCATGTACTTGCTATTTTTTGCGAGTAGGAATAAGAGTAGCTAAGGCTGAGTTTAAGAATTATTTTCCATAACCTACAGTTACAAGATGGTGGATGTCAGGAGAGAGACAGAAAAGACCCATCACTCTGCCATATGGGGCCCAAAACTAAAATTACATACTCAGCATGTTGTCATCATAGTTTTGCACAGTGTTGTTAAAACTGACACTTGTCTCTTTACAAGTAAAGAATTTGAAATCTTTAAGTTGTGATTTGATTTTTCATTTAGCAAGTAAAAGAAATTACCACTAAAAATTGCAAGTGCAAAATCTGTCTTAATTCAAACCCTGTATCAGCTAAACAACCACCATCCTTTACCTCCAACAAGGCACACATCAGCATCTATGGTGTAGAGTAGGTCGCCATCAGGTTTCAGCATACATTTACGTAGAGGAAGAAGCAAGGGATGCTGGGAATTCCGACACCAGGTCTGGCACCTGGTTACCAGCTTTTCTATATGCACACTGCCTTTGAAGTCTGGGCCCAGAGAACAGAGGATCTGGATGGTATATTTGTAAGTTACCAGTGATATGAACAATTTTATGTATGAACTACTTACTGTAGTGTGACTGCACTGTGCATTTAAAATTAAGGTATAAATTCTATTTATTGCCTTTTTTTAATTTAGTTTAGTCCTTCTTTGCATTAACTGACCTGGAATTCATCTAAGGATTAGAAAAAACAATCTTTGATATTTTAAATCAAAATTTATTAAGAGTTTTTTTTTATTCATTGAGGTTTTGATTTATGCTGTAAATACAGTTCAGTTTTGTCATTAGATAAATATTTTCCCAGCCATCAGATCTACATATCTATGGTGAAAGAAACCACACTAACTAATTCCACCCACTTGAATTGGTAAGTAGACTGGGTCCTTCCTGATGACATCACTAGACAGCAACACCATCCTCATAACCAGTCTAACATCAGTAAGAATTTCCTGTTCCTGTTTGAGACTGGTAACCAGTTTCTCATCTGGAGTCTCCATTCCTTTAAGTCTCTCACTCATCTCTGCTATAGAATCAGACAGTGTCTGCTCTGCCATTTTAAAATCCTCCATAAGGGCAGTCAGGGACATTGTGTGACATTTGGCATACAGCCACTCAGGGTCACAAAAGTAGTCGGTCAGCAGGCTGAGTATCTCCCGAGACTGGACAAGGTGATAGGGGAGCTCACTCAGTTTCCTGGTGTTGTACACACTCTGGCTGAACTGTATGGGTTGTGCAGGGACCTGTCTGTAGGCCTTGGGAAAGCTCCCTTTCTTCCCTTTAGACAGTACCAGGGGCTTGGGCTTGTCACACCATGTGCCCTGTTAAAAATCGGTCAATTATTTATGAGACTGAGTTATCATGACGGTCTCCCTTAAAATTAAATTTATCATTACAGTACAAAATTTTCCAATCTGATTAATCATTCAGTAGAATAAAGGATAGGTCTCTCTGCAAGACTGATGTCCTGCTGGCATCAATGGTCACAACTAGTATTTGCTCTTTTTTTTTAAGTTAATATCTTGATGTACATTTGTGATGTGAAGTCATCTTCATAAAAAAAAATCTTAAACACAAAGGTTAACCTGAAGGAAAACAAGCAATATCACCATATTCATTCAACCATGAAATATAGATCACTGCCAAAAAATTATTTTAAAATTAAATAATTCATATCACGATGTACATGTGTACCAAGTTTCATAAAGATGTGATGACAGATTAAGAGTGACTCTACAAACTACAAATATATGATAAAATTTCATCAACAGTTTTATCATTGTTCCAAAGTGTTGTATAATTGCAATTACTAGAAAAGATGTTTGAACTTAATTTAATTATATAATCACTGGACAGGAAGTGACATCACTCTAGAAAATCTTTATGGTACTGATTATGGCCTTAACATGTTCCTCTAATGTGGGAGGAAACCAGATAACTTATACATGTCAGAATGGGTGACCAAATTAGCCTCTCATTACCGAGGATTGAACCCATGATACAAATGTGATAATCCATTGTGTTAACCATTAAGCTACCAAGACACTTAACAGAAAGAAATAATTTGAAAAAGGAAGGCAATGAACCACTGCAACATGGCACCCTTCAATAAGTCAGGTGAAATCCACACAGAGAGAGATTCACCTGAAAGTATTCCGCCATGACCTTGTGAATGCCTGGTCTCACACTGTCCTGTAGATACCGTTCCCTCGTGGCCTCCCAGAACTGGCGATGGTACCATGTGACCACCGTCTTACTGCCTGACTGTCTCTCCACCACATACTCGCTGATGTCGTACTGTACACGTTTCCATAGTAACGGAGGGAGACGGATGAACTCCTCGTCTGGAGGCAGGTGATAAATGTAGGAGTCCTGCAGAACCTGTGGCGCGAGATTCAAGTGTAACGTCAGTGTAACAACTATATCATACTTCTAATTAATTTAAACAGCCTTTAAATTAAATCCTCAGAAACAGTCTAATTTAACGGTGCTGTGTAAAAACAACACAACCATAATTTCCACACCTCAAAACCTCCGGTAAGCAAATATGTGCATTTCAGTGCAATAAAAGTGACTTTTTTTTATCAACAGTCTGTATTATAAATTATAAAACAACAAACATTTTTGACATTTTTTTACCTGAAATGGAAAACTAATTTTTGTAACTTTTGCTATTCCCTCTCCCTGGTTTGTCCCAGTTCTTTACACCTGAGAAGGTCACTGAAAAATCCCCCATCCAACCCCACAGGAATCACACTCACAATCTTCAGATGAGTTGCTGATGATCACTACCATGGTGCTCACAAAAACATGGCCAATGACAGTCCTGGTTAACCTTCAAGATGGACTTTTCCACTGTTTACAGATATATTGAACTGTGATAAATGGTAGTCAATGGTTGACCTGGTTTACACAAAAGAAGTTTGTGAGCAGTGACCTGGTGAAAAACAGAAAAGGCGACCAAGGGGCTTACTTTTTTACTGCTACGATCTGGGAAGGTACATTCATCTAGCAAATTTACCTTGATGAATATAAAGTCAATTTAAATATGTGTATGTAAATATATGAGAAAATTCTATGACAGGAATGAGGTTTCCATGGAAACCTACCTCATCATCCAGAGAAAGTAGATCATCAATCTCGATGTCAGTCAAACCTTCCCTGGCTGCACACATGTAACCTAAGAATGACATAAATTGCATTAAGAACTATGGCAATCATTTTCTTGAAAAAAATTCTAAAGACTATATATCAGATCAGAAATGACACTCAACACTGATGTTTGTTTGCTTGAGTTTAACATCTAATCAACAGCCCTTCAGTCATCAGGTGACTTCAGTAACACGCCATGTATCAGAACCATTTATAACAACTTGAAGCCAGATATTGAACATTTTAACTTTTCAACTTGATAACTAAACATGGAGCTTGCGTCTGTATACTACAGACTTCATCAACAGAATGACTCTATTGGGGATTAACACTCCCCAAGGTCAAACAACTTGTACCCAGATATAACAATTTTAAATATGTTTAGTCTGTCATAGCCACGGAAAAGGACCCACAGACTCCCGGTTACAGGGATGACACTATAACCAGCTGACCAGCGGTCACAATCCGGATTGGTAAACATGGCACTGATGACTTGCAATATCATCACTGACAGAGAAAAAAAAAAAAAAAGGTGATTTTTGTTTTAACTGAACTATATAATGTAAATATAAAAACTTCAAAATTCCTTAGATATTTTGAGTAGCAGTGCTTACTGAGTATGAATTCATGGACATATTAACTCAACATCCAACCTTCTGATATAAAAGAAAAGACATGATTTTGACATAATGACAGATCTTTGGCATTAATTTAAACAAGAAATGTCTTAAAAAAGGCAGCATTTATAGGGATTAAAGTAATGGAGATTGCAGAACTGTTATATGATGGACAAAATATCATTATCCATGGTTCATACAAATTTTCTGAAGCAAAATGTAAGGTTTTTTGAGTTTTATTTTTAAATTCAAAATTAAGAACTTAATAACCGCTTTTAAAGGGAACCTTGCTTTTTAACAAATTGATAAACACTCTTTTATGATCAATATTGAAATTCAAAATTATGGGTTTTTCAAGACCTTTTAAGTTAATTTTAAGGTTTTTCAAGGGTCTATCAGGCTAAATGTGCTTTTCAAAGGTTTTTCAAGACCTGTGCAAACAATGTCATCTGTGAATCTAACATTGTAGGAAGTATTAAGCATCCCCTCAACTGCAATTGATGGAGTCAACATCATTGCAATAAAGTGCATTGTCTTTTAGTCTTACGGAGACAATGACACAGACAATAATGCAGGTATTTATAATGTTCAGCCTGAAGCAAGTCTCATTGACTGCATTTACCCTTTCCCTCATATAGACTCATTTTGACGCACTCAATAGGTACCACATAAAGCCTGATCTGCAGAAAACCACAGTTAAACCTTACCAAATTTAATTACAAAATCCTCATTTCCAGACCACTGAGGAGCAGTGAACAGCATAAAACCTGATCAGCCTGCGAGATACTCGCAGGCTAATCTGGTTTTATGCTGTTCACATAGGTCTTTTCATGGTGTCCTCTATGAGGGAAAGGGTTAAAGAGAAGTGTTTTGATAAAATAACTATATTCATCCAAGAAACTGTAATTCAGTAAGGAAAATTTAATAAAATCTTAGTGAATATGAAGTATATGTTTCAGCTGCAGCTTCATCTCCACAAACAATGATGTGTTACTTTCTTTTTCTATAAGTATAGGAATAAATGCCAATGAAAATCATAAAAATACTTGCACTGTCTTACACTTTAAAACCCTAAGTAAAATTAATTTTGTAAAAATTCAATTTTAGCCCACTAACAGCTAACTTTCAAGCTGTTTTTTGTTTGTTTGTTTTTTTCATGATCTGTTTGAATATTTACAAATTCATTCAAATTATATTAGATTACCCAAAAGCTACAATGGTTATCATTATATACCAATGTTTGACTTAGTATACACACACACAAAAAAGTAAAGGGTAGAGAATTTAATATATATTCTTTCTAACGGTATTAATCTTAATATTTTTCAATTTTAAAACCCATGATCTGTTAAAAAAGAGCACATGTGATGTGATGTGATACTGAGTAAGCAGTTAACCTGGTCATGAATGGAAAATAATTCTTTAACTCATGGGAAAAAAAAGGCTTAAATTTTCACATAAAAGACTGGAAAGATCCATACTTGAATAGCCTCAACTACAAGTAAAAAATGTCATTAGAGATATGGGACTCAGAAGAGCATGGTATTTGAGTTTCATCAGAAAACTGTGACTCAGAGCATGTTATCCAGTTTCGTTAGAAGACTTTAAAAAAAAACAAAAAAAAACCTAAAACCTTTTCTTTTAAGACTTAAGATGTATCTCAGATACCATGCTTAAAGGTGACATGGTCATTTATAGGACAGTGGATCCAAAAATGGTAGGTTTGAACCCTACTGAGGGACAAGGACTTTTATGACATTCCAAGGTTCAAAGTACTGGTCCAGCCCAGCAACTGATGAGAGAGATGAGTTTAAGTTGTGAAAAAAGTAGCTCAATCAATGTATTAATAAACAAGAGCTGTCAGAGGACAGCACGCTCGACTATTCAAAATGCTTGTTGGTAAATCAAATGAAATCTATTTAAATTCTTGCCCTTCACATACACTGTACATAATAATAGTAAAAAATGATAAAATCAATCCCATGCATAGTTACTGAGACATAAGCAAAATAACACTGAGCATGCAAAACTTTAACCAAAAATCCAAGTTAGAAAAAGGCCATAATTTGCATAAAATTCAGTCCAAAAGTTATCCTCCTTAGTTTTCTGATGCCCCTGAAGACACTCCTTAACTTTCTAGTCAATTCCACAAGCAATTTCTGAGATATAAGCTGGATAGTAGCTTGAATGCAAGAATTTAACCAAAATTCTAAGTTAAAAGGGGGTCATAATTTTCAATATATTCCATCAAGTGTTAAATTCCTTTATAGTATGATACCCCTAAACATATTAAAGATGTTTCAAATCAATCCCATGCCTGGACTCTGAGATATAAGCATGACATGAAAGTACCTTGCATGCAAAACTTTATCCAAATTTCTAAGTTAAAAAAGGCAATAATATGAAATATATTCCATCAAAAGTTATCTACCTTGATAGTATGATACTCCTAAACATATTAAAGATGTTTCAAATCAATCCCATGCCTGGATACTGAGATATTAGCAAGAAAGTAAACTTGCATGCAAAACATTAACCAAAATTTCTAAGTTAAAAAGGGTCAATAATTTGTAACATATTCCATCAAAAGTTATCTACCATTGAAGTATGATACCCCTAAACATATTAAAGATGTTTCAAATCAATCGCATGCCTGGATACTGAGATATAAGCATGAGAGTATCTTGCATGCAAAACTTTAACCAGAATTTCTAAGTTAAAAAGGGGCCATAATTTGTAATATATTCCATCTAGAGTTATCTATCTTGGTTGTCTGATGCCCCTAAGCATATTCATAAACTTTCAAGTCAATACCATGAATGGTTATTGAGATACAAACTAGATAGTAGCTTGCACGCAAAACTTTAACCAAATTTTCTATAGCATGCAAAACTTTAACCAAAATTTCTAAGTTAAAAAGGGGCCATAATTCATATTAAATTCAGTCAAGAGTTATCTACCTTGGTTGTCTGATGCCCCTAAACATATTTATAAACTTTCAAGTCAATACCATAAATGGTTATTGAGATATAAGGTGATAGAAACTTGCACGCAAAACTTTAACCAAAAGCTGCAACGCCAACGCCAACGCCAGAGCGACTACATTAGCTCTCATTTCTTCGAATAGTCGAGCTAATAAAAACTAAACTAAAAAGTCACAAACTTGGCAACATCAAGCCAAGAGACACTGACCTATTCCTTTCTTGACAAGGACTTCCCCATGGTTCCTTTCCAGTGTATTGAAGAGATAGAAGATGGCCTCCCTTATGGTTTGCCCAAGGGCAACCCTGTCTACCTCTGTATATGATCGCCATGACAATGACATATCTGTAAGAACTTTCAGGTACAGAGGCTGGCAGCAGACGGCAAACTTGTCCAGCAAAATATTCCGCTGACCTTTCGACAGGTGTCGGCTGGCTTTGGAGCATAGAGTGTTTATCATCTGTACCGCAGTCTCGTTTTCTAATGGGGGAATCTCTATGTAAAGATCTTCTTGTTGAAAGACTTGGCGAACATTCTGTAAAACGTTCAGCCTGTCTGACACAAGGGAGATAAGGAGATGGACTCCTGGAGGCAGTTTGTGAGGGACCCAGTTAAAAGTATGCGCATGATCAGCTGGACTGAGCTGATCCACTGAGTCAAGTATCATCACAAGAGGCCTTACGCTGGTGTTGATCTTCCATAGAAGAGCCATGAAGTAATCTATAAGGAACTGGTAATCACCCTCCATGTCTAACGCTGTCACTCTCGGCATATTGTAAACATGTCGGATCTGTTGACAGAGGCTGAAAATCACCTCCCTAACAGTTGTAGACATTGTGGATGTCCCTAGGAACCGGATCATCCCCACCGAGTTTGGGAACCAGGTTTTGGATAACTGCATCACTTTTGCCATGATGGCCGTTTTGCCGCTCCCAGAAGCACCGTACATTATGACAGGTCTGGTGTAATCTCTAATCTTTGGTAACTCAGTCAACTGGTCCTTAATTGAATTGTTTGGATCAGCATCTGTATCGTTCAAGTCATCCCCCATGGTAAAAATGACTCCCAACGATTTCAAACCATCTGCTATGCCTTTTTGCTCCTCGGCAACTTGTGTATGCTGTGCTTTCAGCATTGCTTCACTATCACCATTATTTTTATCCATTTCTTCAGATTTTCTTGACTGAAGTTGTGTTTTCTTCCTCAAGGACATAAACCATGACTAATTTATCCCTGATTTCTTCAAGCAGTGGCTCTCGACCGCAAAAGATGTTGCATCGCTGCTGACAGAACCGGAGGTGGTGGAGAACCTCGTAAAACAATGGCGTGTGGAATTTGGATGACAAGGATTTGTTGATACTGGCATTTATCATTTTCTCAATAGAAGAAATGAAGTCTTTTCCAAACTGCTGAATGTAGCTGAAACATTACAAGATTTAAATATAAAATTCAGTTTTATAAGAAATTCACTGGTCTTCATTCTAATAAACTTTTTTCTTACATTTTCTTATTTTTTTAAATCATCTGTCCTTGTTTCTGAGTGCAGCAGATAATTACTCATAATCATGATAAATGAGCATAGCGTTCTTAAATTTCACCTATTTATTTAGTTATTTATTAACATTGATAAACAACTTTTCCCTTACAAAACACTGATAAAGATGGTGGCGGGGATTAAAGATCTACGTTCACACCTAAACAGGTTTCTTGGCCCAGTGAGACAGGTTCTCCTGTTGACACAAGCAAACCAGTGTATACACCCACCTGATATGTTCATTGTTCCTGTAGATGTTGAGGCCCAGGCTGTCCCAGGGTAAGGTGTAGCTGTGCATCATGCCAGGGGAGAGAACTGCGGGCAGTTTGACCAGCCGTAACCTCTCTCTCAGTTCTTCTGCTTCCATGTCCATCCCACCTTCTACTACGTCCAGGAATCGCCCTGTTTTAAACACACAATGTTTCTATATAATCATCAATTCTTGATGATGTTAAGTTGGAGTTTACCATAATAACGACAGTATTTCAATGAAATAGAGTCATCCAGCTAGTTACAGCATCCAACCTGAATGCACCTGTTAACGGGAGAAAATGGTAGCCCTGACAAGTTTCTGCTCATAAAAGGCGGAGTTTGCAAACACATGAATAATAATATTTTCTTACAAATTTCAAATGATATTATCAATTAGTTTGCAGACCATGTTCTTTAATTTGAGCACATACTTTGAATTATTTCTAAATAGAGGCATAGTTATTTACTATGAGTTCCTTTAATTAGCTCAAAAAGTTATATCATAGCAAGAGAGTTTCAAAAACAGGGGGTGCCAGACATTCAAGAATTTCTAGTACCATTAAGACTTCAAGTAAATCCTGGTCAATATGCAAAAACACATTATCTATGCAAGCTAATGCAAAGTTTGGTTGACTGCTGGGCCCCTTTATCCTATTATAGTGCCTAGTCCATGTATAATATCAAAATTATAAGGTAAGCGTTACAATTAACTTTCATTAAGATTTTCTGATGGATTTACAATATTTAAGCGCAAATCAACAACTCTGCAATTTAAGCAGAAACTATTCAATCTCATTAAAATCAGATTCAGTATGCTAACTGGATCTGACCACATTGTATAGAGGGTCGTCTGAGATTGACCTTTGTATAAGCCAATCAAATTGGCGGCTACAGAATCGTTCGGTATATCAGGGGGATAAAAACGCATCAATCTCACAATAGGGTAGAAAGATGTCTAAGAGGCCAGGTAGCTCATTCGGTAGAGCGGCAGCTCATTCGGTAGAGCATCGCCCTGTAAGCAAAAGGCCCCGGGTTCAAGTCCTGGTCAAGCTGCACATTTTCTCACTTTGTGACAAATGTTTTACCAAAATCAGTTAGAAACGTGCTATTTAATTGGTTTAAAATCAAGCACTTGTTTATGCATATAAATTACTTAAAAAGTCAATCTGACATGATCCCTAATACGATGTTGTCAGATCCTAATCGTGGATGGTAGAGGAGTGCAAATTAGGAAATGATTTTAATGAGATTGGAAACTATTAAAGTTGTTACAATATCATAGAATCATCACATCAGTATTTCATTAGAATATTCAATTTATGGTTATGGTTAAACATTTTTTTTTTTCAAACCTAGCTGAGAGACAATTTTTGAAAACTTAAGCTTGTCCTTCCCAGTGGTTGTTTGGTTGGACCAGTACTTTGTGCCTGAGAAGGTCATGAAAGAATTTTACCTCAACCCCACCAACAGGATTCAAACCCACAGCCTTCTGATACAGTCGTGCATACTACAACTGGACCATGGCACCGTTTAATATTTTTACATTAAAATTATTCAATTTTCGTCAAACGAAGTTGCACATGACCATGCAATTTTTTTGATTCCATCCCATCTTTTGTTCCATTGTATTTATTATCAATAAGCATGATGATTACCAAACTTTATACTGCTGATTACCAATTGACATATACGTGCAATCACCTGCTACAAACTCGCTTGTAATATTTGTGTCATTGTACAACACAAAATTTAATGCCGTACTGATTGGCTAATTGCACATCATAATGGCCGACACACAAAAACAACATGTGTTACTCTGATAGTGCATCATTAATCAACTGGTAGTTGGTCATGAGGACGTCTTAGATATTTTGCTCCAATGCATCTTTAGTTCCATCCAAACTTCATTGAATCGCATCTTTTTTACATTTAATAAAGAACAAAACAAATTCTGCCGAGACTCGAGACTTATTTTGCTTTACACTGTTATTTCATTTCATCATATTTAGTTCCATGCAACTGGACTGTATATATGATAAATACTGAAGAAGAATACTCACCTGTTACTTTATCTTTCAAATTGATGTCCATAAAAGATCTTTTAAAGCAAACAACCTTGTCTTTAATATCATCTGCAGTCAGGATACCAACTGAAACTTCATGTTCAGTCACTGGAAAACAAATGCTTTATCTCATGAATTAATTACAAATAATGATTTAATGAATATTAATTTATTGTATGGTATTTTCGTGTCAAGCAGACGGTGTAGAATCTGAACAACAGAGGAGCAAACAGGGGAGACCCTGATCCTGGAGGAAGCTGTCTCGGTTAGCCAAGGCATCAAAATGCATTTTTATGCAGTTAAGGGTTGAGGAAAGACTAATTTATCACTATAATATAAACTTGCTGAAGAACTAGACAAATAGCATGTTAATCATGTCAATTATATTTGAAATCTTCTTCTTAAATTATAAATAGAATGTAAAGAAAGCAATACACTTCTCAGATTTAGTGTTGGGCCAGTGTTTCAGTCATATAGCAATTTCAATTACTTATAGGCTGAGAAAGACTGCACATGCACACCCTGGTAAAACATAGACCTAATGCAAATTCATACACTTGATATTTTCACTTGAAGTTTTATTATGAGAAAAAATTGAGGAAAAAATTGTTTTATAAATGAGCACAAAATCAAAGACTGTGACTTACCAGAAAAAGATTTAACCTTGATTACTAATTAATGGTTCACCACAATCAATCATGATAATTTTATACTAAATGTAGCCCAAACACTTACCTTGCTGAAAATAACTTTATTTTTTTGTTTTAGTGTTTACTTTATTTCAAGATATTGGTATTCAGTACAAAACTTAATGCAACAAGCTTTAGAATAAGTATCTACAGCCAATCAAAAGGGCTCAGCACATTGTATTCTGTGGAAAATGAAATAGAATTAAAATTCTTTTCTAATCACATAAAATAAAAATCATGTTTTTTCCCAGTGGTCCCGACTCTGTACAGCCAATATGAGTACTCTGGTATTTTTTTATATGTTCATTTGTTAGTGATTGGAATCAGTCGAAAAAATATTCGTCGATTAATCAGAGACAAAAGTCACTGATTAATTGATTAATCATGATTAAATACCAAATATACCATGTTTGGAGTAAATGCCTATTAAAACTCTCTTACTGTACAACATGAAAATAAAGTATTCTGTACTATATAGATTATATAGATATGTATTAGGTATAGATGTTAATTTCTCAAATTTTCAAATACATGTATAAACAATGAACCGAGATTAAGTATAAGAGGTTACAACCAGAGGCCAACGATGTGCAAAGTGCAACTTTGCAAGTATCAATTTATCAAATTAATGAAATTACCCAATCAGATGCGCGTTGAAATATTAACAACACCCCCTTTTTTGGTCAATGATTCGTCAACAAATTATTTTCGTCGTCATCGTCACGTCAACCAGTAGCTCGTCACTGATTCGTTGACTTTATGATTAATCAGCTCACCACTATCATTTGTATCTTTAGTTAAGGAGAAGTGAGCAAAGATGCAAATGGCTTTACCAGACTGAAAGTACTGTTGTCGCTGATCCTTGGTAAACTTCCCCTCATTGTAAAGATGATCAGCAGAGTCCCGCAACATCTGTGTCATCTTGTCAAACACAGACCACCATTCTCTCTGTGCCTGAGATGGAAACATTTAATTTCGTCCTTGATTTGCTTATCAGGGGCTGACCATGAAAATCTTGACACAAAAAAAAGGTCCATTTTGACCAATAAACTATTTACTGACCCCCAAATATTTCAAAATTTGTCTTTTTATGATGAAGTTGTATATCAATTTGACCCTCATTTAAAAAGAGAGCAAAAGAAAACCCTGCATAAAAAAAGAAGACACTTTTATTGCTAGCCCTCATCAAGCAAAATGCTCTAAATTATGTATTTGATGTAAAAAGTACAATTGCATTTTAACAGCTCTGTTTGATGGATTGAGCATGGTAAAAATTTGGTATAGTGATACTGATACCTGCTGCCTGAGAACACATTTGTTGGAGTCATGTCAAGGAAATATGGGAACTGTGATGTGATTGGCTGCAGGACGTATGTGGCTGGTTCCTGGTTATAATCACACAAAAACCATGAGAGCAGCAGGGAGGTATCGTGGCCCAGCTTCTGAGCTGTGTTCTTGAGCAGTTTGAACTCACTGGCCTCAATCTGGGCTGGGAAAGGTCGGTATCCATATTTGTCTCCAAGAAATGTCTACAAATGACACAAGCATGGGTGTAAGAAATACATATAGATATTTTCAATGGCGTGTTGCTATTGAGACATCTGGTTTTATAAAGGAAGTTAATAAACAATAAAAAAGAAACTTTTCCTCATACAATATCACCCCTTTTACCCCCTCCCCCCACCTCCCCTATTGTTAGAAAAAAAATCAGGCAACCATTCCAGGTACTAAGTTTACATCAATGTATTCAATCCTTGTACAAATAACAAAATCCCTGTATGAAACAATACACCAATTCACTACAAAAATGAGACATAAACCTATGTAAACCAAGGAACACGTCCCGGACAACTAATCTACATGCTGGTGTAAAAATTCAAATTGTTCAATGGGAAATAAATATTCACTTGAGATTTTTCCTCAGTCAATGACTGGTCAGTCTGAATCAGCAAGTTATACCGGGTATTACCAATCTTCTGGTGAAAGGGTCTATATAAAAATACATACTAAAAATCTATAGAAAAAAAAATCAACATTTTGAGCAAGTGGATAAGGGTGGAGGTTTGGTTTGCCACATTAGTTTCAATAAAGAAAATTTCAAAGGCCCCAGGGTGTTTTAAATTTGGCAATTCTTTTGGTTTCTGTAGAGCAAAGACTGATGAAATTATGAAATCAAAGAAACATGAAATGCATAAATTACCACAAAATTAGGGCCCCGAGACACTTTCTGGCAGTTTTTGATTTCCTCAAGACACAGTTGTGTTGTTTTATGGTCATCCATGGCATCCTCTCTGACTCCCCATCTCATGTCTGCAATCTGGGTCAAAAGAAATCAATATTTATGGTAACACCTCTTAAGTTATGTTATCATTTCTTTAGTGTTGCTGTTTATCTTATCCAAGTTTTGACTGATATTTATTCAGTAACTGACTTTCTTTCTCTTAAAGGCAAATCTAGTAGATCAAGATCAGGGACCTTATATAATATTGTAGTTCAAATTCAGGACAGAAAAAGAAATCCATTTTTTAATATACCATTTAAATTTCTAAGTAATTTAATATTCATTAAGTCATAAATTTGTACATGAATATTGATGAAGTAAAGGATTAAGGGACTCAGTCATCTTAAGGAATCTTAAATAAAGCTGTCATGATATGCAAGTGTGATTATTACACATATATGTACATTCATATTTTAAAAGCCAGGCTTATCAGTTTTGGACTGCCCTTAACACAATATTTTTTTAAATTGTTTTGCTTTTATTGTCATGATATTCATATAACCAAGATGCTTTAATGTTTAAATCTGTATCATCTATTTTAAGCTAAAAACAAGGATTTTTTGTAATAATTTTGATTTTCTATCAATTTAACCCCTAACATGCTTGGCCAGTAATTCTCAACCATTCCAGCACTGCTTCTATACCACTCATTGTTATCTACATTTATACAGTGCTGCTAAATTACAAACAAAGCCATATGCTCTTTAAGTGTAAAGTAATCAACCATTAATCACATAGTATCTGTGCACACCCATATGAAAATCCAACTGTAAAATAGCAGAAAAATATACAGAAATAAGACGTAAAGTAACTTATGAATTCAAAACAGAAGTAGTTCTTTGATGTTTTGATTATCTAATAATCTTATTTGGAATATATCTGTAAAAACAATAAAGTCCATTTCTATTTAACAAAATATGTCTGCTTTAAAGTTACATTACACAAAAATAACAAAGACATCATGTTAGAAAGCAAATAGAAAACATTGCTATAAGATATAAATCAGATAAATTCAGTGTGAAAATGTTGTACAAAAGCAAAGGGAATAGACATGTATAAAGTCTAAACCTTAAGCTATCAGAAATATATTTGGTAAATTTGGTAGATTTGCTGTTTTAAATATAGTTTAAAAGCTACTGATATACCTGGAACTCTAGCCCTTTTTGCAAACAGAAACTTCTCAGATGTGGAATAGCATATTTCATCAACCAATTTCTTCAGCCTGCATGTCTGCAAAAGTGAAAGGGATAAACAACGGAGAAGTCTTAACATGATTTTACATTTATTAACCCTTTCCCTTATAGAGGACACCATGAAAAGACATATGCGAACAGCATAAAACCAGATCAGCCTGCGAGTAACTTGCAGGCTGATCAGGTTTTATGCTGTTCGCTGCTCCTCAGTGGTCTGGAAATGAGGATTTTATAATTAAATTTGGTAAGGTTTAACTGTGGTTTTCTGCAGATCAGGCTTTATGTGGTACCTATTGAGTGCGTCAAAATTAGTCTATATGAGGGAAAGGGTTAAAGCAGCATGATCATATGTTTTATATTACAGTGGCTAAACATGTGTCTTATGTCCATACTTAAAGTCTTTTTATTGTATAGGAATAATCAAGATCAGACATTCTATTAATTATCAACAATAACTCAATCTTTACTGTATGTTTGTCCTCAGTTTACATTTTTCTTTTTGATAGCTTTTCTGTGTATGAAAAAAATATCTTTACTATGATAATTCGGGAGTGTAAAATTCCACTCGCCCTGGTTGGTGAAAATTACTGCAGGGTGAGTGAAAAATCGAAACATTTCTTTGTGATTTTTTTTTACTTTACTATTTCAAGCTTTGGATGGGCCACGCAGGGTGAGTGGTAATTATAGGAAGTTTACACCTCTGGTAATTAGTATGTATCTTTTATCATTTCAAACCTGTGAATGTTGAGCTGAGGAAGATTCGAACCACAGAGGACTCTTTCTGTGGTAAATTGTCCAAACTGCCACTCAAGAGATGGTCCATCATCTCCATCTCAGTGACCCCATCTTGACCCTTTGCCTCCATTATGCCCTGTCTCTGTTCTAGGCCATTTCAATATCTCATCATTCCTTTTATCATATTCAATTTCTGAGTATTGTCCTGAAATAATACAAAAAAAATATTTTGATTTTAGACTCTTATCTATTAAATCAAATGACCCTAAATTAGTAATAAATGCTAAATATTAGGGCTGCAACAGCACAGAACCCTCATGGTATGCCATTCTGAATGGTAACTTTAACGGATTTAGTTTATATTATTAATATATAAATCAATTACATATATACATTTTATAACAAGTGTATATGCGTAGAACTGTCCACCAAGTTAGTTCAACCGGCAGAGTGCTGTGCTAGTGTTCCAGTGGTCATGGGTTCAAGCCCATACCTGACATACTTTTCCCAGATTTTAATATAATGAATGTTATTTTGAAGCCAATGTTTCATAACCAGTTTTACTAAGATTTGAATGTGGAGTTAATTTGTGATTTTCTTGATTTTTGTAACCTCTCTGTAAAAGATTTGTAATAACACAACTCTTAAAACTTGAGGTACTGAAGATCAATTTGAAGATAAAATACTCTCCTTAAGATACCTTCATATGATGGTATTTTAGAACACTGATATCCTCAAGTATTCAGTTCTCGCCATATTGTTATTCTTGGGCCATGTACATTAATGCAGTACATCACCTTAAGTGTGGCGTAAATGACAAAACTGATTGATCCCTATTTCCCAACTGTTTTATGTTTTAATTGAAAATGTTTGGGAAAAAGATGAAAACATTCATTTAATAAAGAAGTACTGATTTTATACCATTTTCACTAATGCTTCCTTTCATCATTTTTTAAACCACCTGTTAAAACAATGACTGATTTATGTTAACCAAAAATGTTCTTAAAATAGTGTATGTTTGTTTATGAATACACTTCTCAACAATCCTATGTATGGAAGTCATTTACAGCCATAGTTGTTATTAATCTGATACCAAAATTCACGCTTGATAATGATAATACAACATGCCCATTTACCCCCTGAAGAGGATTTTTTTACCCCCAAATTGGCCATGTACGGCCAAAATTATAGGAACTTTCTATATGAAAGGATACAAAGTTAAGGAAAAATAGCAAATGTACCCCAAATTACAAAACTCGAAGTGCGCCTTTCAATAAAATGGACACTATGAGTGTGATAGTGTTGGATCATCTTAAATTTTGCACACCAATCTGTGCTGTTAGGAAAACTTAGAACTTCCTGCAATGTTATCTATAGATTTTGTCTATATATCTGCACCATACTCATGACAGACACATTTTGGGTTCATTGTCGAGAACTCCAGATGCCATTTTGAAAATAATACTTTTGACTGTTGTTGGATTTTGACTGTCATTTTGTTAAATTTGTTATCAATTACCATTGACAATTTATCATATTTGAAGGGAAGGTATTGGTGCATATGATGATATATTTATTATAAATGTAAGGGATTGTTATGTTCTTTTTTCTTGCAATAATTTCTTATGCTGGCGAGAACTTGATAGTCCTTGATACCCCCCCCCCCACACACACACACATCCTGCAATATAGGGCCTAATAATTTTATACACCATTTTTTAAACCAAGTCATTTAAAACAATATAAAACATGTTTTTTTTATGAAATGGGTTACTAGTACTTCGAATGAATGAAAATGTGTTAGATCTTCCGATCTTCTCACATCTTCATAGCAACTTCAGGTGTCACCGATTATTTACATCATAGCATGTGGTTTGTGATAACGTGAACAAATATATATAACCCCTTTAGAATGACTTGAATTATGAATCACTTGAAATCAAAAGTTTTTCAGTCGGTACATTTTCTTGAAGAAGACAAAGATTGCAGATATTTACGAGTTTGTTTACTGTTTATCTCAGGAGGGGAAACACACGATCGATGTACTTTAGACGCTTATGTGAGAGGATAAAAAGAGAAAGCGTTTTTGCTCAGAGAGTTTGCAGGGAACCAGCATTATGTTTGACAGCTGGTTTCCAGTCAGTCGTCTGCTTAACCTATATATTGATGCGGAGCCTGAAACCATCTATCTTGCTACAGCAACAGAGATCGATGTTACAGAAGAAGCAAGATTTCCAAAATTAACACATAGATATTTGTTATAAATTATTCGTGCAGGTATGTATGTCACGTACACTAAATATTTTGTATGTATGACATGTAAAATGTGTGTAAATTCGTTGAATCATGTATGTATATGTTCAGCTTCTGCCCAGGAATATTGATTTTTCCGCCGAAAGTCAACACATTATTGTAAGAAAACGAAAAGCGCATTTATATTAGTGAATTATATGCGTCTACGTCATTGTGATAAGGCATGACAAGTTAATTTGATGAGTCCTTAGATGATTTGTGCTTCAAAGGTAAATTCGACCAAGATCATGGTTTGTTGATTTGTTATTTAATAATGTTTACTTTCCTCCATACAGGGTTTTCTCTTTATTTATGTATTATGCTATACAAGTTACATGACTGGCACCCATCCATCCATCCATCCATTCATCCATCCATCCATCCATCCATCCATAGAGTGACACTACTCGGCATTGGTTCAGAATCATTCTCAGCAATTCTTTTTGTTATGTACCCAACAAGTCAGGTAGCCAACTACTGAGTATTGACCCTACCCAAATTTTCTCAGTTTAACAAGTTGGGAATAGCAACTGCAAGGTATTATATTATACTTGACCTATATCTGCTTCATTTATAATACTTTGCTCCCTATCCACTGAGGTATATTCAAAGGCACTGGTTAAATACAAACAAACAATTTTTCTGTGTATATATATGTTTAACACTGATTACCCCTGTCTCATTAGGATTGGGGTGCCCTTTTTAAAACCCATGACCCCACCAACCATTTTTCTATCTATCTATATATACTGCACAAACTCCCCTTTCGGGTATTACTGGCAGGTTCATATCACTTTTTAACATAGAATTCTGATTTGTATTATGTGCAATTTGCAATAAACCCCATAAAGTTAAAAATATAAACAATAACTAATACTTGCATTGCCTACCACCATTTTGGCTTTTATGATAAAATTGAAAACACCTAAGCAACACAAAAATGGATAAAAGACTATTTTGTACCAAAGTAATCATGAATATATGTATGTTTGAAAATAATATGTATAAATCACAATGCGTCAAGTACACCAGGCCCCATGTTCTTGAAAATACTTAAGTATGATCTCAGGCTCAAATTTGAATATCATACTCAAATTCCTATTGACAGTAATGGCATAGTTTGAGCATAAGTATGAAAATCATACCATTTTTATTTTCGAGAACATGGGAGCCAGTTGATGGCCAGCACAATGCTTTGTGAAAGTAGATCCTGCAGTTTTCCGATTTATGACTTTCTAGACAACAAGAGTCAAATGTTGACATACATTTATTGCATCAGAAGTGATATTTAATGACATTTCTTTTGATTGTTTTTCTTATTTGTCCATCATTTATGGGTATAATAAATTTCCTTTTACATGGAAGTTGAATAAAATTAATTAATTTATGAAAAAAATATATATTCAGATTAATTAAGACCAAACACTTAGGCTATCTGCTGGTCTGTTGCACCAAAAAACACCAATATTGGATGATTTGTGCATTGTTGGTTTTAGAGTTGTTTAACCTGGAATGCAATTATGATTATATGACCAAATTGCACTAAAACTAGCTTAACTATTACCCTTGGCTTATGAATATCATTTCAACATTTTAAGTGTGGTGTTTTTAGGGCTCTGCTGGTCTTAGCCTGCTCTCATTTTTCAGCAATTAGATTCCAGCTCAGGTTTACATTATCCTTTGATTTGTTCATATACAATTTCAATTTTGGGACACTTTGTACTAATATTTTAGGATTTAAGTAAGATTGGGAAAACAACTGCAGGTAAGTTTTTCAGACAAAGGAATGCTTCCAGTGTCAGTGACAGGTTAGACCACCTGAAATGGAGAAACCTAGCAGACAAATTTACATCTCACTACAATGCATCAAACATCAAACAAACTGGCTGAAATCCCCAAAACAGACAGAGTGAGTGACAGATGCAACCACTCAGACAGTCTATATACATTGCATCCTGTCTTACAGAACACAGTTATGACAGTACATGTACTCTTCTCACATACTGTCAATACTGGAACAGACCTGACTGAGTGTTGTAATAAGTCATTCGACTAATTCAACACTCTATGTCTCTACCAAGTTGACGTTCCTTTTTTTATAAGTCTGGAAAAGCAGGGAACCATATTGTGCAAAAGCTAGTTACTGCTATTTCTATTTATGTTTCTTGATTAGGGCGGAAACAAGCACCCTGTACCTGGCGTGTTCAGTATGCCAAACTGTAATATGCAACCAGTTGCTTACAGACAGCTGAAAGTTGATTAGGACCATATACATGTAACATGCTGTTCACGTTTACCTTTAATATGCTTTAGATAGGTATACATGAACATTGTGGTTTATGACACTGAGACAATTTCATAGCTGACTGTAAGTGTACAGTTGCATACGGTTTGTCATACTGAATCCATGCCAGGTGTGCACTCAGTATGATGAACCATATGCAACGGCAAGCTTTTACAGTCAGCTATGAAACTATCTCAGTGTCATAAACCACGATGTTGACGTAAACCCATGTACAGCATAAGTAGCATGTGAACAGCATGCTATATGGTCCTAAGACAACTCTATAGCTGAATGTAAGCGATCGGTTTCATTCAGTTTGTCACACTGAAAAACACCCCTGCTGTTTGGGTAGAAAATTTTTGGTACCCAGGTACAAAATTGTTACCTATTATCAGATCTGATGTTGGCCTTTTCTATCATGATACCCCATGTAGTTCTCTTCTTTATTTATATTACGGTACATATAGACCTCAATAACCAAGTCATAATGATATCCTTTCACTTAATTCTATACTTTGTCAAGAAATTATCTTCAAATGTGTTCAAGATAGACATTTTGGGTGTACAATGTACATATCATTATTGCAATGTGTTCAAATCAAAAACTTTTTGTGTGTGTCTGGGAAACACTTTGTCAGAAAGACTTAAACTGATTCAAGAGTTGTCTTAAAAGAATCCAGGCATTGTTAGGTCTGATATTCTGACACATCATTTCTAATTGAAAATATTCTAATGTTTGTCATTCTTGTTCCCAGTCTGGAAGCTTTTGTGAGTTATTTTCTTAATTGTGGGACGATGTTATAATTTCAAAATACCAAGAAAAAGGTGTAGATAATAAATAGTCTTGAATATCTATATACTACAATGCAGAAAACTGTCAGCCATTCTCTGACACACTATAAATTGGACATAGGAAGTGACAAGTCTGAATGGTTAATCTTAGTTGAGCGTTGACAACACACAGCAGTCTAGCAGAGAAAATGATCAATGGCCCAAAGAGTTTATATCTGGTCATATACTTTATTCTGGCTTGACCTTGAGCATTGAGTTATATGGTACTTGAATTAGATACAAGTAGAATTTTGGCTTTTAAAGATAATAGAAATGATATATTTATGCTACTTTGGCTTTGCATAGTTTCTGTATACATGCAATCTTCCTTTCAGAAACTTAGCAGTCCCTTGATAATGGACCATTTACACCAATCAGTATTGCTGTTATAAAGGAAGTTCAAGCATTGATTGTTGTAATGGTAAAAATAAAAGTAAAATTAGATATGCTTTAAATCATTACTGACATTATTTATAGGCAATTGGACTTATAAAAAAAAAATCATTAAATTAATTTAATAAGTGTGTTAATTTTTTTGATAGACAGTACCTTTAATCCTTGAATACCTATATTCTGTTATGAAATGTACATGTACCAGATACCTGGCTATTTATTACAATGCATATAAATTTAAGCAAACCTTTTTAAAGTGCAATTTATCTATCTTGGGCTTGTAAACTCTGTACATTAATATTACTCTCAACCATTATATAAATACATTTTTTATAATCTATATCAACAGATCATACAAATATACCTATTTGGTACATATTATCATTCTAAATGAACGTTAATTGCAAAAGGCATGACTTTGTTCAGTTACAAGTCAGTTTTTACCTACTGGTATTTGTGATGAAAATGCTATGTACAGATGACAGCTGTCAGCAGAAGTTCAAAGAGGCTTGAAATCAGTAAGATTTTGCTGCAAAAAAATATTCCGATTTAGCTATTATGAAAATGTCTTGCTGTATTTCTTTTGGTATAAAGTTTTATTAATATGCCATGATTCATTGTATATATATTTGTGATTTTTTTTTTCTGACAGAGATACTGAAGATAGCTTGTAAGCATGGAAATTTGAATCTGTTTTTCTTTTCCCCAATTGTTAGAGGCATATTTTTTAACCAACTTGAACTACTTACATGTCTATAGTAGGCATTATTTTTTTATTTTCTGAAAGAGAAAGATCTATATAAATTTGCGAATTAAATTTCTAATAAATGTATTTTTGGTATCAGGATTTCTTACTACCACCTATCCTGTCTAGAATTGTTTTCTAATTAATTTTTTTTCACAATTCCATGAGCAGCTCTCCAGTCACATGGATATGTATTGCTGGTTATTCAGAATAAATTTCTACTTAATCGCCTTTTATGGTGTCTAGTCGCGCAGAAGTTGATATTTTATGTTTGTTAGATGTTGCGATAATGAGGATGTGTCTGGAATCCTCAGTTACTCAAGTACAGCTCTCAGTGTCATTTAGCAGTAGTGGCCAGATGTAGATTTCCATTTATTTCTAGTCTAATGATATTTTTCAGTGATTTATTACTTATTCATTTTTATGAAAGAATTCAAAACAAAAATATCAATGTTGCGGTATGCAGTTAAGTAATGTTATATATGAATATATTATATATTTTAATAAGATCAGTTTATTTGGTTATTGTACCAGTTGAAGACCGACAGATGTCCATATTAGTCCCCTACCGGTGTTCACACCGGAGGGGACTATAGGTTTGCCCTCCGTCTGTCCGTCCGTCTGTCCGCTCAAATCTGGATCCCGCGATAACTTAATAACTAAGCAAGCTAACTTGATGAAACTTGGTATATGACTAGATGGCAATGTGTAGATTATGCACGTCATTTTATTTTTGTTCTTCGACTAAAATTGTGGTTGCTATGGTAACGGAAATAGTGAAAATATGGCAAAAATGGGATCCCGCGATAACTAAGCAAGCAAACTTGATGGAACTTGGTATATGACTAGATGGCAATGTGTAGATTATGCACGTCATTTTATTTTTGTTCTTCGACTAAAATTGTGGTTGCTATGGTAACGGAAATAGTGAAAATATGGCAAAAAATGGGATTGATTACCATATTGAGTCAAGGTGGAGCCGGTAGGGGACTTTATGTGTTGCATACAACACCAGTTACTTGTTTTTCCTGCCTTCCTGCCCGGTCTTCCTACGCTATTGTATCATGATACATTGACTCGTATACCATAAATTGTGGAGGTGTTCTTATAAGTTCAGGTTTCACATTTTAACAACAATTGTTGTAAACTGACCCAGTTAGTCTGAAACCAGAGATCTAAATACATGGATAATGATTTGTTTTAAAGCTAAACTGAACTTTGTATTTAAAGGTATTATCTTTGTTACATCAGAAAGTCATTTTTTTGTAATTATGTAATAGAAGAAATATTTAAGGAATAAAAGGGTGAAGTTGAAGCAAATGGATGGCAGTTGAGTTTAGGTTTACTGAAAGTAAATCTTATCTTGTTTGTATGATTTTTTCCATCTTGGTTACTTTTTGTGACACAGCTTTAATCAACAACAATTTGTATGCATTAAAATATTTCACTTATGATAAAAATAAAACAATATTTTGAATTTGTGTCATGCAATTTTTTTCCTCGTGTAAATTTTGTGGGTTTTTTTTTTGTTTAAGAATTTTCTTCTTGGTATTTTCTGCAACCATTTTTCAAACACTTTGAAAAGAATGGCATAAAAAATCTCATTCTTTCTTTAACAAAAAAAAATAACCAAAAAAAAAAAAAACAACTAACCAATAAAAAAAGTGTAGGTTGGGTTGAACTGAAAAGGACATTTTTTAAGAAAGGCCCATTGGGAATGTGGCAACTTAGAAGTTACACTTTCCAACATAGTGAATACGGCAACTTCCATGAATTCACATCACACTGAAATTGAACTATTTCTTCCAGTTATTTCCCTTAGATTAAAAAAAAAAAGTTGGGTTGTAGCCTAAGAGAGGTCCCACTCTTGCATACTGTCATACATAAGTTTACAAGGTAATACCAAATAGTGCGGTTTGAAACTAAAATATTTCATAGTTCTCAATGCAGACTAATACCAGGGAAATGCTCAGAGGCCTCTGTCACCATTCTTGATCTTTGAGATAATATGTGCCTGCCTTGTGTCTTCTGGGACCCTGTCTTCTTGTAGTGATGCTTGGAAGACTAGTGTCAGTGTCAGGGAGCAAATTGGATTGCTATCTCCTTCAAAAGACAGGTAGGAATAGCATCTGAGCCTACAGTCTTGTTGTCTGTTACCTGGAGGTTCTTGCATGTTAAAGTGATGAAAAATTAAATATCGCTGGGTTTACCTTAAGAATCAGGTAGAAGGCTAATTTTAAATTGTAGGAGGCATGGGGTCTGGGGGTTCTACGTTTTTTTCTGTTTTTTTTTTTCATTTTTACTGAATTATTCCCATTTTTATTTCAATTCGGCTCATTTGAGCCGGCCAGGAAAGGATTTGAGGCAGTCAAATCTGCTGCCTGCCATCTCTTAAGGAAAACCCTGAACTGTATGGGACTTGATAGGAAGTATGCAGTGTTCTCTTCTGTGAAGCTGCTGCTAAACTGGATGTTGATTTGACTCTGTGGTATAACATAGAAAGATAACCCAATTTAATGGTTTCTACTGATGTGATAGATGCGACATTTGTATAGTCTTGGGTTGTAATAAATGACAATAGTTTTTGATAAATATTGATGAAACAATTGTCAGGGATGATCCTTGGAAGGTCCTTCACCAAAATTTCAAAACTGAACTGCATCCATGTTTAAGTCAGCCAGTTTATATATATAAGTGTTTCATAAGAAAATCATGTAACTCTTATCTTACACCAGTGGTTAGAAATTAATTTCATTTGCCACAAATAATAACTTCATTGTCTATGGCCATGATTTCATACTCCAAGTTGATCCTTTGAAAACCTAAGCTCCAATGGGGTTGGAATGGTTTCCTTATTAATCAAGGGTTTCCTTAAGAATCAGATTAGAAGGCTAATTTTAAACAGTAGGAGGCACGGGGTCTCAGGGTTCTACGTTTTCTGTAATTTTTTTTCATTTTCTTTGAATTTACAATTTGAGCCAGCCAGGAAAGGATTTTAGGCAGTCAGATTTTTTGCTGCCAGCCGCCTCTTCAGGAAAACCCTGTTAATCATAAGAATCTACTTTGAAATCAGTTTTTTGAGAATTCAGTTTCAGTTGAGAGTAATTTTTGTGTGTTTCAGATCAGCAGCTGCGGTTAACCTCAAGTTAGGGCTATCCTCATTGATTTCCCAGTGGGGGGTATCAACTTCAACAACTCTAATTGTTCTTTTTATCATTTTTGCAAATGCAAGTGTATTGTTTCAAATTCTAAAGAGGTACCCCATGTTAATGATTATTTAGACATGGTTTTCATTTCTGATACCAGTTGTTATTTGAGTGCATGGAGAGAAACTATAATGTACGGTACCTGTGTATAAATAAAGAAGCGGTTACATTATTTTTGCACCAAGGCCTTAGTATAGGAAAAAAATATACTGACATATTTTTCTAGGCCACTTATCCAGCACAATAAACAGGGAGGATGATTGATTGATTTTCACTTCTCATAAACACAGGACTTACATAGATTTTTTTTTTTTTGCTCACAGCTTACCACAGTAGGTAGAATCTGCATGTGCCAGGGCCGTAGCTAATTTCAGATCAAAAGGACCTCTCTATATTTCTGCTGAAAATGTCATTAAGGTTTCACCATTTTTCAGCCAGTAGGCATGCTGCTGTCATGAGGAAGTGACTGTCAGAATGACTGATGTTATATCAATACAGTTAATGGAAACTGCAGATTCTTCAGTGCTCTCCCTTTCTTAATGATTTCTTTCTCATAACAGAAATTGTTATAATTTGTGGGGTTGGCGCAAAACCATTGTAACTGGTTCTTTACTCATATGTAGTTACCATAGTTTTGCACCAATTGCAAGCACTTGATATAAACTTTATCACAAAGAAATAATTATAACTATAGATTTTCTTCTCTATTTTATCTGTCACTTGTTTTTGTTTTAGATATCTCAATGGTCGGGAAAGTTTTGTTTAACTCAAATTGAAACCTTAGAAGATGCTGATTGTTATGTAGGAAATGAAATTCAAAATTAGACTATGTTTTAGTGCAGTTGCATGTCTAGTTTGCCTGGATAATAGAGGGTTTGGTGAAAACAAATATCATGCACTTAATTGATCAAGTTGCTGAGCTTGCAGTTTGCTAGGGAAAATTGAAAATTGCTGTGTATCTAAGACATTATGGACCCTGGAATAAAAGGAAGAATATTTGGAGCAGTCAGAGTAAAAGAAAACGATTGTTAGGTTAATACCCATCATAGTAAGCCTTCCAAACCAGTCACTTACCAAAAGAAGTTAATCTGTACCTTTAAGGGGATGTTTAGAGCAGGTGGTTTGGTCAGTGGAGGTTTAATGTATGATAAAATATCAAAA
>CM037785.1:20219883-20269883 GCA_021229015.1 Solen grandis | reverse complement strand
AATCATAAAAAAGTGTTTGTTTGTAGTGCTTCAACCCTGAATTCTAGGGGTTTGTAGGTAGGTATTTTTTTTTTTAATATCAAATGAAAAATATATAGCTGAAAGTGCTTTTTTTTCTACTGAATGAACATAAAAAGATCAAAACAAAAATTTACAACTCAAAGACCAAAAAAATAAAAAAAATGAGTAGGGGCCATTTTGATGGGTTGATCAGAGCACTACAAACGAACGTATTTGTAATTTTTGCCTTGTTAAAAAACAACAACAAGGAAGTGCGTCTCTGTGACACTAATGCCCCACTGGCATATGATTAGAACCAAATATTTGCTTGTATTTTTAAATTTATATCAATTATCATATAATAATAAGGCTTTAGAGCAAAGATAAACCTAAGTCAGAACAACAGATTTTACCATGTTCAATCAACCATGAAATATAGGTTACAGCCATAACTTTGCATTATATTAAATCGTTTATTTCATGATGTTCATGTGTACCTAGTTTTATGAAGATGAAAATTTATCTTCATAGAAAAAAGGTTAAACACAAAGGTAAACCTGAGGCACAGAACAATCAATTTATCCATGTCATCAAGGTCACAGCCATAAATTTCCATAAATATTAAATAGATCATATTATGATTTACGTGTGTACGTAGTTTCATAAAGATGTGATGTCATCTTCATATAAAAAAAGCTTAAACGCAAAGGTATAAAACCTGAGGTGAAACTGAGACAGAACAACCAATTTTGGGTGCCTGGATAGAGTAGTGGTAACGCACTTTGCTTCTCACCAATGTGATCCCAGGTGGGGTACGTGAGAGGCCCGTTCAGACATGTGGGTTTTCTCTGGGTGTTCCGGTTTCCTCCCACAATAATGACCACATACGCTGTCATCCGAGCCATCGAGATTAATTTATTTAAGTTGTAAGAACATGTTTCATAATCAATGTAAAATAAATAACGTTTAAACTAAATCAATTTTACCATGTTCATCCAGCCATAAAATATAGGTCACAGCCAAAAATTTGCATAAATATTGATAGAAATATCAGATGTACACTAGTTTCATAAAGATGTGAAGTCATCTTGAAATACAGTAAAACAGTTATTCAGTCTGGACCGCCCTATTTAACAATAAATGAAAGAAAAGTGTCTCATGCTAAAATGTGAATTGTGTGACAAGGTGCAAAAAATGACATGTAATGTCTAAACCAAGGTGTAAATAACTTTTTCAAGAATATACATTGTTTGATATACTCTCGTATTTATGCTTTTCAGGACATAGGAAATATCACTGAATTAAAAATTTATTCTGTTTCATAGTAATATAACCATTTTTATATTTCACGATTTGTAGCGGGACTATTAAAAGACACTATTGTATTTTTTCAAGACATTTCAATTTCTACATTGAAATAAAACTTCTTCAAGAAATACCCGAAAGAAATGTTGATTACATGATTTCTTTGTGTTGATTTATTGGACTATTTTATAAAACCATATAATTCAAGAATTTGGGGCTCCCCAGAAGGTAAAATATTTGATGAACTCAGTAACAATGAGCAAGTATTAAATAAAAAAGAAAAAAAATAAGTTTCAGTGGAAATACTGCTGCACCATTCATGAAAATACTGATTTTCCTCTGCACTCGATAAATTAAAAATAATATTCAACCAAAATCAACAATTATCTTTTAAGTATTAGAAGAAGTAATAATATAATAGCAGATATATACATTTGTATTATTTACATGTGAGATCATGGATGTATGATCTATTACTGAATAAAATCAATCAATGACTTTTCATATGTTTAGGCATCTACAGACAGGTAGAATTCTGAGGCTCATTTCACTAAAATTTGTGTGATCTAATTTTATCTTAGTCTTAAGTCTGTTGTTCTAATTAGCATCTACAAATGTCTTATTTCCACAATAAAAAAAAGTTGACCCATTTCATTGCATTATACAAACTCACCACATTTTGTACAGGAACAAAATCACAGGAAAAATATTATTTTACCTCTGTGAATTTATGCTTTAATACAAAGTATTTTTTTCACACAAAATTTAGTGATATTGGCCCTCTAAGTTTGGGTTAACGGGCCCCTGATTCATGAATGAATCTCTCTCTCTGCTGATTTCTAGCATGTCTTCAGTTTTAAACAAAAATACAAAAATAAATCACTGTAGCTATCACACGTGCAGCCTCTCATTCCAAGTTACACATCAGTTCTGCGTCTATCTTGGCGTCCTTCACCCCCTCACACTCCAACTGCCATGGTGTAGGGATACTGTCTAGTCCATAGTACGCTCCAGCGATTGCCCCGGCCATGGTAGCCACGGTATCCGTGTCCCCACCCAGGGAGATGGCATAGATAATGGTTCGCTCAAAGGCATTGCGTCCCTTGAAATACACATGAAATTATAAATACGGTATACCAGTTTAACCCTTATTATGCTAAATTAGAATTGTCCTCCCTTCGTTTAAGACTGTACATTTAGTTGTTTATGGGGTTGCTGGCTGAAAATTTATTGACTGAATAACAAACAAAGAAGACAATGATCTGATTGCATGGATTACCCATTGTACTGTAAGGGTTAAACAAAGTCTAGGAAATATTGATTTTCAAAACTGGGTCATTTTCAAATAACAAGAGGGCCATGATGGCCCAGGGTCACTAACCTGAGAACCAGGTATTAGTGGGAGGAAAAGAAACAGCAAATATCTTATGATATTGTGGAAAATAGGCCAGCCATAAATCGAGTGAGTACTTTAGGACGAGAAGAAATTTCAAATTTTTACTACATATATATATATACATATAAGGAAAATGGGCTTAGCCGCCTGGCAGCCATGTTTTTCAACGGATCAAAATAATTTGAACAATCTTGATAGAGAGTGACCTAAGGAACATCTGTGCCAAATAACTTTGAAATCCAGCCAGTACTTTTGGCCAAGAATATTTTTCAAATTTTCATATATTTTTTCTTTCCAATGCCATGGCAACCAGAGTTCTGTATGGAATCAAATTCTTTGAACAACTATAAAAGAGCTTCACCCAATGAACATTCCTGTGAATTTCTTTAAAATTGGCCCAGTGGTTTGGGAGGAGATATTATTTTAAGTTAATGTTGACGGACGACGGACATTCATCGGTCACAATAGCTCACCTTGAGTACAATGTGCTCAGGTGAGCTAATAACACCATGGTAACTGTTTAACCACACATAACAAATACAGTGATACATAATTAACAAAACCACTACACTGGCCTACTGGGTGTGTATTCCAACAAAGAAGTTTTAGGCACTTTTTTGTCTATACATTAATATCAGAAGAAAAGTTTTCAAGACTTAAAGACTTAGCAGAACTTTTAAATATCGTATCCAACTTTAGAAACCAATCATAATCAAACTGTCAACATTGTTTGTTTAACAGCATTGAAGAGTAGCTCCTGCCTCGAAACTCTTTGTTGCATCATATCACTGCATAGAAATAAATGAAACCCCCCCCCCCCCAAAAAACAAAACAACATGAAACTCTTTGTCTATGTAACACAAGCCTGGTCATAATAATGTGCTGGGTTGTGATCATCATGATAAATTTAAAAACGATTTCGGGATTTAGTTATGCGCAACCAAAATGCGCACAAGGGAGATAATCGACTCTCCTAATAGGAGGTTGTTGCACAGAAAATCAAAACACAAATCAGTAAATCCAAACTGCAAAATGTCACAAATTTTTCGTCTTCGCGGCAATTCTGCAAAGAAATCGATCGTTGAAAGAACGAAGAGAGTTAATGTTGGACATTCGGGGTCTTCCTCCACCTGTAATTAGCTGGACGTCGCTATATGACTGAAATACTGTCGCAGCGACGGTAAATTCAAATAATCAAGTCAAGTCATATTTTTAATATTTCTGTGTAAAGCACATTTTTAAAATCCTCTGTATGCAATAATGATATATCATGTTTAATTATCATTATGTTATCTGAATGTACCGAAGTAGTTTATAGTTTGAAACCAAAGAATGTGTATTTTTAAAGCAGCACACATCCAAATTTATGCTGTATTTATGAAATTTTAGAAAGTGGTTCTAAATATTAAAAATTCTTCATAGAAATAATTAATAAATAAATATCATGGTTTAAGTTTGCATGTGGTATTTCTACAGATATTAACTATAATGTGTCAAAATTTGCAAAAATTGACATTTTTCCAATTGTCACGGGTTGAGCTTTAAAAACAAGGTCAAGGACACAGAGAGCATCTCATTTTGTGATCCTTTGGTATTTATAGATCTAGTACATTTTTTTAAAAATGATTTTTCACTATTATTGATAAAATACTGTAAATAAGAAAACAATACCAGTTACATTATGATGGTTACTGATAATGACAACTTCTTTGAATATTTTATCAAATGTTGTGGTTCATATAATGTAATTTTGTGAAGAAACTAACCCGTGACCCATTGTTTTTTACATATGTATGTCTTCAGTAGATATTATTCTATGATAAATGATAAATTTGGGAAATTTCTATGGAACAGTTTTTTTGTAATTGAAGATTTAGTGTGAACAGCTGTTGTATTTTGTTGAAATTGTGGGACTATTTTTCACACTAGCCCACCACTATAAAATGTAGTTTTGATTCTAGATACCATCACAGACACTGTATAAGCATTTATATCAATGAAATAAATATCATATTAAATTTTATAGGTGAAAAAAAAATGCACTCAGTTATGTTTTGTCTTTTTATCCAACATTTAGTACATATCAGTATGTACTGTATTTGATGCTGAATCAGTTCCAGAAATGACATCTACACCTATCTATGAAATTGAGCTATATCTCAAAAACGAGTTTGGTGACCCCGTTTTTTTCTTTGCATTTTTGAATTTCTCAAATTTATTTCTACAAAATATGAAAGAAAAAAGTCTATGGGAGGGAAGAAAATCTAGAAACCTTCTTTAACACAAGACTCGGGAGAAAGGTTTATGTAATAAAAGAGGAACACATTTGTACAAAAGTGATCTACATCACACCAACAGGAAACAAAATTTAGACAAGTGGCATGTCGATACTACACCTAATCAGTATGTCATGGCCGAAGATCATACCTATGACCTCGCAATTACAGGGTGGATAGTATGCTATGACAGTGCTTATATAAACATAAGGCATGCAGGGTATCAACACAATAATAACTGCAGTACAAAAAAGAACAATTACAACCAAACCATGCCCTAACAAGGGTGGATAACTCACTGGGATTCCCTCAATGTCCTTCAATGCTCGTAAGACACAATAAATGGCTGCGGGGACAGAGTCGAGAGCTGCTATGAACACTCCTGGAGCAGAGAAGTACAGAAGCTTGTGGTGAAGTAAGAATCTCTTATGATTAATGGGAAAAATTCATATTTGTTCAATTTTCAAATATTTCTTTACTCCATTTAAATGTTATATAAAAAGTTAAAACAAAGGCAAACACAACCATTGAATATGTTAAGAAATATCCATATTATTTAACGAGAAAATAACTCTTACATGCACTTAATGTAGTTAGCTATACAGAGTTGTCTATCTTTGCAATGATTTTATTGCCCATTGAATAGTAAACAACATCAAATCCAAAGATTGTGAGTTTGATTCCAATTTTTGAAGACAAGTGACAAGTAATAGTCTGCTCAAAGGGAAAACAAAAACAATTGCTTATCAAAATTGTAAAATTAGGAAAACAACCATTTAGTTTGTTGTTGTTGTATTGGGGTTTACCGTCGCTGCGATAGTATTTCAATCATATAGCGACGTCCAGCTAATTACAGGTGGAGGAAGACCCCGAGTACACAGAGGTACCCGGGAAGAACCACCGACCTACCGCAAGCCAGCTGGAAGGCTTCCTCACATGAAAAATCCGAAGTCCCTACCGGGATTTGAACCCACAGCGGTGAGGGGCTGAAAGATTTGTAGTCCAAGACTGTAACCGCTTGGCCACGGCGGCCCCCCATTTAGTTTGAACTAATTATAAAGCAGTATGTACTTGAATCATAATCTACAACCACCTGACTAAATATTATGTATACTTTTTTCTGAATTCTTCAACTGAAATTGAAAGTTAGAAAGTCAGTTGAAGAACAAGAGTGTTCTCTGGAACACAGGTGTCACCTGCATAGGTATGACTGAAAAAGTGTGACAGACAGACGGACAGACAGCAGGTGACACAAAAAGTAAATAAGACACTATTTGCTATCATTTAGCCCCTCCCTGCTGTGGGTTCAAGTCCCATTGCAGTCACAGGGTTTTTCATGTGAGGAAGCCTTCTAGCTGGCTTTAGGTAGGTGTGCATTTCTAGTTCTACTGAGATGCCTTTATGCACTTGCTTTTTTCCATCACCTGTAATTACCTGGATGTTTTTTTATGGCTAAAATACTGTCATAGCAAAGAAAACTAAAAAAAAAAGAAAAAAAGAAACAAACCTAGTTTCTCCCCAACTTCATCGTTCGAGGGAATGGTGTCTTGTTTGGCAAACCGTCTCACTAGCTCCAACTTGTAGCAGTAGGTGGCTGGTACCTCATCGCTGTCTGTGGTGTCACTACAAGGATGGGAAACAAGTGCTGACATTTGGGCTAAAACCCTGAGGTACAGTAAAACTGGTTAAACATATTTATTTTTTCTTGATTGGGAAACAAATTCTTACAACTAATTATAATAATGATCAATATCAATGGTTCCCCGGTTGGACAAGTACTTTGCGCTTGGATGGTCACAAAAAATCCTTGCTCCCAACAGGATTCAGACCCACAACCTTCAGATCCCAAGTTGAGTATGTTACCACCTGATCACAGGTCCCTGCCACTACTGTTTCATGATCTAGTACCATGCATTACGATACTCGGTACTTACTGAGCACAAACCACTAAGGTTGAAGAAGTGCCTGATTTTATAATTAGAAATAGTATTGGTTGTTTGAAGTATCACCCAAAATGTAAATAGAACAAGTATTATGAAAGTATTGCTAAGGCAATACTAAGTCCCCTACCGGCAAATGGAAAACTAAGACCCCCCCAACACACACACAAACACAACCTGTCTGGAAAACTGCTAAGAAATTTTCTAAATCCAAGGGCCGTAATTCCGTCAAATATCAATGGACTGGAACGAAACTCAAACTTGATCTGTAACTCATGGTGATAGACTCACACACAAAAAATTAGATGAATATCTGCAAGCGTTTAGAAAAAAAATCCGGAAAACTGCTATTTTAACGAAATTTTCTAATTCCAAGAGCCGTAATTCCATCAACAATCAGTGAACCGGAACGAAACTCAAACTTGATCTGTAAGTCATGGTGGTAGACTCACACACCAAAAATTACATGAATATCTGCAAGCGTTTAGAAAAAAAGTCCGGAAAACTGCTATTTTAACAAAATTTTCTAATTCCAAGGGCCGTAATTCCGTCAAAAATCAGTGGACCAGAACGAAACTCAAACTTGATCTGTAAGTCATGATGGTAGACTCACACACCAAAAATTAGATGAATATCTGCAAGCGTTTAGAAAAAAAGTCCGGAAAACATGTGTGTGACTGACGGACAAACGGACTGACGGACGGACGGAGTGCAAACCTATAGTCCCCTTCAGCGAAGCCGGTAGGGGACTAACAAGAAGGGTAAAATAAACTTTAAGTCAGTTATTTCTAGGAATCAATTTCATTTAGGAAATCTGAGGATTCTCATGCATGTGGCTCTTCAGTATAGGTTAGGTCACTGCTATTAAAAACAATGCATATTGTATATATATATATAAACTCACCTTTCACTCTCTTCCATTTTTTTCTGTGGTATTTTCTTATTAAATTCTTCCTCTAAGGGTCGTATCTTATCAAGAAGTGAGTCTATGAAAATATCAACATCTAACTTCTCTGTTTGTGAAGCAATGTTTACTGCATAGCACTGAAGAATGGCACCCAATATGGCATCCTTGTGAGAATGTGTGATGCGGGTTATCTGCTCTGTGAGATCCTGAAAATGACAAACTGGTTCACTGTAGATAGCAGGCTAGTTTACAGTAGATAACAGACTGGTTCACTGTAGATAGCAGGCTAGTTTACAGTAGATAAAAGACTGGTTAACTGTAGATAGCAGGCTTGTTTACAGTAGATAAAAGACTGGTTAACTGTAGATAGCAGGCTAGTTTACAGTAGATAACAGACTGGTTAACTGTATATAACAGGCTAGTTAACAGTAGATAAAAGACTGGTTAACTGTAGATAACAGGCTAGTTTACAGTAGATAAAAGACTGGTTAACTGTAGATAGCAGGCTAGTTTACAGTAGATAAAGACTGGTTAACTGTAGATAGCAGGCTAGTTTACAGTAGATAAAAGACTGGTTAACTGTAGATAACAGGCTAGTTTACAGTAGATAACAGACTGGTTAACTGTAGATAGCAGGCTAGTTTACAGTAGATAACAGACTGTTAACTGTAGATAGCAGACTAGTTTACAGTAGATAACAGACTGTGTCGCTGTAGATAGCAGGCTAGTTTACAGTAGATAACAGACTGGTTAACTGTAGATAACAGGCTAGTTTACAGTAGATAACAGACTGGTTAACTGTAGATAGCAGGCTAGTTTACAGTAGATAACAGACTGGTTAACTGTAGATAGCAGGCTAGTTTACAGTAGATAACAGACTGGTTAACTGTAGATAGCAGGCTAGTTTACAGTAGATAACAGACTGGTTAACTGTAGATACAGGCTAGTTTACAGTAGATAACAGACTGGTTAACTGTAGATAGCAGGCTAGTTTACAGAATACAGAAATAATATAACAGACTGGTTAACTGTAGATAACAGGCTAGTTAACAGTAGATAAAAGACTGGTTAACTGTATATAACAGGCTAGTTAACAGTAGATAAAAGACTGGTTAACTGTAGATAACAAGCTAGTTAACAGTAGATAACAGACTGGTTTACTGTAGATAACACCATAGATTTGAATCCACTGCAGTGAGGGAATAAGTCGTATGAAGGCTCTAAATATTGACTACCATGAAACTAAATACATTGTACTTAGGTATTGTATTAACAAGAACTTTAAATCTAATATACAGGCAACTCTGCTTATATTTATAACGACCTCCTCGGGATTAGATGTATATGTTTGATATATAAAGAGACCGCTCAATGGACTGTCAAAAAGTGGTTGCTTAATGAAATGGTCATTTCAATATATTTAAAGACAGAAATTATAAAGAATATATAGATGGTAAGAAATCAGGCTAGAAAGAAATGTTCAATACATGTATAACACAAAAGAGCCTAAGATATAAGGGTTCATATCAAGGTGGGCTGATTTTTAACTACTCCATCTCTTTTTATTTCTATATACTCTCAGATCAGATTCACGGTCCGCACTCAATATGTAGAGTTTACTGTATTTGTTAAATCAAAAGAAAATATAGGATCATATGATACCTTAATCTGGTCAAAGTTCATATTCTTCTTGGCAGTGAACAGTCCTGCTGGCCCAATCCTCATTGCCCCTCCGTTACCGTAGGAACCTTCACCATCAAACTGGCGCTGCGCCGGACCAAACACATCACTGCAGTCATTTTCTTGTAGATGGTCAAACACCATGGAAACACTCCCTCCATACCCTCGATCTCTTTCTCGGAAGAACTCTGATGTAAATCTTACACAAGAAATGAAAAATTTTCATATTACCCAGGTATCACAAATTTGAAAATAGTGCTGGTTAAAACAGGAAAAGTTGATTTTTTGCATAATGTCATAATCTTGAATTGCTCTACATTTTACATTTTTTTTTTTTACAAAACTAAACATAATATTAAATATTCAGAATCAAGAATAAAAGTCTAGTTACATTTTTTTATCCTATTTTACCTTAACAAAAATTGATAACGAAAGAACAATAAAAAATTATTGAAATCTGCTAAAAGGGAGAAAAATCCCATGTAAAATGTGAACTATTATACATGAAGAACTATAATCTCTCACTTGGCATAGACAATGTCACATTTCTTTTGGCAAATCATGATTTTTTTTCTTAGGATTGTTTCTGACAGGATTATCCCCGAGGAAAAAGTATGCACCTTTTTGCAATGTCTGTGGTGTCAAGCCCGTTGTGCTGTATCAAAGACTTGGCCACACTTCGCGCCATTGCTGTGTCATCTGTAAAAATCCAGAAGGTTTCGGTTTTCTTTGCACTCTTTTCTCCATTCTTGTTCACTTGCTGACTGGTTGGATCTGAACAAAGACATTTATTGTGCTGTGATGTTTACCACTTTTAACAAATGTTTTCCTTCACCAAAACTGGCCTTATAGGCCATATTTCCTACTATAAGCCCTTTTTTAGCCCACAGGAAAAAAGAATCAAGAAAATGGCGTGCTGCCAAGTTATGTTCTTGTTGTATGCTTGAGTATTTCAACGTAAATGTCCTGATCAGTACTGTTTAACATGATAAACAAAGTTCTTAAATCTTATTGTATAATCGCTACTGAGATCCGCTCCAGTTAATTTTTGCCTATTGGCCTCTGCTGGATTAGAGCCCCTCCAGCAGAGGCCAATACGAAAAAAATAATGTCAAGAGTTATCTACCTTGGTTGTCTGATGCCCCTGAGCATATTTATAATTTTTCAAGTCAATACCATAAATGGTTATTGAGATATAAGATAAAAATGTCCAAATGTGAGAAACAACAACTAAGATGTGCATGAAAAGGTCAAATGAAAAGGAAAATATTGAGAAACACTTATATTGACTTTGAGATCAGGAAGTTATATATGACCATAACCGCTCCTTCATACTGTGTTGTGCCATTTGCTCTAAAAATTGTCAGAACCATGGATAATGGGCATACTGTTTGAGATATGCTTATGGATGGACACATTAAGTAATATAAGCCATGTGGTTGTTGCATTCAGATTCAAGAGTCGTGTCAATGATGATGCATAAGTGATACTAGTTGTTGAAATGTTTGTTTGTTTGTTTGTTGGGTTTAACGTTCCACCGACAATATTTCAGTCATTTGGAGACTATATGTCTAACTGAGACAGATATTGTGCTGCCACACTGCAGTATCACATCATAGACTTTTGGCATGATACCACACCCAGTCACATTATCTTGACTCGGGGCCAACCAGTCCTGAACAAACCTTATTTGCTGAACGCCAAGCAAGGGAGATATACCAGTACCATTTTGTATGACTCAGATATGTCTGATAAAATAAAACTCAACACATTGTAAAGTAGATAATATAACAAAGTACACATGGGTATGACCTAGTTTGTTTTGTTTTAGCCATTGTGTATCATTGGTTCACAAATTATAAATGCATTAAATTGAAGCAAATGTGGAAGGTGAATAATCTTAGAAGGAATTTTTGATCTTGTCACCACAGTAACAGTGGTCGGCCTAACTGTGGATCTTTTTAGAAGCCGTAACTGATTACCTATCACAGGAATTTCTGCGTTTTGCGTGTTAGTGTGTTATATATTGCCACCGTTGTTATTCTTATTTCATGATATATATCTCAGGTACATCCATGACATTATCATTATTATTATCAAAAAGTTTTTGTTAAGCATACAGATTTTATATCCTTTCTGGGAAAAATCACCTATTGGCTGCATACTTTATACAAAGTGTGTGCAGTAAATGATGGACATTCAAATATTTATGTTTCTGTGATAAGAAACTTAAACCTTTATGAGCTAAATTCCGTGACTGTCCTTCATCCTAGACTCCACCCCCCCCACACACACACAATTATGGCGTTGCTTTCATCCATTGAGGGTCTTGGAGATCATTTATGCTCCACCCAACCAAAATTTTGTATCCACTCCTGGTGCAATTTTAGAAGCCTGACAACCACGGTAAGAAGTGTGAACTGGTAAGATCTAATAGGTGCCATAGAAATGGCAGTAACATGTTATGATATTTATTTGACATACTGATAAATGAAAAAATCATGATACTAGATAAATATGAAAACCTAAGAACTTTAATCAAAACTTTATGTAAACTGTTACGTAATTTTCTGGTGGCGAGAATATGCCACCATATATACCGCTGTAATTATTAAACTGTTTGTACAATCTAGATGTGTTCTATGATAGGATTTGCCTTTAAATTATTTTTACATTTTATTTTTTTTTCTTATAAATAAATCTCAACTTTTGTACTATTACTTTTTCTTGTGTATGGGAAGTGGTTAGAAAAATTTGTCCAAATTTTCTATTCAAGTGTCCGAAATTATGATACCGACATCCGAGTTATCCCGCTTTCACATGGCAACGAAATACACTGTATTTGATACTTCAGCCTCGGGCTTTTCGTGTACATAACAGGTTTTAGAAGGTAAATCCAGACATTACACTTTTGTGTTTTACCACTTTCAAATGATAACGCATATAAGAATTCTGCAATTAGTTTATAGAATCTTATACTAGCTGCTGAATAAGTGTCCAAAATTTAGTGGATTCACCCTACAGGTAAGTTCCCCCCCCCCCCCCCCCCAGGGTTCTCAAGTTGCCAGCTTAGTTTCTTCCTACAGTTAAAGACCACCATATGACACCATATGTGTGGTGCGGTCTGTTGAAAGGTTTGTATGAGCTTATGTGTAAATATTGGTGTTTGTGCCATAATGGCTGAATTGAAATAAGGATTAGTATCCATAATTTATGCATATATCCTCGAGTGCCCAAACTGCGCCCCTCTAGGATTTAATTAGGAAATGCAACATAAAAATACATAGAATAAAAACTGTTCACGTACCAATTTATTCTATAACATTCACATTGATAAAACTGTTCACGTACCAATTTATTCTATAACATTAAAATTTTCACAGGGAGATTTGGGGTCCAGCCAGGGAGATTTTACGACATATATCGAAGAGACGTTCTTAATAAAAATTTTTAAAAAATACACATTTGATTACCCCTTCATTAAATTCATTAACAGTTTATATTATATACTGTTTATTGCATTTAATGAAAATACCATATGAAATTTAAATGTAAAAAAAATACAAAATTTATTAATAAATCTAATTCAAATAGAAACTTAACTTTCCACAAGCACTGTTTTACATTAAATGCAACACTAACTTGTAACAAATTGGAGAACATGCCATTTACATGCAAACACATTTAAATTGATATGTATAGTATCTTTGATTTATTGAATTATTTCTGATCATAAGGTTTTAATTAAAGGGGATGAATAAAGATAAAAAGTTAAAAGGTTCCCAATTCCGATCAAGACATCTCGTTATAGTAAATTACTCAGCAGACGATATCCCTTGTTTATCAAGTCATTTTCGGTGTGAATATTGCAATTCATTTGCAATTTATCGCTAGCTGAGGTGTACTTTCTATGATGTGTCAATATGATGAGTTTTGTTAAGATTTAAATGATTGGTAAACAGTTGATCTAATTATCATTTATTGTTTACACTTCCGGTAAGTAAGGATTAACTATTCTCCGGGACCTTTTTTATCCATGATAAGATTTACGTCTTTATTACAGTGTACCATCCTAACCTTACTCATTCTAGCTTTAGTATTGCCGTGATAGCTGCTAATTACCCGACGATAATTGTTTCAACTGATAGAGTGTCCAATCTGCTACCTGTCTGAATTATGCAATTTGATTGGATAAGGACGATCACAC
The DNA here is from genome assembly GCA_021229015.1 of Solen grandis. Classification (NCBI taxonomy): domain Eukaryota; kingdom Metazoa; phylum Mollusca; class Bivalvia; order Adapedonta; family Solenidae; genus Solen; species Solen grandis. Next base: position 20,256,172 of record CM037785.1, on the reverse strand, counting down.
ATTGCTTGTGGCTGTGTACAGCACACTGGTCAGGATTGATACTAACACATGTTCTTACGTAATCTTCCTGATGCTGTATCATAGCTCGGTAATAAAATGGATTATACTGAGTTCAAAGGGAAACCAGTTTGATTTAAGTCAGACCGGGAGATTTTCACCTCCCGGCGGGAGATCAGGAGACAAGTCGAAATCCCGGGAGATTTAATCTCCCGCCGGGAGATATGGCATGTATGACATTACAAGTCAAATATTATGCCATCATTTTGTGTGATCCTAACTCCGCCCCCTAGGGGACGTCATAGCAGTTGCAATTTGTACACATATGACTTACATTTATAAATATGTACACACAGCAGATGGAATTTCCGAGATACTTTCATTTTAAAAATTAGAGTGTAAAAGGGCCATTCTGAGTGGAAATCATTTTGTATTAAGAAAAAACACATAAAAAGAGTGGTGCGAGATAAAATTTGCAATATTTATGTTTGAATCAAAATTTCATACAAAAATCATCTGAGTTTATTTACAGAAACATAGTAAAAATAAAAATCTCACATTATCCTAGGATAAAATCTAGCGAGACTACAATAAAAAAAAAAGGAAGGTGGCGGCGTTAGGACAGGGGCGCAGTTAGGACCTCCGACGATACAGGGAACCGGGCATTTTTGACTATGGGATGGTTATACTGAAGTTTTTTATCTCAAAGTGAAAGTAGAGTTTTAATTTTGTTAAAAATATTATATAATGAACATTTTAATCCAAAATGCAAGTATTTTAATGGATTGGTATGAAAAATCATTCTGACTGCTGTGTAACAATATTCAAAAGACTGTAGAAAATAACAACCCGCGATTTATAAATAGATATGGCTCATTGATGGGCCATAGCCTATCCCAAATTTGAAGTTAAGCCAGTAACTCACCTGCTTCTATCTTTTCAACTTCTTTTAACACTTTTTCGATCCCGATGAATAATCCCCACAGTCCTTCGAACTCAGACCCTATACAGTCTCCCACTACAGCCCCTACCATAGATCCCTGAAATCTCGATAACTTGGAGGCCGCCATATTGTTTCTAAAATAAAACAGTTTATTTTACGGAATCCAAATAACAAAAGAGGTTACTTCCATTTATTTTTTTCCCTTACTGTGGATTTAAATTGCATCCAATATAGCTTTGTGGTATACATTATATGATAATTTGAGAGAGAGAGAGAGAGAGAGAGAGCGAATACACTGAAGTTATGTTGCTGATCATGATTATTGTAGCTTTATGCAGGCTAGCTGAAGGCGCTAGGAAACACGCTACTTGATTTCACAGGCACGAGACACGTTGCTATGTAATTGATCTGGCATAAAATGAAAAAATAAAAAACCTACACACATACATTTTCAAAAAAAAAAAATCATGACTATATATATACAGGGTCATGAAACTGCAGTGTAAGTCCGCGATACAGGTAACCGCTGCTCAATTCTTGCTACTTTCGGCCCTTGTCAAATCGGCCCATACTAAATCAGCACGACCCATTCCAATGGGCAGATTTTTTTTTAAGTTCCGACCACATATTCGCATTTTTATACATAGTTTATTTATAACATATTTTCATTTCTCATTTTTTTATGAAAGGTCTAATACAAAATGCATTAAAAAAAACAAAAACTGATAAATTTTCTGTCGTATGAAATATTATTTGGTCAATTAGATATATCAAATTAATAATGCTGCTCAGAAAACAACATGAAAATATTTTGCAGATTGTAGTTTATTATTATTATTTTTTTAAATTATACTTATCAGGCCCGGATTAAGCGGGGGCCTTGCCCCCCCCCCCCCCCCCCTTCGGCTATAAAATCCATTGATTACATAATGTTTGTGCTGTCTATAGGAAATCCCAATCGTGGGCCCCATACCTGAACCACCTGACCAGCCAGACTCCTATTGTCTTATAGCCCCCCTGCTGTTAATGTGTAGGTTATCCGAATCGGCAGTCATCCATAACTGTGTGATAAGCATGTGTTTATTATACGTCTTGTTCACTGATAAACGGAATTTGCCGAGTGATATCTAAGGACATGTCGTCTGCCGATTACAAAAATTTTATATCAGTAAAAATATTCGTATACTCTTAGTTATCTGCATAGAAGATGCATACCTATCGCTAGCCATGTAAATTAATTAGAAATGGGTTGTGTTTCTAAATGTCATCAGCTTTACTATTTTTACATAACTTTTTAAGTATCATTTTTACGAAACAATTAAATTCTTAATATTTACGAATATAATAATATATGTGTATTTTAAATTTATAACAATATGAATAAAAGATGAAAGAATTTGATCATTATTATCTGCCATATTTTTGGACAATGTATATGTATATTATGATTACTAATTCAAATCAAATCCAGGTAATCAGTCATTGAGCAATGTTACTGATAAGTCAATGAACATAAATGCACAGAAAAGACTATTTACGGGCGAAATAAAACGGATATTAATTAAAGATTTTATATTAAATATCAACATCTATTATTACTGAATAATGTTTGTTTTGTCACTGATTAAACACTTCGAAAGATCAGTATGTGTCAATTAAAAAAAATGACTCGCGGAAGGGGCCCACACCTTCTGCAACCGTCCGACCCTAAAACGTGCACCCCACCCCCGCCGAAAAATTCTGGGTCCGGGGCTGCTTATGGATGGAAAAATCGAGTAAAGAACAAAACTGTTCAGAACACAAGAACAAATGCATGAAGAGTAATTGCTTACTAATAACAGTTTTACGGTGCATATATCACGTCACTTCCGATAAATTAAAGCAATTTACGACGGTCCTCTGCGAAAATAAAATCTTTTTTTTTTTTACTTTACTAGTCAAAAGTTGTAGATACGTTAAACGGATGACTGCTCCTTTTAGGCTTATAATTAAAATAAACCATATTTTGACACCTAAAAAGTGATTCCTAAACATTCTTTAAAACTTGAATAGTTATTCTAGAGGTTTTATCCAGCAGTCTTCCTTGATATGCAGACAAGTGCTGAAATTTTTTATCATCAATGAATTTACATTCATCGTAAATAGTTTCATCATAATACGGATAATTAAGTTGCTGCAGGGCCTTTGTCGGTATATCACTGAGGCGCAACAGGGATTTATGACCCTGCTATATCATTTTAGAAAAGTAATTCTCGTTCTCGCGATACAACATGATGTTTCAACCAATCAGAGAGTTGCATGACCCTATTATTAAAGAGACCCTGATAAATACAAGGAATCCAACTGCGAAACAACATACACATTTACAATGCCTTTTTTGACACTCCACAAAATCAACAAATCATGTCCTAATAATTATCTCAGTACATTTATGTACATAAATTATACAATTATCTCACAGAAAATGTACACATTTGGCTACGAACATAGTCAATTAGCAGCGTTTTTGCAAACTGAAACAAATTAAATTCATGAAAAATCGTTACTACAAAGAGAAGCCACTGGCAATCGAAGTCGTGTTTTCTCCTCCTCTTAATTACAAGGTAGACATGTACGTGCAATCCTCGTCCATTTCAGAAAATATTTCAACGACACAGGACTTTCTTTTCTCTATAGTTTTTAGTACTCTCACATATCTTAATGTGTTACAGAGTTATTCATTGATACTCGGCAAGATACAGGACCTTTATACTCAATATATAACATAGGTATACCAAACTTTGGGTTATTAATTCGTATTGAAATCGCAATCGCTGAATTTAGCAGTAATGTCACACTAAAATTTATAACAAGAGCGCTGGTTATCTCAAAACACGATTGTCCTGCAAATTCATCATTTCAAGGACCATTACTCTGGAGTATCTATGACTTTCATGCTGTTTATCTAACATGGCCGAGATTTTATGCCAGTGCACATTATTACCAAGTTAGGTAAAGATCGGTTCACGATTGTTAGTTGTTGTTGTTGTTGTTGTATTGGGGGTTTACCGTCGCTGCGATAGTATTTCAATCATAGCGACGTCCAGCTAATTACAGGTGGAGGAAGACCCCGAGTACACAGAGGTACCCGGGTAGAACCACCGACCTACCGCATGCCAGCTGGAAGGCTTCCTCACATGAAAAATCCAAAGTCCCTACTGGGATTCGAACCCACAGCGGTGAGGGGCTGAGAGATTTGTAGTCCACGACTGTAACCGCTCGGCCACGGCGGCCCCTCACGATTGTTAGTAGCTTGGAACGGACACTGTTAATTTTGCAGTTTTTTCATCAATTCAAGGTCCGTTACTCTATGGTGTCTGGGGCTGGTTATCAAACTTGGCAGAGATATTGTGTCCATGCACATTGTGACCAAGTTTGGTAAAGATTGGTTTACGTATATTAGATTTAGAGAGCGGACACTGTTAATTTAACAACTTTCATCATTTCAAGAGCCGTAACTCTGGAGTGTCTGAGACATTCTGGCTGTTTATCGAACTTGACCGAGATATTGTGCCCATTCACACTACGACTGTGTTTGATAAAGATACATTTTTAAACATCTTTACTATGGTTTCCTGAGTCTGTTTTTCAGTTTAAAGCAGTGGCGGTCTCCTTTAAAATCACTGAAGCACTAAATTCTGCATCAAGTAACAGGCGGAGTAAAACCTATGGCGCGTTCATGCGCAAACTTGCTGGTTATGTGTAGGATGCATGCGAAAACTTTAACATTAACTGTTCAAAACTGGCTTACTTATTGATTGAAAGAGGCAAGCATTCAAAAATCGGAAGCTATTTATGGGTCGAGTTACTGGTTTAAACCACGATTAAACACTGAAAAAAAGGAAAAAAGAAAGAAAACAGTGTGAGTACGTATAACGAACGACTTAAACTATGGCGGCCTCCATGTTATCGAGATTTCAGGGCTCTATGGTAGGGGCTGTAGTGGGAGACTGTATAGGGTCTGTGTTTGAGATATTGTGGGGATCATTCATTGGGATCGAAAAAGTGTTAGGAGAAGTTGAAGAGATAGAAGCAGGTGAGTACCATAGATACTGGCTCCAATTCAGCGGTTTGTTATACTTACATTCTTAACTGACACAGAAACACATCATCAGGGATTCAGGGATCATAACTTGATACACAAATTGCAATGCAATGAGAACGAAAAAAAATATGCTAAATTAGAAAAAAAATGTAGCAACAAGATCTACATTACTTAGATTCTATTAATAAATATCACTCAAATTTTCAAAAATGTAGGCATAATATCGAAGATTTATAATTTATGAAGGAAACATTCAATAAGACTTGACTTGACTATTTGAGTTTACCGTCGCTTCGACAGTATTTCAATCATATAGCGACGTCCAGCTAATTACAGGTGGAGGATGACCCCGAATGCACGGAGGCATCCGGGTAGAACCACTGACCTACTGCAAGCCAGCTTCACATGAAAATCCGAATGACCCTGCCGGGATTCGAACCCACGCGGTGAGGGGCTGAGTGAGTGTTAAAGTCAGCGACTTTACCCTCTCGGGCACGGAGGCCCCATTTAATAAGAATCTGTTGATGGATTCTTTATAGATTTTAAGTCTAACAATAGCATATATCGTCATGCCGTTGATGGGTATTTAGAAAACCTATTTATGATTTCTATAAACTACAGAAAATGTACAAATAACAATTTAAAACTTCAGATACATATGATTGTTGATATTTACAAATGAGACGGCTTTCCGACTTATGGTCTCAATGGGATAACTATATGTTTCGGAAAAACATAAATATCCGCCATAGTTGAAAATGTCATCTTAGAATTTTTCATAGCTTTGGCCTTTAATAGTATACTTCGTTGCAAAATGAAAATTCATATTTTCAAATCATCGATTATTTTAAAAATAATTCATATTTTATCATCAGTGATGTCATCACCATGAGCCAAACACCTGTTCATTGATATTTATTCCATTTCAGTTCATACTCTATTACTCCTAGAAAAATTAACTGAGGTTGAGAGGGCGGACATACCTCGAAATGATTGGTTTTTTGATCATCTATAACGTCATAACCAAGTTACTGAACAAATCATTCTTGAATCCTACAGATTTTAAGGTGATACGCTGTGCATTCTGAGAATTTGATAAGAATTGTTTGAAAAACATTTACGATAGAAAGCAAATATTCTTTCTTCAATTTTCAAGCCGTTTTCCCGAAACAACAAAAACAACAACAACACAATAAGAAAAATTCGCCACTAATCGGCCTGGGTATTTTACATTTTTGGGACTTCCGTCCATCCAGTAGCAGTCTTTGGCTTCGCCCTGACCTGTCCTTTTTCACGGTCTCTCTTGAACATTACTAAGACAGTGATTAAATTGCATACTGAATGAAAGAGTAATGAATATTAATGTATTATTTCCTTTGGCACAGTGACAAAGCTAGATGTATATATGTATGTGAATATATTCACTCGTACAAACACAGTTGATCTAACGTAAAAGCTTATCGGTGTGAATCGATGCAACGCAGTGAACATGACTTCTCCTCAGCCCGAAACCTTCATCAATTCAATTTAATTCAAATCATAGTTTATTGGCATAATTAAGTCAGCAATACTTTGCCTTTGGCCATATACTTTCACATATCGTTATTGGGTTCTTCGTGATGCAACTATTAACTGATATTAAATTTTACGCTTCTGAAGATTATCAGCAAGTTAATGACGGAGGAATATATATATATAATTGTATATGGATGGATAGATACATATTTATTTCAGTCTGGCTATGCCGGTACATGTATACGGTTATACAGACGCGTGACGTGAACATAATTTGATCATGAACACCACCATGTAACAAATAATAACACAATGCAGACGAATTTTGACACCTTGATCAACAGAGAAGAACCCCCAGGAGCTGTCTGATCAAGGTCTCCATTTCTTTTTTGCTCATACAATGTCGAAGCTCAGGTTCTCCGCTGAGTTTCATTTATTTAAGTCGTAAATTAATGAGAAAAAGGTTTAACCCTTTCCCTCATAGAGGACACCATGAAAAGACCTATGCGAACAGCATAAAACCAGATCAGCCTGCGAGTAACTCGCAGGCTGATCAGGTTTTATGCTGTTCGCTGCTCCTCAGTGGTCTAGAAATGAGGATTTTGTAATTAAATTTGGTAAGGTTTAACTGTGGTTTTCTGCAGATCAGGCTTTATGTGGTACCTATTGAGTGCGTCAAAATGAGTCTATATGAGGGAAAGGGTTAAATAATGCTTATTTGCAGCTCGATCGATGGAAATCATTACACAGAGAGGCGGGAAGAGTTTGTTTGAACAAACGATAGGACTTTTTGCTTTGCAAGTCGTTTCAAACTTGAAATGTATATAAAAGTTATGTCCAGTTTCCATATTGACACCAACAACTACTAGAACTTCTTTATCATGATACATTTTAACACAGAGTTTACTTTTAGATTAGTGGTTAAGTGAACAGTCACAGCATGCCAACGGGTACAATCTACGGAAAAAGTGCCTGTTATAATAAAATAGTTGAATGAGCCAATTTATTGACTATATAATAAGAGTTGAACGAGCCAATTGTTGACAACATATACAACATGTAACTGAAATAAACGTTGCCAGGAGACGTGGCAATGCACTAGATACAATTGTTATAGATTTCTTTTCTTTTTAAATTAAACTGTAATAAAACATTAAAAAATGTTGGTAAATTGGGATTTATTTTACAGATTAGCATTTAGGCAAATGTTTTAATATTAAACCGATAAGATAGTTGATAGATCAAAGAAGATGTAAAACTAAACATGGGATTCGGGAACGCACATCAACATCTGTCAGTCCTGAAGAAGTGTCCACACGTACCTTTTTCCTAATCGAGCAAAAAAAAGGTTAATTACTTCTCAGTCGCTTTTAAGATTGTAGAGTTGCCGGGTGGTTATAGCCACAGAAGTAAAACTAATGCTACTTAGCCCCAAACCGCTGTTACCTGTATTAAGCGGTCAACCTATATTTAGCGGTCAGTTTTTATAAATATCAAACGAATATACCAAATGTGTTTTATGTTTAACTTTCTTTTACGCGGTCACTTTCTTTTGTTCTCTTGAATGACCGCTTAAGACAGGACCGGGTATTCGAAAACCATTTCCGTTCCAGCAGTCTTTGGCTAGTAGCTTTACATATTGCCCCATCTTGTTTTATCAAACTTTACAATATATATATATATATATATATATATATATATATATATATATATATATATATTAGCTAATACTTCTGTTGCATATTCATCCATGCATGAAAACAGTACACTTAGTTGATACTTCAATGTGGCGATGTACATGTTTTTGACCCAGTTTTATAGTTTGAACGCTTTTTGGACTTAACCTCACAAAATATATAGGCCAATCGGGGCTAGTAATGGTGTTAAAGTAAACGATTTCGATTAAAAGTAATTACATATACACCGTATTGATAACAATAGAAAAAGGTTATACGTTCTTAATTACAAAAAGAAACCCATGTCTCTCTCAACGGTATATAAATCAATACCTTTACAGATAACCAGATACATTCGTACTATCGTCAAGCCGATAGATTTTACTACGCGAAAAATATAATTTTCATGCTAGTCCCGGGGAATTTCCAACACGGGTGAAAAAAAAATCATATATTACTCTCGAATTTCCATCCCACTGCAAAACATTAATTTCTTTATTTCCGGATACAATACACTTTTTAAGCCACTTAACGTTGTGGACGGGTCATGAATATCAATTAATATATTATAAAGACTGTTCCTTGAACTCGGAGTCTTACACCTGGACGTCATACTGTCACAACTTCAGTTACAATGGAATTGATTGTACGAAAAATTGTCATTTGAACTTTCAGCCTAATTATCATTGACATTAATTAAATCTCAAAAGACTTGATAATATTTAAAAATAATAAATAATAAATAATAATAATAATTTTCTTTTGGAAATATTCAAAACTCACTGTATCTAAATCATTTTGAGAAGACAGATGATGCCATTTTAGTGAAATTGATAGTTCACACTAGTTTGTTCAGATCCAACAAGCCAGCATGTGGATGACGATGGAAAAGATAACACCAAGAAAACAAAGCTCTGCTGGAGCTTTTCTGATGACACAGCGATGGCGCGAAGTGTGGCCAGGTCTTTGATACAACACAATGGGCTTGATACTACAGACATGGCAAAAAGGTTCCTACATACTGCTATCTCTTACATTGTTCCTGTTGTTGCTACAATATGTTTATAAATTATACATAAGTCAAATTATGATTAAAAGCAAAATGACAATGGTATTTTTTTTAAATTTAAATTCGTCTTGTATATCACAAATGTGCATGTGTATATATAATGGTTTGAGAATATTTGGGAAAAAACCTAAACTTGTTTTGAAGCAATAATCATAACACCATAATTTTCTAATTGGAACACTAGTTTCAGGATCTTGGAACTATGGTCGACAAGTGAATAAAAACTAACACATTCTGATTTTTTTTTATTTCTACACGGTATACAGTATTAAAACACTATTCATTAACATACTCACATGTAGTTAGCAAATACAAGCGATGTCATTTAAAATAAATTTGACGTTACATAACTGAGTTCCGGAAATATTCGTAAGGAATTATGCAAATTTGTTTGCCAAATATTTCCAATGAAACCATACTATTTATTCCTTCGGTAGGTTTACATCAGAATATTTCAAGGAAAAGGACCGTGGGTACGGATATAAAGTCAGGGCTGTGTTTGACCAGTTACGAGAGAATGACTGCAGTGATGTGTTTGGTCCGGCACAGCGCCAGTTTGATGGTGCAGGTTCCTATGGTAACGGAGGGGCAATGAGGATTGGGCCAGCAGGACTTTTCACTGTCAAGAAAAATATGGACTTTGACCAGATAAAGGTATACATCGAACTAGTGTTTAGAAAATAAAAAAAATACCAAAACAGTTAAAATAAGTAAACAATGTCTGAGTGGGTATCTATGCCATTTGTTTGATCTTTCTATTTAGCCGTCTCCAAACTAATTTTAATTATATCTTTCATTCTTCAGATAATTTATTTTAATCCTTATTTCTCAATGGTATGGTGTGAATGTTATTATGAATACTAAAATGCTCTCTGGTGATGTTATTGTTGCAAGTCATAATGTTTACGTTCGTTTAGGATTTAATTTTATTCAGTGCTTCCGGTAGCCGAGTGGTTGGAGCGTCCGCCGACCGAAATCATTGTGGCCACGGTATGCCAAGGTCGTCGTATAGTCCTTTTGTTTGGCGCTCAGCATATAAGGATAGTTCGAGGACAGGCTGGTTCGGTGTTAGGATAGTTTGACTGGGTGTGGTATCATGTCACTCGTCAGCGGCGTGATATTGCAGTGTGGCAGCGCTATGTAGACAAAAATCCCCCAAATTACTGAAATACTATCGGTGGAACGTTTAACCTAATACAAATAAACAAACAGAGAACATTATTTTTGGAAAACAAGAGGGCCATGATGCCCTTAATCTCTCACCTGAGAAATATTGCTTTCAATGGTTTATAATATGAACATACTTAAAGTGGGACCAATTTTGACACAGGGCCATGATTAAAAACAAACTTTGGTAAGGTCATTATTTTAACAACTTTTGTAGTAGTTCACAAGACAATTCTACATACCAAATATCCAAGCTCTAAGCCTTGCAGTATTTCAGGAGAGGATTTTTCTATTTTTCCTATGTAAAATAAAGTGACCCCTGGGGCAGGGCAAATTTTGACCCTAGGGCCATGATTTGAACAAATTTTGTAAAGGTTTATAAGACAATTCTACACGCTGTAGGCCTTACAGTTTTGCAGGAGAAGATTTTCTAAGATTGCATTTTAAAATCTATTTTGAGCTCCTGTGACCTACTTTTTCAACCAATCATAATAATTTGTACAATTTTGTTAGAGGACATCATAAGGATGATTCCTGTGTAATTTTGTCAAAATCCCTTCAGCGGATTAGGAGGAGATGTTGTTTAATGGAAAAAGTTGACGCAAGACGCACGCACGCACGGACAGATGGACAGACGACAGACGCCGGACAAAAGGCAATCATAAAAGCTCACCATGAGCACGTTGTGCTCAGGTGAGCTAAAAAGGTAATACATGTAATTTTACTTTTGTGAATTAAAAGAACGGCTATGTACTCGTATTAATTTGATTCCATTTAAATATATGCCAAGAGAGAGAGAGAACAGAGAGAACAGAGAGAAAAGGAGAGAGAGAGAGAGAGAGATGTCACACTACAATAGCGATGACCATGTTTATGTATCTTTCCAGGATCTCACAGAGCAGATAACTCGCATCACACACACCCATAAAGATGCCATATTGGGTGCCATTCTTCAGTGCTATGCAGTAAACATTGCTTCACAAACAGAGAAGTTAGATGTTGATATGTTCATAGACTCACTCCTTGATAAGATACGACCATTAGAGGAAGAGGTGAATAAGAAAATAAACGTGAAACAAATAGAAAAAAAGAATGACAGGTAAATAAATATTTAGGATTCCATAAATAAACTTAGCCAGACATATCTTTAAAATGATATTCGGCGGCATGCTTAGTCACTTGCTGTACCGTAAGATAGCATTTTATTCCGGTACCGTTGCATAGCAACCATTCTCTGTTTCTCTGATTTTGCACACAGTTTTTATGTCCAGTTACATTGAAACCGCTTGGACCATGAGCCAATGAGAACACCGCATTTAAGCAGGTGCGCATAGAAATAAATTTCTAATAATTTCTGAATGGTCGAAATCCGGTGAAAAATCTAGATCATTAGCATAAGCATGCAACTGCCGCCGCAAAAAGGCAAATCACAAAAGTTGGACCATTTTATTATATTAAGACACTAATTTTATTCATATTCATTAAGATAATATGTTCATTAATTTTGCAAAACATTGGAACTGTCCGTTGCTTAACGATTAATGAAACATGGTACTTATGTTACTAATGTCAGCCCAAATTTCTCATCCCGCAGTGACAGCACGGACAGTAAAGAGGCCCCAGCCACTTACAGCTACAAGTTGGAGCTGGTGAGACGGTTCGCCAAACAAGACAACATGCCTTCTAATGATGAAGTCGGGGAGAAACTAGGTAACATCTTTCAGAATTTGATAAAACACAGTTAAACTCTCGTAAGGCAGTCAATGGAAGATTCCGAAACCCAGGTGGATGCAAATTATAATTAAGTTCAGCTGAATTTAGTTCAAACTTGGTAGGTGATTTCCTCATACCTCAAAAGTTCATAATAACATTTTATCAAAAGTGATAAAAAAGGGGGGGGGGGGGTATTCGTGTCACTTTGACAAATTTGTTTTGCGCTTTTTTTCGGCGCTACAAAACGTGTATTAAGTCTAGTTTCGCATACCACCGGGGTATTTCACTCGGATGATGCTTACCGAGTAATGTTTACTGAGTTATTGCCCCTTTTTAGTGAATTTTTTGTTCGATGTAGCCTCACTTGTTTGTGAACGCATGACTTTGAGCAGCGGACAATGAGTAACGTACTCCTATAACGTCTTGGCTTTGTATAGGTTAGTTCATAGTTGCCTTTAACTACACGATATAGTCACAAGGGCGGAGCAATTGTTTGTCGAGATGACAACTAGTTGAAATGAAAATTATTCAAATATACATTTGGTCTTATCTTGCGTCATCATCCGTAAAAAGATCAAAAGTGAGGGTAGACAGCTACGCCGAAATATTCACTGTTCCAGGAGTGTACATTGCAGCCCTTGACTCTGTCCCTGCAGCCATCTACTGTGTCTTAAGAGCAATGAGGGACATTGAGGGGATTTCCGTGAGTTATCTACTCTTGGACCTAATATTCCACATGTCATTAAGTATATAAAAAAACTTCAGAAAATAGAAATTATATGTATACGTGTGCCCGGTGGGTGTATGGTCTGGGTCCATCCCTTTATATTGATCTTGTGGGTTCAGTCACTGGCAACGGCATACAATATCGTAATAATGGTAATGGTATGTCTCCATAGCTTGGTACTGAGCTATAATGGTAGTTCCATGCCAGAATAATGTGTCTGGATTCATCCCACTTGGCTTGATATCACAGTAAGGCAGCACTTGGACAAAAGTCGCATGATGACTGAAATACTGTCGGTGAGACGATAAGCCGAAATAAACGGTCACCTATAAACACATTTATTCCTCTTTTATTTCCTGAACCTTCCCCCCAAATCTTATATCGATTTTAAGCAGACAACCGCATTATCACTACCAGTAACCCATGGTCCCAGTGGTCTAATTATTGAAATTTAATTGTATATGTTATTTTTTTTATTTTTATTTTTTTTACTTTGGCGCAGTCTCCATTGTCCACAGATTTCATAGTTTAAAATATCAGTACATGAATATTTTACAATTTTAAATAAATTTCCAGGGCCGCAATGCCTTTGAGCGAACCATTATCTATGCCATCTCCCTGGGTGGGGACACGGATACCGTGGCAACCATGGCCGGGGCAATCGCGGGAGCGTACTATGGACTAGACAGTATCCCTACACCATGGCAGTTGAAGTGTGAGGGGGTGAAGGACGCCAAGATTGACGCAGAACTGATGTGTAACTTGGAATGAGAGGCTGCATATGTGATATCTACAGTCATTTATTTTTGTAAAAAAAATCATTTGCTTAAAAATCAACCGACAGAGATTCATTTATGAATCAAAATTCCACCTGTCTGCAGGTGCCTTAACATGCCAAGCGTCATATTTAATGATAATGATAAATTATATGTCCATTAAGCGGCTTATTCACAGATGATCGATAGAAACTAAAAAGAATAATTTTTTACTCTCTCACCCTTTAATGTTTGGGAAGTCTTTAATTCCTGACAAATAAACTCGGCAAGTGTAGGTCACATTATACGGGAAAACGCTATTTTCATACACGCAGTTTCGGCAAAAACGGTTAAATACAGAATACGGTATCTCCGAAGCAGGTGCTTTGTGTCCCGCGCGAGACGTTCTGCAGCATGGTGTTTTCACCAGTTCAGGGTAGCGATTTCGCAAGTTCAGCCTTTGAAGATGTGAAGAGTGACTGTTGATCAACCAAGTGGCGGCAATGAAAATAGAAAATCTAAATACAGGTTTAATAATTTTAAATATAGTTTCAATACCGTCCGTGACGCTATTGCCTGTGAACTAAAACTATTTTTTTCAATCATGGATGGTTGCATTGGGCGATCATGCGTCTGTAGATAGGAATCGATAACGTAATACACACAGATTGTTAAAAATCAAATTATTAACCTATGACCATCTGTGAACGAGCTGCTTTAAGGCAAATGATATAAATGTATTAATCAACAATAAGCCACTTCAAATTTCTATTTTCTAATGTACATGAGAAACAAGAAATAATTAATTTGCGGTCCTTGTAACTAGCCCTCGAATAATTAAGAAGATGTATCAACACTCATTTTAAACATACGAACACACACTCTGGATAAATAAGACACCCAGAGGCCAAGGGACACAACTTTGTCACCTTTTTTTTCCGATATGTCTCTTGCAGGTTACTTCCCTTTATGGAAGTTAAGCCTGTCAAATAATTCTCATGTTGTCGGATATCCTAAATATGCATTGGAGAGCGAAGGGGAAAAAAGACACCTTGTACAGCATCAGAACCCTCTTCGGCCGCGGAAACGATGAAATTTTTTCCTGGCCAGGTAATCTGTAAGGCATTGGGACTTCCAAAGGAACAAAACCCTATAATAAAGCAAGTTGGAAAATGCTGATTTTGAGGTATGATGAAGATGTGTCAAAAGAAAAATATAAAAAAATGAACCCTCAGATTATTGTCGTTTTTATGTTGTTTTAAAGTTTAACTCTCGTATAAAAGGTGGAGGAAGGTTGGTAGAACAAACGACATACCTCAAGCCAGTTGAAAAATTTCATCACAAGATAAACGCGAATGATCAGACCGGAAATCGAACCAACAGCGGTGAAGGACTAAGAGACAGCGAGTCAGCGTCTATAACCACTTGACCACCGAGCCCCCACTTGATTACTTAAAAATGAAAATACCAAAACTACTATGACGGATGCTATAATTTGGGTACTATGGTCAGGTTTCCCAAAAAGGTCTGAACTTAGTTTCATTTTTTTTCGCTTTCAAGAAAAAATAAAATAAAACAACAATGGTAAATAATATGTAAAATATTTAATATAAATACCATCCATAAAAAAGAAACTTTTTGATTCCATATCACTAGTTTAAAATATTTATATTTGTTGCAGCCTTTATGAAAAATTAAATCAATCCACATTTATGATATCGAACTGGACGTAAATAAATAGAACATCTATATCAAACATGCGCAAATCCATAGTGGGTGAGGAATTGGGGACAGGATTGTCTTGAGTATATTTTTTTTTTTAGATAAAACAGGACCTTTTCTAATTTCTTTGATCCGCCGCTGAATCCTCGCATGTCAAGATTTGTATATAGATAAAACATGTTTGAGCATTGGAAAATTACAAGTGATTACATCGACTTGCATTATACCTTTATTTAACTAAAACAGAAAATAAAATACAATAAAGTAAAATAAATATTTAACTCCTTGGTGGCTAGTTTTGATGTGAATATATCAAGGTAATATGAGTATCATTAATTCATATTTCATGATAAAAGAGGAAAACTAGCGTTTAAATTATAAGTCTCAGCTAAAGCAATACACTCTAACACACTTATTGATGCACTATATCTTTCGACCAATAGATATTGTTCATTTTATATAATGAATATCTGCATTGTTGCCCTATTTAACTGTTTTTGCAAATTACTTTTTGCGACCAAGAGAAAACCATCATTTAAAAAGTATATATATATATATTGAATTGCTGCCCTATTTTTTCGACCGATAGAAATCATTCATTTTAAAATAAAATGAATATCTACATCATGGTTTTTTAACGGTTGCCTCTACGAGGAAAGAAGTCATGAACGCATAATGGTGAAATAAACACGAACATGTGGACTTTGAAAGCTAAAACACGTGTAATCCAGTGTGTGGTATCTTCCTTTCGAAACACAGAGGCAACCGGGCAGAACACCCGGCGGGTCTTCCGCAAGTGATATGGAAGACTTCCCACGTGAAAATTCCGAGTTTCCAGTCCGGAATTCGAATCATAAGCGATAGTAAGTTAGCGATTATGGCACTTAGCTAAAGAGGCCACGATAGCAAGAAGCACCAGAGGTATAGATTTAAAACAACAGTAATCGAACAACCTGCATAAGCGACCCTCTATTTTAAGCAGCCATCTTGTTCTAGCGGTCTGACTATAGCCACTTTGCCACGGAGACTCCAATCGGGTTATTTACACCGCGCTCTACTTACTGCATGTGCTACCTTGTTCAGCTTAAACTGAATATACCATTTCCTATTTTAATGCTGCTACCTATTATGCTTATAAAATATATAAACAAATAACATTACACTTCATGTATATTAAAGTCCAAAATTATTTTGAATTGAATTTGATACGAGCTGTTAACATTCAGAATTTGAAAGAGTACTTTCTAAACTATTTCTAAAAACGAACATTTCATCTAGACAACAAAGCAACATAAAATATATAAAAATGGCTAATTTTACACTGGCTCGTGTTAAGGTAATCATCCATTATTAAATTATAATCATGGTCCTTTACATGCTTAAAAGACGTCAGTGCATATGCAAGCATCCATTGACTTTGAATTATACGCTGTTTTGCTCAAAGTCTTTAAAGGCTAGCATTTACTATAAAATTCCCACGATCACTTGATGGACCATGATCACAATTTAATGATGGATGGATTACATTAAGCAATTATCTTTGGTTTACATTCTCATCCAGAATCTCATGTTCCTGGTTTACTACAATATCTCATGACCCTAAATGCAATTCCTTCAGATGAAACGATTTGCCCTTTCAAAAATAATTCGAGTCACATATTAATGACATAAGATAAAAAAATTTTTTTTTCGACATGATTTTTAGCAAATAAAGATGCAATAAAATGAAACTGACGGAGGCAATGTCTGACGAAACAGTATTAAATGCTAATTTATATGGTACACACATACATGCACAACTATATATAAATATATGTGTGTAAGAGAAACAAGCCAACTATAGTCTATATCACATAGAATAATGAGCTGATCAGTTGATTAACAAGCTAACACCAATGTCTAAATCAGTTCCAGTTCTGATTTGTTCTGTTGCCAAGGTGACCACATTTATGACACGATCCATGGGCTTCTGTCCACATTATTATAACATTTCCTGAAAGGATCAAAATCATATCAAGTACTATAGCAGACATGTTTAAGTCCTGGATTTGATTTGTTGTCAAGGTAACCACCAGGTTGTGCCCATTTTTATGGCACCAGCAAGTCCGTCAATCGGTTTCTTTCCATATATTGTAGCCTTTTCTGGAAGGTTCAACTTCATAAGTAATCCGTTAGTAATATCCAAATAATCCTGGTTGGCATTTTCAGATTGTTTATTTTTTCCCCATTTCCAAATAGTTTCTCGATAAAAATTTCCAATCACACATATCATTATAGCTTACAGATAAGAACACACTGAGAATGACTTCCGAACCTTTATCACAATTATACTGACTCTTGTACTGCATCTTGCTCCAGTTTTTGTGCACTGAATTTCCAAATCTGTCTCAAAGCAATGATTCTATGGTGAGAATTCTGGCAACTAAATTTAAAACTGGTATCGGTATCCATGCGTTAGTTTTACACTATAGTCAGATTTCGGCAGGTCATGTTTATTGTAGAAACACAAAAGGGCCTCGATTCTTGGGAAAAACTTGATCTTGTTTAGCGTCACTTTGCCATCCTGAAATGTTATAGATACAGCTAGATGAATATCAACCCTTACACTGGTGTCTGTACATTTGTGACAAGATCAGCCAGCACATCCGTGCAGTCTGATCATGATCAGCACTGTTCGCTCTTCAGTCAATAAATTTTCAGCAAGAACTAATGTTACAGTCCAAAATGAAGACAGGTCATGTCTAATTTAGCACAGACAGGGTTAAGAGCGAAGTGAACCAAAATAAAGATTCGTATGTTCCCAACAGTTAAATCTGTACATTTAGTTATATATTATTTTTGTCTTCACAAGAATACCTTTTAAAAAGACACTCAGCGTTGGTGAAATTATCAAATATGAATTTGAAATTATCAATGAAGTTACCGTACAGCTTATCGCCTGTCAGAATAACTACATGTATATTCATGTACATTGATGTAACTACTCATCGGATGATCTTTTGTATTTTGGCTTAAATTTTACAATTACAATTCACCATCTTCTTTATAACTTAAGCTTTACAATAAGCTCTATTTTTGCATAGATTATGAATCAGTTTGCTGATTAATAACATAAAAATTAATAAATTAAATAACTATCTAACTAACTTTAGGAAGTCATGTAACAGTAACATGATTTGCATTGTTTCACCATATTTAACCAATGAATTGATGATATATATTCATTCGGGAATGATAATCTTTTGATTGATCTGTTAAGTAGGTCAAGTGTTTGGTTAGCCAGCAACGCCGAAAAAATGTATATACATGTTGTATTTGTACAGAAACCTTTTTAATACATCATAGTGTTTTGAAACTACTGGTCCCAGTGACTGGGTGATAAGAACGTCCGCCCCGAAACCGGGAGGTCGTGGGTTCGATCCGTAAAATGACACTGGTTTATCTACCTTCTGTTTTCGCCAAGCGTGGTATATTGCCACTTATCTGGAGTGCTATCACTCTAAGGTAGCACCGTATCTGTCTCATGTAGGCAAAATGTCCCCGAATGTCTTTAATACTGTTGAAGGGGCGTTAAACTCAAACAAACAATTATGAACCAATCAATTCGACAATCAAATATGTCAGTGCAATCTTTTTCTGGAAATATTTATAAACAATACCAAATATAACTTATATAACAATCACCAGTACCGTTTCAGTAACGACGAAACTTTTAACGCCCTTGTTTGTTTGTACAATCAACGCCTGAAACAAAACAAAAAAAACAGTTATATTACAAAAGCGACAAAAAAATGGAAACAACAACTTGGACATATGTGGTTGTAGTAGTGGAAAAATAGTAGTAGTAGCAGTAGCATTTTTGCCATCAATAATAATACATGTAAAATAAGAAGTACGTAGTAAATAGTATCATTTTAAAGTGGTGGTTATTGTATTAAAATATTCCCCCTAAGCATACACTCTATAAATAGACTACGGAAATCTAGAAGGGGTTTAACAATCTATTATTATTTATAAAGCCAACCATCCACTACAGAGGGTCACGTGATATTATAATTACCCTGCCTCCCTGTGAGCTGTTCCTGATGAGAAACGTCCCCTCTGGTTTTCCCGCCAGATTCCTGCAGCAGACGACAGATATGGTGCTCTCGACAAAAAAGTCAAACACGAACAACAATCACCAATCAATGCCATTAAAATATGCCATTTTTGAGAGCTACGAAATAATCATACATATAAGAAACATATAATCCAGTCTCTGTATATACACAGTACCATTTTGTTACTTGTTTGATATTTGTAAGCAAATCTGGATTGAATAGTGAAATAGGTATTTCCATTCATGTAGCAAAATAGAATTACACCTACTGTAAGGTTGTTTGACGAGATATATACTATTAACCTTAATGATTTGGGTTAATAGACGGACTAGAAGGTTTGTTTTCGTGAAATTGAAAACAAAGAGAGAGAGAGAGAGAGACAGACAGACAGAGAGAGAGATAGTAATTTACCTGACCGCCTCCTGTCGATCAGTGCTATCCAAGAAATATTCTTCTTCTGGAAAGAGCTAATGATCAGAAAATATAAAAAAAACAATAAATATAAAAGTAAAAAGTACTCAAAAGTACACATTAGAGTAAAATGGTGAGATTTACGAACTAAAAGAAAAATGCTATGACTACAAAAATGCTTGATATATGAAGGGACTGATAACCAGTGAATTGATAAAATTAGCTTAGAAATCCATTAGGAAACTCAGTCTAATATAGACTGTATTACACTTTTCGTCTGTCTATTTTGTGAGTCATATGACTGAAATATGCAGCTTAGAATCATTGAGCGGATGAAGCTCAGCTCGTACTACTAGTTATTACACGTACTTTCGTCCCACTGTCTAATTTTCAAGGAGTGCCACGCTGAATCGCAGCTTCAGTAAGTTTATTCTGAAATAAGCTACTGTAAAATCATTAATTTTGTGGGGGTCTAATTTTCATCGATTTCGTGATCGACTTAGTCTAAAACGGTTCGTTTCATAGACATTCACGTTTTCTAAAACATGGTTCCACGAGTATATGTGCCAAATACATTGCGTTCATTACAGAATACAAGAAATTTAATGCCAAATAAAATTGATGATACAAGTGAAATCAGGTATACTTACATTGATGTAATCCTCGCCTGTGTCTTCGTCTTTACCCAGATTGTTGTTTGGGGGTTTGACTGGGGAGTATGGAAGCTGGGACTGGACCTGGCCTGGGGTAGGGGGGAGGGGGATCCGCGGCCGATCAGATATGCTTCTTCGGGTGTTGTTGATGGGACGCACGTTCAAACCCGCCATACCTGCGTCATACAACATATATGTTCTCATATAATATATATATATATTGATGGGCCACGAGAAAATATTCGATATTTGGTCATTCAATGTGTTCTTGGGAAACGGTCTGAAGTAATATAAGTAGAAACAAGAAGTTGAAAGTAGGTGTGTGTGTGTGTGTGTGTGTGTGTGTGTTTAACCACTCTGGCTCATTTTCCCATTAATTCTTGACAAAATAGATAGAAAGGTTTCGTATGTAGCTCGCCATTCCATTTTATCTGTATTTGTTATTTGTGAACAATATCGAATTTCTTGAATAAATACTGTTGGGATTAAACATATAGGTAGGGCATGGATTGTTCAAACGAATCACACACACAGAGAAAGAAAGAAATCCACCCCGTTTGGCAATACGTGTACATCATTTTTCTGATGGAAAAAAACTACTCCCATAAATATACGTATATTCGTATTAAAGTGTTGTGCATATTTTAACTATTGCACATCACCAAAATCCCAATAGTGACTCATTATATTTCTGACATCATAAAATATGGAACAGGAAGTTGAGGGTGTATAACTCTAATATTTACTGTGATTAATAGTAATCCCGCGTTAAAATCTAAAGATAACCATGCAGGGGCGAAACCAGGGGCAGTATTTTTTAGTCAAACACGAGAAACGTTGCAAACAGACAGTGATAAAAGTGAAAACTTGGGCTCCCCAATTTAAATGCCTTCACAACATAAATATTTCTCGTTAAGGTAATCCATCTATCATTAAATTGTGATCATGGTCCATCAAGTTATCGTGGGAATTCTATAGTTAATGTAGACTTTGAGCAAAAGAGCCTTTAACTTCCCAGTCGATGGATGCTTGCATCTGCACTGAAGTCTTTTTAAGAAGGATCACGGTTATAATTCAATGATTGGTGGATTACTTTGTACGTCACTTTTACATCTATATGTTTTTCCTTTTTCACATTTTATGACGACTTGTACGAATTGCATTTGCGTACGTGCGTTTGCCTCGATACACGCTTGATACGCATGACTACCTTGCCCTGATGTTTTATTTTACTTGCAATAGATCATAAATCAATATTTAAACTTGCTGACTCGATTTTGTTTAACCTCGATGAGTTTTACATCCCTGCGTTTATCTATTAACCGATACACCACTTTATTGTTTATCTCAGGCCTGTTTATTTCATATTTATAATGATGTGCGAAATTAAATCAAATGTAAGAAAACAAATATGATACATGCACATGTATTTCAATATTGAAAATGTTGCATTACTTTAATTTAATATAGACCCTTTTAAAATGGTACAATTACTGTCATTGCCTGTTAAAATATCCTTGTCACCAGAAAAAGTACTATATAGTTGATCTACATATATTTATCGTGTATGTTCTTCAGCGCATATACATAGCTTTCATTTCTTTTGTCATTGTGTCCTTTATTTTATCCTGTATCCCTAACCGAGTTGGAATGAGTTTGTAAATGTTTTAATTTTTTATCATATCTTTTTATGTTCTGTTCTTTGTGTGTTATCAATCACGTGACCTGTCAATTACACACCGAGTCTATTATAAATAACGGACATATTGTGACTGTCGGTGATATATTGCCTAGCCGTTAACGCACTTCAGTACGTGATATTTCGTGTTGTTGTAATGTTGTAATGGTTTCGCATCTCCTTTCGTTTTAACATTTTTTTTTCCTTTTTAAGAGATCATGCTTCTTTTGACAATTACAGTTGCAGGTATTGTTGTATTGTTGTATTGTTGTTGTGGGGGTGGACAATAATCATTTTATATGTGTTTGTAGATGTTTGTATGAATATTGGAGAAAATATGTAAATGAAAAAAAAAACAAAAAAAAAAAACACAACTATTTACACTGTGTCACAGACCATCAATGTTATATTTTTGAAACTAATAAAAAACTTTGTTATTGAAGATGATGTGTACAATGTACAAATCTTTATAAAAATATATTCAGTTATAATCACAGTTTAATCCCATAAAAAGAACACAAATTACAAGACTGTGATGGGGTATTTTATATCTTTGTACAAAGACAGGAAGGGCATGCGATATGATTAGCATATTCATAAGTTTTATAATATTTTAAACTGACTGTTTTTATCGAATATCACCAGTGTTAGCGATAGTATATATTGTATATACTTTAGGACTTTAATAACGCTCCAGGTATAAAACTATTATGTTTCAGGTTTCCAAAGGTTGGTCCTTCTATTAAACTCGTTTTTTCTTTAGTGTTGAAATAAAAGTAGGACAAAAACAGGACCAATTCGTTGCTGAAATTTCTAAATGATTTAAAATTGTTTGAAAAATGTGAAATGATATATTCGACTTTTTTCCAAGGTGAGGCGTTTTTAAAGTTCCTGAGTTTATTTAAACATACATGAATGAATTAATATGAAGTTACGATACAGCGGGATAAGTAATTCAAATCATGCACATATGAACAGCGTATGTTTGAGTTCTGGTTTGAGTAACATCCAGGTTTATAAAGAAACAATTGTAGTATAACATTTATATAATTATCCCTTTCCCTCATAGAGGAAAACCATGAAAAGACCTATGCGAACAACATAAAACCAGATCAGCCTGCGAGTAACTCGCAGGCTGATCTGGTTTTATGCTGTTCGCTGCTCCTCAGTGGTCTGGAAATGAGGACTTTAAAATTAAATTTGGTAAGGTTTAACTGTGGTTTTCTGCAGATCAGGCTTTATGTGGTACCTACTGAGTGCGTCAAAATGAGTCTATATGAGGGAAAGGGTTAAGGTCGATTGTCTATGATAAAGTAAGTTTCAAAGTATACATGTTTACATTTGAAAGATTTACAGTAGTTACTATAATGCATAGCTATTGTTAATACATTTCCTCGGTCTGAACTTCATCTTTGCCATATGTGTTTGTCCATGTAAATCAATTTAACTATGGTTTAAACTTGTAATGATGATAATCCATTTATCACCATTTTGGCAAAATAAAACAAGAGGGCCATGATGGCCCTGAATCACTCACCTGAGAAATATTGCCTTCATTGCCTTTTATATAACAGTAATACTGAATACAAAATCCATGAAGAAGTGCAGCAAAATAATTGTAATTCCACATAAAAACTGTACCTGCGGTCCAAATTTTGATGGTCATAGCTATACAATCAAGTGACCCCTAGGGCGTGACCAATTTATACCCAACAGCCATGATTTGAACACTTGGTTAAGGTCCACAAGGCCATGTTAATCAACATCTAAACCCATGGTCTTATGGTTTCTGACAAGATCTTTTAAAGACTCTCCTATATAAGTCTATGTAAAACAAGTGACCCCTGGGCGGGCCAATTTTGACCCCAGGGCCATGATTTGACAAACTAAATACATGTCTATAAGGCCATGTTACACACCAAATATCTAAACTCCAGGCCTTGTGGTTTCTGACAAGAAGATTTTTCTAGATTTTCCTATATAAACTTATGTCAAATCAAGTGACCCCGGGGGCGGGACCAATTTTGACCCCAGGACCAGATTTGAACAAACTTGGTGCATGTCTATAAGGCCATTTATACACCAGATATCTTAACTCAAGGCTTTGTGGTTTTTGAGAAAGAAGATTTTTCTGGATTTTCCTATATAAGCATATGTAAAATAAAGTGACCCCTGGGGCGGTGCCAATTTTGACCCCAGGGTCATGGTTTGAACAAACTTGGTAGAGGTCCACTAGACAATGCTACACACCAAATAATTAAGGTCTAGGCCCTGCGGTTTACAGGAGAAGATTTTCAAAGATTGCATTTTTAAAACCTATTTTTAGCTCCTGTGACCTACTTTTTCAACCAATCAAAACAATTTGAACAATTTTTATTGAGGGCGTGATAAGGATCATCAGCGGTTTAGGATGAGATGTTGTTTAAAGGAAATTGTTGACGCCGGACACACGCACGCACAGACGCACGCACGCACGGACGACGGATGCTAGACAAAAGGCGATCACATAGCTCACCATGAACATGTTGTGCGCACGTGAGCTAAAAAGTAATATCACTTCGTCACAAAAGCATACTTCAAATCAACATACCGACTAAAATACTTAATGTAAAGTAGTCGATTGTTTCGATGTCTCATTATTAAAACAGATTTACGCGTTGAAATTGTATGTGTAGTGTAAAAAATAATAAGATCATATTGGCTTAATTTTTACCGCTCACTCGAAAAATCATTATCACCACCAACAACAACAAAAAGAAAAAAAAGAAAGAAAAACACACACAAAAATCTTCGAAAATGGCCTATCACTTTCCATTCCTATCCAAGTAATCGCTTATACAGATACATGATCATTCTCTTGTATGTACTGCACGTGAAAAAGTATTGTACGAGAATTTAACGATTTCGAAGAATCAATCGTTTTGTACATGCAGTTACAAGTCGCATATTTTGATTCCAATACTTGCCTGTCTTAAGTGGAGCTATCCATCTAGCCTGTGATAATCAGTATTATCTTACTTTATTTAATGGCAAAAGAGGTGTGCATACAAGGCTTCTTTAATTGAAATACATTATGTTCTCTCGAAATGTATATCATGTTTGGGCTGCAAACATTCTGCCATAAATATTTAGAATAGCAAAATATATAAAATCTCCACATCATGTAGGGCATATAATGCTCAAAATGTTCTACATTTATTACGGAAATGAAGAAAAATTTAAGTATTACTTATCGTTTTCTCTCAAAATGTATATCATGTTTGGGCTGCAAACATTCTGCCGTTTGTAGTGTTTGGCGATAACTACAGTGACGGTGTGGCTGGCATAGATTTATTTCAGTCCCAAGGATTAGCAAGGTCGTGCGGAGTAGTCGAGGCTTTTAACATGATCTCTATGGTTCCCACAAGATCTCTCTCTAGGCTTTTGGACGGTCGCTATAATTGTGTTACATCTAGCCAACGTAACATATTTTAAATAAACAAATATTTGTAATAAACGATATCACAACTGAGACAGACGTGCATAACAATGCACGGTCCTGTATAATTCTATTGTATCTATATACGGTAGTAACAATGAAAAGTAACAATGTTTAGTAGTATAACATTACGTTTATATTTTAAACTTTAGGGAAATTATCGCAAGAGAAGAAAAATTAAATAACTATAACCCACTATGAAAAAAGAAAGATTTCATCATTTGACCTCCCCCACCCTAAACAAGTCTATTGGGTGAAAGTCACACATAATGCAGCCTCATCGCGGGCGGATGGACCCTAATAAAGGTAACATCTTAATGGTTCCAATACATTTCGGATCTTATGGCCTTTCACGGAGATAACCAAGGTTTCCTAATGTTTCATTATGGTACCTTGGTTATCTTGGTAGAGGTTAAGTGGTCCAAGACAAAGCGGAACCATAACAGGGACTTTACCTTAAATCCTTAAAAAATAGTAGTATTAGACATTACAGTTTTGGAGCTCACCTGGCAGGATAGCCTTAGCCCCCGCGGGCAACCCAGGCAAGGGTTTACTGTTGGTCTTTGTGTGGGCAGCTTTCTCCTTTGTGTCCACCTCATCGTACTCATCCTCGTCATCTGTTTCTTCAAGGTCATACTCGGACTTGGCAGGTTTGTATTTCTTTTCTGGTTCTGTTACAAAATAATAAAACTTTTGGTGATGTGGTGCTCCTCTCCAGTTTTTCAGCCACACCTTTCCTGGAAGGAACTATCCGAGCAGGCTTTCGTCTGTTTGTTCATTTATTATTGTAGCTGAGATTCTACACAGTCTGCACCCATTGTTCCAAACCATTTGAAGTTTTGTTAATATTCATCAAATCATAAATTTATACATTAATATTCATGGGGTAAGGGTGTTAAAAGTGACCACTAAAATTAAGGTTATACAGTTAAAATTCTTACCTCTTCTACCCACGGGTTTGTCTAAAGGTTTAGGGACGGGCGGCAGTGGGCCCTTGGGTTTAAAATGGGGCTTCATCATCGCGATTCCCTCGTCACTGTCCGCAGAACACTTGTCTCTGAGAAAGAAACCAGTAACTTGGCAATCATCATAGGACACCCATGGGCAAAGCGTACAAAATACGATTGAAAAATGGAAAGAAGTAGTATACTTATTTTAGCCTTAAAATGATATGGAGAAGAAGCTCATTGCTTTTTATTAAAAAGCATGTTATGTCGTTAGAACATTATCTATACTCAATGTAAAATATATCAATAATTCTGTTTGTTATCAGACAATTGTTCAATCATTTGGGGACTCTATCTGCTTGAGACAGATATAGTGCTGTTACACTGAAATATCACACCGTAGACATGTGACATGATACCGCACCCTGTCACATTATCCTGAAGCCGGGCCAACTAGTCCTGGGACTACCCTGCCTATACACAGACGGCCAAGCAGGGAGCCAACAGTACCACTTTAACGACTTTGGTATGTCGCCGTTAGGGGCGATACTTGGCGTTCTTTTACACGAAAGCTTATAAAGCCTTTTCTGAAACTAACATAGCTTAAACGCTTGTTTTATTTTACGTCGATTGGTTACACTATTTTGCATCTTAAACCTACTCCTTTCAACCGTTCCTGGGTAGGATCAGTACATTGCGGTTCGAACCCAAAAACCTTAGGATTCAAAGTCCTGTCCGTTACTACTAAGCCACGGTATGTTACTGCGCAAGTCAACACACACAGAGAGAGAGAGAGAGAGAGAGAGAGAGAGAGAGAGATTTACCCAACATTGTTGTGTGACTGTAGGAGTGCCTCTTTAAGAAATTCTATCCATGTCTGAAATGTGAGTTTTTAAATTCATAATTAAGATCATTGGAATGATAAACATACAGATATCATATAACACATATATCATATATACCGTCAGACCTATGTTAGTGGTCATTCCTGAATAACACCTGAATAACACCCCACCTTTGATCAAAGTCCAGTGATTGGATTCCCAGCATTTAATGTATAGAAAATATAACCTCTGAATAACAGCCACCTCTAGATAAAGACAAGTTTCAATCTTCTATGAGTGGCTTTTGTTGACAGGTGTACTGAATTATCATTTGCTTGAAAATGTTGACGCATTTGCATAGGCACCACGTTATCTATATTGAGGTTTCTGGTTCGAGACCGTGCAAGACGAC
This sequence comes from Solen grandis, assembly GCA_021229015.1. Classification (NCBI taxonomy): domain Eukaryota; kingdom Metazoa; phylum Mollusca; class Bivalvia; order Adapedonta; family Solenidae; genus Solen; species Solen grandis. The sequence continues at coordinate 20,228,301 of CM037785.1, read as the reverse complement.
CTTTTCTAAATGAAGAAGGTTGCCAATTACTTACAGATGATTCACCTCAGGGGATGGCCCTCCCAATGAACGAGGGCCAGATTATTGGCCACAGTTGGATGACTAAGGCTAATAGCTATTTCAGAAAAATAATCATTTGAAAAGGACGTGTGCACTCAGTTTGCGTGAAAATATCATGGAATATTTTTGTTATTTTTGGAAATTTATTGTGTCAACTTACTAAAATGTAAACACTTATGTACTGAAAAATGAACAGCGCATTGTTCAAACTTTACACAAATGTTTAGACCAAAACGGAAACAAATAAAACAGCTGAATTTACGAAAGTCGGAGTTCAAATATCCTTTTTGCAAATGAGTTTATTTTGAAGATACAGTAAAATCATTAATTTTCGTTGGCATTACAGTTCGTAGAATTTGAAATTAAGTCAATTTCGTTGGCACGTATATTCGTGGATTCATGTTCTAGGACACTTGAGGTTGATAAAATTGACAATTTTCGAGGGGATTAATATTCGTGAATAAAACCGTCCACGAATTCGACGAAAATATTAGTGATACGCAACCTTCTTAATGAATTAAAGATTCTACAGTAACCAGCTTAACAGACACAGTAACAGAAGGAACGTAACACGGAACTTAATTCGGACAATGAAAAATACCGCAGTTGCGGTTCTTTTGTACAGTCTTAAAACACAAATATTCAACCCATTTAAAAAGGAAGTGAAAACCACTGCGGCACGAAGTTGAATAGGGCGAATCATATCGTATAACGCTATAATGATAACACTAAGAAAATGACCTTACGTTTGACCTATTTACGGATGATGACGCAAGATAAATCAAATGAATACTAGAATGATTTTCATTGGTAGAAAATGCCTATACTAAGGTAAAAAGGTTACGCGCAGTTGTTTGAGACGACAATTAGATGCAATATACGCTTCGTAATTACGAATTATTAATAAAATATGTAGATTGAATTACAGTTTCTTTGATAAGCATATATTTGTTTAATCGAAATACTTCTCTTCGATGCACATTGAAACCTAATTCTGGCCGTAAGTGATAAACATCTGCAATATGCTACAGCCTGTTTCAGTGCCTCCGTAACTCCACTTCATTACAACGATGTTTACTCTGCTGATTGCGGTAGAGGGGACATATTACGGTATACATCCTATCACCATAATCCCAATCAACGCCGAATATCTTTTTTAAAACAGATTTCCTGTTAATGTTACCATCGTATACAATATTATTCGACCCATTCAACTCCGAGCACAGCGTCGGAAACCACGAACGCTCATTCTGTTACTCCAAACATCGCCCTTTAGTTTGCTCGTTATCAATTATTTGAAAGCCGCGCCACTATTCGCATTCCCACTAGGTAGTGGGGATTTTTGGACCAATAGAAACTTTCGTACTTAACCTTTACCGACTAACAGATTTTAAATCTCCAACTGAAGAGTACTCATTTATGTAAGCAGCATTTTGACTGGTTGGCTTACTTCTCATGAATATCCTTAAAACGATAATATGCTAGTCAAGTATCCCGTCAGTGAGTATCCGACGTTTGTTTCGAGCTCTTGTGGTGACAACTCACTAATACATGTTCGGATGAATTCAGTACTTGGTCTCTCAAAATGCAAGTATATAGAGAGAAAGTATAGAGAGGCCAATATACGCTATTAATATAATATCACTCGTAAGTTTGCTGTAAGGATTAATCGGTCTTCTGGGCTGCACATTTTTCTTGGAAATTTTCAACTTATCTAAATGCTTACTTAATCAATTACTTTGAATAATATAATATTTGACTTGAGCGAAAACTTCGAATTGTTTCTTTACATTAGTCACAAGTGTAATAATTTACTTTAAATTATTTTGATTGGTTCAGCCAGCTGTGATGTCATAGCTTTCAGAACCGTTCAGACAAGCCAGAAATACAAGGAAAGTCATTGACTTCTTGTCTACACGTAATGTAAAGTTACAAAATTTTAATGAGTTCTATAAAAGTTCGCTTACCTTCCGTCTCTCGTCAGTTTCACAGCAGAAGTAGTGACTGGGGCTGGTGTCGTACTCGTGTTTGATCTCGAAACAGTTCATGATCCCTGGTAGCTGGGTCTCGCACACACTGCTTGCAGATTCCAAACATTTATGTTATCATTTAAAAAATTAGTATTTATATATATTCGATAAATCTTGAACAAATATCAAGGGACAAAAAAAAACAAAAAAAAACAAAAAAAAAAACAAAAAAAAAACAACGAAAAAAACAAACAACAACTCCCCCCCCCAAAAAAAAAAAAAACAACAAAAAAACAAAATGCAGGGTAACAGAATATGATAACGCCCTCAAAAGTAGAAGCAAGAGACCATCTGCTTATCTGCTTTAGATGTCCAGTCTCACCACCATTTTGAAGGTTTCATTCCTCTTGAAGTATGGGGTTGTGTATTTAAACCTTTATAAACATTTTTAAATACCGTTTACTACATTCTTTCAAACCAGGAGGTAGCCAGTCTTTTTAAACTTTTACGCCCATAGAAAGGTCTGGAGGCACAGAAGCCGGAAACAAGCGAAAATTTAAAAGAGAAAAATGCGCGTTCAGGAAAAATAAACAAAGCATTCCTTTAAATAGAATAATTTTAAACTATGAATATGATCGATCAAAATTAACTAATACTGTATTCATACTGTAAACAATACACAATGCTTGAACCCCCTACCCTTCTCCCCTTTTTATTGCATTTTCGGGTTGTTTTTTTCTCAACCGTCTCAGCGAGATTCATTTTAGATTAGCTATGCATGCCTTAAATGGAACATGTATCTACATATTTTAACCCTTTCCCTCATAGAGGACACCATGAAAAGACCTATGGGAACAACATAAAACTAGATCAGCCTGCGAGTAACTCGCAGGCTGAAAAGGTTTTATGCTGTTCGCTGTTCCTCAGTGGTCTGGAAATGAGGATTTTGTAATTAAATTTGGTAAGGTTTAACTGTGGTTTTCTGCAGATCAGGCTTTATGTGGTACCTACTGAGTGCGTCAAAATGAGTCTATATGAGGGAAAGGGTTAATTAAACAGATCAGGCTTTATGTGGTACCTATTGAGTGCGTCAAAATGAGTCTATATGAGGGAAAGGGTTAATTAAACAGATCAGGCTTTATGTGGTACCTATTGAGTGCGTCAAAATGAGTCTATATGAGGGAAAGGGTTAATTTTTTTAATATTAGTTAGTACTAACATTGTTGTGGAAATTTGAGCCTGATAAAGTAAATGACATCCTCCTACAATACTTTGCGTTAAGTAGAGAAATACTTTCATTCTCGTAGGTAAATTCGCATTCCATCATTTCTGTGTACGTGACTAAGTTGATATGAATTATTACCTTAAAAACTAAAATGAAAATATTACCGGTAATCAAAAAATAAAACATATTTGTATATCATTTCAGAAACAAGAATGATGAAATTTGACCCCTAAGTATATCGGTATTACTTAAGGCTGCATATGGTTGGTAGAATTCATCTTGAAATGTTCGTGACCTTGTGGAATCGAATTATTTCAGATAGAAAAATGAATCCACGAATATATGTACATACCAACGAAACTGACTTATGACAGATTCCACGAAATTCAATGTTAACGAAATTTAATGAGTTTATAGTACATGAAATATCTTCCTCGGTGTTTTTTTTTTTTTTTGTTTTTTGTTTTTTAATCTAAAATCCGCATCTCTATTTTTATTGTACCTCATAATAAAAAGAGGAAAAGACTAAGGTTTGAAAACATTAACATAAATGAAAAAGGAATATAATTAATTACTTCCCTCCTTTTATAGTTGTCCTTTCATGACATGTTATGCATGTCAGTTGATAATACATTTCTTCCTGGGAATTTTTAAGCTAAATTTAGAATATGCATGTATTAATGAGATATTTAGAAAAGTGGTAAACCAATGTTCTGAAAAGTGTTTGGCTTCATAGTTTATATGATATGACTCAATACAGACTGTTTCTGATTCAAATTTGATGCTGAAAATGTGTATGTAATATAGCTAATCTTTTGCTTCTTTTTGTTTCTTTACCCTTTTTCTTCCTTTCTTTTTGTTCAAGTTTATCGCTATAACGACTTAATATATCTGTACAATTAAGTATCTTGTTATAACGACTTTGTATCTCGTTACACCGAATCAGTTTCCCGTTATAACGATTTGGTATCTCGTTATAACGAAATAAGTAAAATTTTAAGTATTTCGTTTCAACGACTAGGCATCTTGTTATCATGGCTTGAATGGACACGTTATTTCTGAAGAGGTGAAAAGCTAACCTCACCTGTTGTATATAGACAGGGAAAACGCGCTGACTGGCTTATCCGAGAACTCATCCTTGAAACAGTAGACACACCCCTGGGATATCACGACGAATTTTTGACGCCCTAAAATCATATTAATATACATTACAAACTCATATAATCATAAAAATGTGTTTCTTACAGTTAACACTTTTTCTAATTTTATGTCGATTGTGAAACACGTTCTTGCAACTTATACTAATCCCTTTCGACGGTTACTCGGTTGGACCAGTACTTTGTGCCTGGAAATTGGTTGTTTGTTTGAGTTTTACCGACTCAGAGTTTTTTTTCTCAATCTGGTGCGTTTGTCTACAAGAGACGGATATATTATTGCTGATATATCACGTCCTAGACATGTGGCATGACATCACACCTGGTCACATTATCTGGACACCGGGTCAACCATTCCTGGAACTACCTTGTCGCATATCAGAATCAATTTTTACTACTATGGTATTCAGCGGAAGGGGATCGAACAAATGGCGACCTGGTCACAAGGCGGTCATTTGGAGACTAAGTCCAATTGAAATCACACTCTAGTGCCATGTCGTGGCATGATGCCACACATAATCACATTATCCTGACATGGTGCCAATCAGTCATTGAACAACATCCAGTAAATAAACATATTAATTAAAACGGCTTATTCAAAATAAATGAATAGTCAGACCTAAAGGGAATAAAATATGGAGTGGGGTGAACTACTGGATAGCGGCCACCTCCAAATCATTCCCTTTGCTAATATTTAATCTTCTCGTATATTTATGTATTTCTTTAACATTAACAACTTACACTTGGCCGATCCGAACAGTCGCTCTCGCCTCCCACGTTTACGTAGATGCCCATAGTGGGAGTAGCTGATCTTCAACAGATCCTGGGCACCTGTAGGGGTAAGTTTCATGACTCAATTAAGTAAAACATCGATAATAAGACCACCGTTGTTGGTCACACAGTTGGTCTTGATATTAATGTGCTCCGATCAAGCAGTACAGATGAGGTGGTCTGAATATTACAAAGGTTCTGATATTGAGGTGGTCTTAATAGCGAGGTGTTCCTGACATCGCGGTTGTCCTTAAGAAATTTGGTTCTAGTAGCAAGAAGCTCTGTATATTTATGTGGTATTCATAGTGAGGTGGTCATAATATAAAGTTTGTCTAAAAATTGCGTAGTCTTTTAGTGAGGTTGGTCTTAACCCTTTCCCTCATAGAGGATACCATGAAAAGACCTATGCGAACAGCATAAAACCCCAAGGGGTTTTCTGTTGTGTTATTTTGAATTATTTGGTAAGGTTTAACTGTAGTTTTCTGTAGATCAGGCTTTTTGTGGTACCTACTGAGTGCGTCAAAATGAGTCTATATGAGGGAAAGGGTTAAAGTGATGTGGTCCGAATGTTAAAGCAGCTCGTTCATAGATGGTCATTGACTAAGACTTTGATTTTTAACTATATGTGTGTTTTACGTCTATCAATACCTATCAATATCTACAAATGCAATGTCACCCAATGCAACCATCCGTGATCGTAAAAAAATGGGTGCTTTCCCCATTACAGGCAATAACGTCAACGGTATTGAAACTATATTTAGACCGATTATTTAGTCCCGCATTCGCTAACTTCATAGATGAACTTACGAAATCGTTATCCTTTTTGTGCCCTCTATTTTTAGAGGTGGCCTTTATTGTTTGGTTGGCATAATAGTGAGGGGGTCCAAATATCAAGATGAGGTAGTCTTTATGCGAGTTTATCCTGTATGTCACTGAAACAGCTCTCGAAAACTAAGATTTTCAGCTCTAATTCAATTATCATACTCACATTCATGCTAATTGGATATGGGATATATTTCAGAACAAGCTTAAATATCGAGTACACTAATCACATCGAACCACCCAGTGTATCTGTTTATTTATAACCTATTTACTTCTGTACAACTATGCTCATATAGTTCGGTAAATGAAATCATATGCATGTAATGTAATACAGTTAGGTACATGTATTTGCACTTGTAATCGATGTATGCATGCACTTTAAAAATGTGTCCAAGCATTAAATTTCTAATAATAATATTTCTAGTAATATACAGATATGGGAGTGTCATAAAAGACCAAAATTGATTGACCTAACTACAGTTTGTCTAGAACGAATGATGATTCATTTACAAGGAAATTATTTGTATATAGTAAGTCACTTACAATGTAACTATTTGAAGGAGACGACTCATTGATGTGTTCAGACACAGTGGGAAAACTGGCTGTGTATATACATAGTACGCTGATATTTTATTTCTTTAATTGTACATGTTTTCCACCATCATAAAAGAACAATGGTGACTACAAATAATATACACAAAAAAAACTCAAGCATAATATGGCTGCCGAAGCAAATGTAACACAAGAAAGTCAGTAGAACTGACAGATGCTCCCCGAAGAACGTCATTGTTACAAATAAGGCCTTGGTCAATAGGTGGGAGGATATGTTGAAATCCCCAATTCTAAATCATATCTATTCTCCTCATCAGATGAGATGTTTTACCAACTCTAATTTGGAGACATAGTAACAGTTTACTATTTAATATGATAATACGTGTTACTCATCAGATATTTCATTGATTTTTTTTTAAGTTTTTATACTACTAAAAATTAAGTCATACATTTCAATGTGTGCTCATATCAAGGAGGTTAACCAACACTCTTGACATATGACTGGATATTTGAAATAGTGTATAATGGCCTAAACAACAATCAGCTGACATGATTATGATTGACATTACTAGCATATTGAATTTTGTGGGGTTTTGTTTAAATGATATCTCCTGTTAAATAAGGCAAATGACATGAATATTAGTCAACAACATGGTAGTAGGGGCCATAACTCTCTTAAAAATTGAGGAGCCAGGTCACGCCGACGATATGCGTATCTACTCTTGGTGATAAAGCTTCCCATAAAGTTTTGTTGAATTCAAGCCATTAGTTCCTGAGAAATAGCCCTGACAAGAATCATGCAATATGTATTATAGGCCAAAAAGTCAAGGGGCCTTAACTCTTTGAAAAATTTAGGAATCGGGTCATGCTGACGATATGCGCATCTCCTCTTGGTAATAAAGCTTCCCATAAAGTTTCGTTGAATTCAAGCCATTAGTTCCTGAGAAATAGCCCGGACAAGAATCATGCAATATGTACTATAGGCCGAAAAGTCAATGGGCCATAACTCTGTGAAAAATTTAGGAATCGGGTCATGCTGACGATATGCGCATCTCCTCTTGGTAATAAAGCTTCCCATAAAGTTTCGTTGAATTCAAGCCGTTAGTTCCTGAGAAATAGTCCGGACAAGGAAAGTGTGACGGACGAACGGACGAACGGACAGACGAAGCGGCGACTATATGCGTCACCCTCGGTGAGCATAAAAAGGTATTCATATCAATAGATCCGTATCAATCAATGGGACCAGAAGGTCTAGTATTTAAGTAAAGATTCCGAGATTTACATCACTGGGACCGTCAATTACACATGTCCCCCAAAAGCTACACGCGCAGAAAGAAAAGTCTGGAGGCAACGATTGGATAAAAATAAAGTTTACAGATTTTTTTTTTAAGTTTTCATTTTTAGAAAGTTTATTTTAGTAATATTTTCTTTTGACATCATGCTATGAAATGCTTACACCTGTGTGTGTGTGTGTGTGTGTGTGGAAACTTCGTTGTCGTAGGGCCGCAGTAACGCAGTGACACAAAAGACATTTGAAAATCAATATAAAACTGCTTTTGGTAGCCGAATAATATGATTATATACATTAACATACAGTCTACATTAACATACATTTTAAATATAGAGCACTTAGATATACAGGGATATCTGCAGCCCATTTTATTTCAAGCAATTGACACTTATATTATTTACACTATGAATCCGGTTAACTTCAGTAGAAATAACATTACATGTATTAATGTAACGTTACTATTAAATAAAAGAGAGAAACGGTTTGATAAATAAATAAATAAATAAATAAATAAATAAATAAATAAATAAATGAATAGACAAATAAATAAATAAATAAATAAATAAACTAACA